>JARYHS010012519.1:32529749-32715363 GCA_031002005.1 Vandiemenella viatica | reverse complement strand
GCTACTTTCCTCGTATAGGTGTATACAACGCAGCGAAGTAAGACTGTTTCATTCAATCCATCTTGGAGAGAGACAGTTCCGAAATAATTTCTTGTTTCTGTTTTTTCGTAGTACTAAAAATTCTACCTAATGGAACATGATTATCCCTTGGTTTGTGGACTGACCAGATATATGAGTGAAATATTATCCGAAGGAATTATCAAAATGAGTATAACAATCTTATCGTTATAGTTTTATGGTAATCAACCGTAGTAATATATAGCATTGAGCCTGTTTCCTGCCTCACTTTAATGCAACCCCCTTAATTATAACTTGTGGGATACGTTTCAAGATCTGAATTTTGGTAAAGTATTATAGAAATATAATGGAAGGTTGATGAACTGTTCTGCCAATAAGAATCGTCAGTGGGAGGAGCTTAATTCCTACCTGTTAGCCAATTGTTTCCTGCATTGACTTAAGGAAATGAAAAATCTGCAATATAGATGGCTCTGAATAAAATATCCACCAATGAAATTGCGAGGAGGCGGAGCCAGTATTGCGTTCCTGTTGCCTGGGATGACATTGATGCCAGATTGTGCAAAATAAGAGTGATAGAATATTTCAGCAGCGGCCAAAAGTAATGTCAAAGACTGTACATTTACCAGCATTGTACTCTGCCTTACTTCACCTTCCTGCTTTACAGAGCAGGTAAGCCTCCGACCTCCACGCTCTGTGATGAGACGTGTACGCCCACCACCTTGTCGCCTACTCGTGGTTTCACCGTCCTTCAACCACTTTCCATAGATGCTCACTACATTGGTACGCGAGTAGCCGACCAGCCTCGCCTTTTCCGAAATGCTCGTTCCCAAGGGAGCATCCATAAACTACGTGGCTTGGTCTACGGGGGGGGGGGGGGGTGATGAGTAGTTCGCTGGAAGGCTACTCTGGGCTAAGTGGAAAGGGGGGGGGGAGGTGGCTTCAGAACCAAGCCGCGTAGCTTTTCATTCACGTTATTTATAACAGTTGAAATAAAGTACAGAACACACAGCAGCATGTGAATATTTATTTCCGTCATTTCGTTATCTCCGTATGTAATTACAATAGTCTGACAAGGAAAAACAGTCTAAAATATCCTTTGGAATCAATAGTGTAAAAAGGAGTTACCTAGCTTGTGGACGCTCCAAATCGGCGGGCGATAACAACCTGCCCCTTGTCATAGTCACTTATGTTGGTGGATTTCTCCCATTTTTCTCAGGTGTCGATGCTAAAACGAGTCCCTACTTATCTCTGCTCTGCGTTGTTGATTTACTTTCCTTACTGTTTACGTAATTCGGACGTCATCACACGGCATTTAATCTCGGGTTGGGCAGTGGTTATAATGCTTGTCTCATCAGTGGATTTCACTTTAATAAGTAGCCTAAATTTTCTGAAAACGAAAAACAAGAGTCTGAAGTATATGATTAAATAAACCTTAATCATATAACATTATTCTATCTTCTATATCTATCTATCTATCATATATCTATAAAACGAAAACCGGATATATTGGTCTTATAAAAACTCGGAAAGTACGATGCAGATTTCGATGGGGTTTTCACCGTTTTAAAGTTCAGAATCTTAATACAGTTGTTTGGCATATCTTATGTATCAACGTCAAATAACGCAGGAGCATTAAGTGAAATTCTGAACGTATGATGACAAACCCGAAAGATGGAGGGATTAGATGTTCCATACTTCGCACTAAACACACAACTACAATGTCACTGACCATAGCCTTTAATGAAAGCAATAAGATAACTTTACAATAATAACTATTTTGCACATCAAACAAAACATGAAGTATTCTTTTCATTAATTCGGGATATTCAATTTTTAAACGCCATAGATAGCCGTAAAAACAACAGAGGTTTTCTTTAAGCACGGTCTCCGTACAATGTCTTTAGCCATCAGCATTTGACTTCTGTTTACAATAATATTATTCCGGATTCACTTTTGAATTTTTTTATAAATGGCAGAATCTGCGGAGTTAAAGTATCTGGCGTTTCGAGCAAAAAGTATATCCATTCACTTCGCAATTGAATCAAATGTGATTTTATAACATAATCTCGCGTTGTTCAGTAATGTAGTAATGCAAATAAACTTCAACCCATCCGTCTCTCGATAGGGGGTGGGTGAATCTAAGTATTCTTTAATTTCGAAAAAAGTTGGCGCTAATTTTATGAAACTTTGTACAAATGTTTTTCATTGCGGGAATAAAAATTGGGTTCGGGTAAATCTACGCCAACTATACCGCGCAACGCCGGGATCTCCGCTAGTATTTAAATAAAAACGAAAATTTACATTTCTACCAGTCATACAGAGATTATAATCGCTTATTTTCTAGAACTTGTTTTAAATTATTAGCTAGTAAACGGTGCTAAGTGCAGTTTATACCATGGTTTAGTAAAGCTTAGCACGAATTTAGGCCAGGTATCAGAACGAAACTAAAACATATTGACAATAGTACGTTATAGTTACATTTCTACTGACACATGTCACCGGTTCACCAATAGACTTAACGATGCAAAATCTGATACTGATTAAATATTTGTAACAAAGTTTCACAATATAATCACAGTCATTTTAACACATAATTTTATTTGGAAGTAGTGTTCTAAAGCACCTAAAAGTATGGCGGCCACAAAAAATAATTTTCAAAACCTTCTGTTCGTTATATGGTAGCCGGAACATTTATGATACGCCATCAGCAATCATTTCTTGAACCTAGTCAACCGTAACGTAAGCGACATATGGAACTGACCCAGACAATAGTACGTCGGACTAAGACGCTGAACGTCGGTTCCGCAAACACTTCAAGCCTTTTGACGCTTACTGAAGCAGCTGAAGTAGGACATCGTTTCCTAGCAGAATAGCGAGGAAACACCTAAACAGATCAATAATCGTCAACTTGATAACTTCCAACCACTGGCCGGGTCTTCTTGAAATAGAGAGTGGCAGTAATCTATAACTTTAATTCTTGACCCGTGTTCTGAAGAATTCCTTCAATGTATAAGAGGTGTATTTTTCTGTGAATAATTATATTAATTCATTCTCATCTATAACTTACAGTGAATTCCCAGTGCTACTAAAAAATTACCAGATTTGTCCTCAAAATTTGACCATATAACCATAAATATTATCGTAATATGACCAAAACTCGAAAATGGCGTGAATATGCATTTATAAGCCATGTAAAATACTTTTGAATACAATTAGAAACGTTTTATCAATGTTTATTTCAGCGTTACAGATCAATAAGAAGGCAAGGAAGAAAATATGAGTTAAAATAAGAACCAAATTAATTACATAAAAATTCTTAGTAGGGTTAAGAACCAATTAAAACACATAGAGATTGATAAATGTATGTAAAACTAATTTTTTAAGTGTTTATTTCAGTAATAATTTACTGGAACAGTAAATTCTGGTTTGAGACTTTTTTCTGTTAGGCGTTGCGAGGTATGACCTCCGTAATTAACTTGAAAATCATATTTTAATATGTATAAAATATTTGTGATTGTGTAAATTGGTTGTGCTCTTTAAGTTTAAAGGGGTCAAGACGCATTGGTGATAAACCTTGGAATCGGACGTATACGTGATTGTTGAGGTCTTATCCAAGAAACCCGACACCTAGGAAAGAATAATAAATACAACTTAATTATAACAATCAAGCAGGAAGCGGAATGGCCACAATAATATAGTAGAATACTTAAAATGTGTTTCTTCACTGTTTCGTGTGTATGGTATTAATGATTGCAAGAGTATCTGTAGAAATTTTAAAATTATTTCCGTATAAAACTGCTTAAAATCGTGTCGTAATCATATGTTGATATACAGGTTTCCCAGTAATGAAAGGATAATCCTGCAATCGCAGACAGGTCACATCACGTCTACTATATGACAAAAGTTTAATTCAGTAAAAGTCACGCCATTTTCAAGATATCGATTTTTAAAAAAAAATTCGAAACATGTGACTTTGTTCGATTTATTCCGTGCCATAATTGTACAAACTAAGACTTTTTGAACCCTGTGTTTTTTTTTAATTTACTCAAGGATGTTTGAGTCATCTAAAGCAATGTTCTTTCATTCTTAAAACGTTAAAAAAAAGCCTTTAAAAAATCTTATGTAAAAAGTGTATACAAATTTATTCAAACAGCTGACTATGACAGCCTGTGGTGAAATAAAATGCTACTAAGCGGATCGTGCCAATTACATTAAAAAATTGTTTGTTATTGACAATTTTTGAAAGGTATAATTCCTTTTAAAATTATGTTTTTGTTTAAAAATTACTATCATCAGTTTTTTACTACATGTTTAAATTACACAATGGGATCTTTAGCATACTAAACTACAATAAAACAATCATTTTAAAATAATTATAAAATACTTATACCATTTAAGATTTTTTAACTTTTTTAAGATTTTAAGAAAAAAATAACATTGTTTTGGATGACTCCAACATCCTTGAGAATTTTTTTTTAAAAAAGAAAAGGGGTTTCAAAAAGTCTTAATTTATAGAAATGACGGGTAAGAAACTAAACAAAGACGCATGTTTCGAAAAGAAAAAAAATCAATATTTGAAATGGTGATACTTTTACTAAAATAAAATTTGTCATATAGTAGGACATGATCCAGGAGTAAGACAAGGATGTTGCCTATTACCACTATTATTCAGCTTATATACAGGGTGTTACAAAAAGGTACGGCCAAACTTTCAGGAAACATTCCTCACACACAAACAAAGAAAATATGTTATGTGGACATGTGTCCGGAAACGCTTACTTTCCATGTTAAAGCTCATTTTATTACTTCTCTTCAAATCACATTAAATATGGAATGGAAACACACAGCTACAGAACGTACCAGAGTGACTTCAAACACTTTGTTACAGGAAATGTTCAAAATGTCCTCCGTTAGCGAGGATACATGCATCGACACTCCGTCGCATGGAATCCCTGATGCGCTGATGCAGCCCTGGAGAATGGCGTATTGTATCACAGCCGTCCACAATACGAGCGGTGAATCGAGGAGGTACAGTACATACTAACGAAACTAATATGAGCTCTAACATGGAAAGTAAGCGTTTCCGGACACATGTCCACATAACATATTTTCTTTATTTGTGTGTGAGGCATGTTTCCTGAAAGTTTGGCCGTACCTTTTTGTAACACCCTGTATAAACAAAATCATTAGTAACTGGAGACAAAAACCCCATGGTAGAATAAAAATAGACAGACAGAGCAACCTGGATACATTACTATTTGCAGATGACCAAGTGCTTTTTGCTGAGTCAAAAGCTGACCTACAGAGATCGGTATATAACCTCCGTATGACAACAAAAGAATACAGCATGGAGACTTCTCTCAATAAAATCAAGGTTATGACCTTTGTTGGAAAAAAACACAAAAAGACTAAAATCTCAATAGACAACACGCCCATAGAACTAGTAGCAGAATTTAAATACCTTGGTTACAACCTCAGCTATACCCTAGAAACCGATATGCAACAAAAAAACACACATTTCACGAAAGTTACAGGAATAATAATTAACATCTTTAGACCATCTCTAGTTCAACGGCACACAAGAATCAGGCTATATAACACCTTGGCTAAACCTACACTATTGTATGACAGCGAGGCCTGGACACTACGCAAAGATGATGAACGGAGACTAACGGCGGCTGAGATGCGATTCATGAGGAGAACAGCTGGATACACATTACAAGAAAGAAAGAGATCTGATGATATTCTTAAATAACTTAAAGTAAAACCAATTCACCAAACTGTACAAACCTACAGAATATCTTGGGTAGAACATGTACTGAGGATGAAGACATACCGGATCCCACAGAAAATTCTCAAATACCATCCCAGAGGAAAGAGAGATGTAGGGAGACCACCAAGTAGATGGATTGAGAACGTAATAGGCCACCAGGCCTAATACCAGACAGGAAGAAGAAGAAGAAGAGTAGGACATGATGTAGCCTATCTGTGGTTGCAGGAATATCCTTTCATTCCTGGACACTCTGTATATCTTGACCCGTCGCATCTGCCCTACCTCAGAAGAGCGGAGCTATAAGTAGCACAGCCCGGGTGGCTGGTGGAATCATTATTCGGTATAGTCCATACTTTGCTGAGTGGGGGTGGTAGAGGAGTGTAGTGCTCTAGTTTGCCAGTGTTCTCTCACTCCGTATATTCCAAGTTGTACCTCTCCTCTGCCGCAGCTTATATCCTAACATTCAGAGTGGAGGGTCGCGTGGGCGGTGCAGAGTCCAGCTGGTGTGCGGAGACTTCCAGCGGACAATGAATCGCAGCACATGCCGCGCAGCTGCCTACCTGCTCGCCAGATGTCTCGTGCCCGCCGCTTTGTCTGTAGCCGCAATACCTGCTAACAGCACACGTGTGCTGGGGGCACGAGACACGTGGGCGAAGCGCGTGCAAGAGTCGTGTCACGGCATCCGGTGTTACAGGAACCCTCTTCCGGAAACACAGATTATTCCGTATTTTTTTTTTTTTTTCAGTTTCCTCTTACAGAGATCTATATTACGGAATTCCTACAAAGACTTTTTGATCTTACAAAGGGACGTTCATTAATTACCTGAGGTGAAATGGAGGGGTTGGGGAGTCTAGCGAAATCTCACCAAATCCCACCAAGTGGGAGTGTGGGGGGTCGGCCGAAATCTCACGTGAGGTTTTGAAAATTTTGAAGGTTAGTAGAGCTATAAAAGATGCGGATATCGACTTTAGAAGGGGTATAAGGTCTAGAATCGGCGCGGAAACCAATCTTACGGGGGTATAATCGCCCTCTTCAAAATCTCACGTCACCTTAGGGGAGGGGGGGGGGTTCCGAGGGGTCCAGAATTCCGAAAAAACACGTCACGTAATTAATAGACGCCCCCAAGAAATCTTAGAGGTGCTTGAATATAATTCAAGACAGTGCATCATATGCCTATCGCTCTATTTTGTGTGCTTATTTTGTCATCAGCTCCCCAGTCTATTTCCTATGCACCTCTATATGCTTACACGCTATACTCTTCCCCTCCATTGCTGGTATAAAGCTGCGTATCCACTACCCTCACCAAAGTCTCGAAGATTGCCTCGCGCGGCAGCCGTGTATAGGGCAAGGCGCAAATTGAGACGCGTATAGCGCGTGTGACATGACGTGACACGAGCGGCTTGACGCGCGCGTGAGACGCGCGTATCGTAGTGGTCCGCATATTGAGACGCAGTTTCCAAGTGGAGCACGTACCACTCGCGTCTGAAAATATACGAGATGCGAAGAAAACATTTCTTTTATAACTATTAACATTTACCATTATTTAGAATCAGATGATGGCGCACATAGAGTTTTGCTTTGTTCCTTGCTGAATAAGAAATTTAAATAGCATAATGAGTATGTTTTGTCGAAAAGGAAAAGCATTGAATGGGGATTACAATTCATCACCGTTGATATTGGAACTTCCAGATTCATCATATTACTACTTCTGTCTCCTGAAAGCTACGATTGCTAAGCCGATGCAGCAAGTTTTTTTTCTGGAAATTATGAACACCAAGCTTTCAATGCCTGGATTCCTCTAGCTCGAAAAACCACGGAATGCGCCTTGGGTAAACTATCTTCATGGTTTCGTGTGATAATAAAGTGGACGTGACGAAAGATATTGTGAAATTAGCTCCCATTTTGAACAACTACTTGTTACACTTACTTTAAAATATTAACTGCAGAGATACAAGAATAGAAAATATGAAAACGAAACATATCTGTTTAATTAGAAAACACATAAAAATTTTTTTTATTAACAATGGACAATAAAATAATGATTTTCTAAAAAATTTGAGACTATATTATGTAATATTTTATGTTTTAAAGGTTATTTCGCATAATAAAAATGATTAAATTAATTTTAAATGAAATAAAATCAATGCTCAGTGATTTTTGAATATAAAAAAATAAATAAAAATATTTGGAAATACGGGGATTTGAACCCTGTTTCGCAATATGGTAAATAGGTTTCTTACCATTCATTTTTTTCTGTCGTCAGTCTTCCGACTGGTTTGATGCAATCCTCCATCCCTTCCTATCTTGTGCTAACATCTTCATGTCTACATATCCCTTACAACCCACGTCCTCAATTACTTGCTTCATATATTCTAATCTCTGTCTTCCTCTACAGTTCTTACCTTCGACTGTTCCCTCCACTAACAAATTAACCAATCCAGCATGTCTCAAAATATGACCGTCTAGCCTGTCTCTTCTTTCTGTAAGTACAGACCATGACAAAGTTTCCCTACCTAATGTAAAAAGTTTTAATATTTAAACGTTATTACCGTACATATGTTCGCACCAAATTTCTCGATAACTAGGGCTCATTTTGAAGAAGTGAATGTAACACATACATATAAAGTAAATCCGTTCAACATATACTTGGGAGATCGAAATCTGATCTCCAAGTTAGTAGTGGTAGCAGAAGATGTGAACGATACCAAACTGTAGCAGCAAACTCAATCACTGCATGAACAAGAAACTTCATCAACTGTATTCAAACTGAGGATAAGTTTCACTGAGTATTTCCACAGTTGAGGAGCAGTTCTGTGGCAAGGTCAATCCGTTATGAATGTAAAATATTGACAACATAACACAGTTCATTTGTACAAGTTTTACGTTCTGTAGGTTATGTAGTCACATTTTAGAACGAACCTTACTTTTTGATGTGCTAATCAGAAAAATCCTTTTCTTAGTAAGTAAGATATGGCTTAACGAAAAATTGTGAAATGGATATTAAGAAGTAAGTTCCCATTAAGAACGGTAACAGAAAATTTAATAAAAAGTTCGATATAAAATGGGCATTATTTCATTATCTTTACCTATTCTTTCAGAACTTCGTATGATGCGTTAAAAACGTGTGGAACTATTCTTTAAAATGATTGTTTTGGCACCCGAAAAAGTTATTGTAGTCTCAAATTGCTAGAAAGTTACATCGTCTTTCAATAACTGAAGTCGCCTCCTGAAATTGAGTGTTCACTTATTCACACTTGGCTCAATTAATGATTTTAAGAACTCTAACTCAACCATTGTTACTCTCTTAAATTTGTTAATTATATCTTCGATGGATTCATATCTCATGTCTTCCATAAGTTTCACACCATACTGCATTCTATTAATACAATTTCCTTATCCACAGATGTTGTTTTCGTTTAGGTTTCTAGTAACTATGTGATGCATAATAGTGAAGGTGGCAGCTGCTCGTGCACATCAAACGTCCAAGGTGGCTTTACGAAAAGACCGTGCCTGGATAGTTTGCCGCGCTGTCCTGGCTGGCGTTCGTCAAAAGAATTTTTTATTTTTTTTGCGCTGCCTCTGCGGCTGTGATTGAAGTCCCACTACCTCTGGTAGTATAACTTCTAGGGGTAAGGATAAGGTGTTGATTTTTGGAAGACTTTTATTTCACTTTCAGGGGAAAAACTAGGGCTATGACCATCTAGGATGGTCTTAATGGTGAAAAAACCCCTGCGGAGTTAACGTACTGTACTATACTGCTCTATGCTGGCTGGTGTAGAATACTGAGGGGAACTTTATACTTATGCCATTGCCTCGGCATTACCGTTCCAATCGATTCGGCTCTTTCGTCTCTGACGTCATTCAATTTCTTGTGGAATTTTTCTGTTAAATTAAATATTTCGGTATTTTAGATGCTGTTGGTTTGGTGCGCTCGAACATGGATAACGCGGCAGCCGCGCATAGTCGATACGCATCTTAACCAACTTCCGCAGTCATCACCTTCAAAACATATATTTTGTTAAATGTATATAGAATCTTAATACAGTTGTTGGTCATGTCTTATGTTTCGACGTTAAATAATGCAGGAGGAGCATTAAACGAAATTGTGAACGTATATTGACAAACCCCAAAGATGGAGGGATTAGATGTTCCATACTTAGCACTAAACACACAACTAAATGTCTCGGAGTATAGCCTTTAGTGAAAACAATAAGTTAACTTTACAATAATAACTATTTCGCACACTAAACAAAACTTGAAGTATTCGTTCCTTTAATTCGGGATATTCAATTTTTAAACGCCATAGATAGCCGTAAAAATAACACAGATTATCTTTAACCACGATCTCTGGACAATGTCTTTGGCCATCAGCATTAGTATTCTGTTTACGATAATATTATTCCGAATTCACTTTTGATATTTGTATAAAAGGCTGAATCTACGGAGCTAAAGTATCTGGCGTTTTGACCAAATATAAATCCCCGGTGATGAAAGAAATGAAAGAAAGTTTCACTATTTGGTCTTTGCTCAGTAGCGTTAGAGGGGGAAATGTAATCTACAAATGATTAAGTCCAACAACTCTCCTCAATATTCACGTAATGAGTGAATACCACACGGTTGATTCTGAATCATCTTCCGAATTGTGACGTAAAGTGGTCCAGAGCTAGTCTTTCGAAAGAGCGACCTTGAGATAGCGGCAGTAGGTTTCAGCGTGTCCCTTCTTTCATTCTCCTGCACAACACGGCCAATACTGGGCTCAACACCCAGTGATCAGGACATACACAATTACAGTAGTTACACAGGGGAAAACAACTGGTATACCAATGTCTTTATCTTTCAGCTTAGTACTATTACTGCAATTGTATAGGACCTGCGTTACAGAATAAATTAACAAACAAAAACAGGAAAATCAGATAACTGTCTTAAAATGGCAGTCACCATACTAAGTCTTATTCCTAGAAGGTTCCATAAACTCCTTACCTCACTCATCATTCCCAGGCCATATTGGGTTGGACCACATGGATCCGCTTAATTTTCATTTTCCTGCAATATACGCATTTCTGATTTTTTAACACTTTACCAGTCACAGTTTTAGCACCTGCTCCGTTATTTCCATTATTATTTAATTTTAATTATATTTGCCTTATTTTACTTGCGACATTAATTCAATTTTATATAGAATGCTTCGTAAAAAAAATATATCTTCGAAGCTACATAAAAATTTATTTATTATTATTCGTGAATGGACTCTATAGAATCAAGCAAAGCCTTGATTCTCATCGTGGCTTGTAGTTAAGAATTTGTCCAATGTTTACACTGAGTAGTTTTTTTTTTTTTTTTTTTTTTTTTTTTTTTTTGTCGTCGTTTTTGGCATCTGAGGCCAAACAGCCAACTCGATAGTATTTATGTCACTCAGTGCTTTCAGTATCTCCAGTGTGAAATTTTTCCAGTTAATTATACACACCACAAGACGGACATTATATTCACAGACACAACACTTAAACACCCATGCCCGCGGCCAGATTCGAACCAGCGAGGGCACTAATGACCCCGCTGTCGACGCGCCCTAAAGCAAGAACAACAACCACAACGAACCAGCGACCTTCGGCACGTGGAGCTAGCGCTCTATCCTATATCATACGCTACCTACGCCGGCCACTGGGTAGTTAGAACCAGAGATTTTAACTTCCTGAAGTAATTGAGGGAGCTTAAGTGTTGCCATCTGCGCGCGACTAGTAATTTTTTTTTTTTACGATATGTGTATTTTTGTTTGTGAAATTTGTTGTTTAAGATGTGGAGGTTGGGGACACATATGAAGTATTACTCAAAATGTTATCTGCCTAGATAAAACTGGAGTAGGTGATACAATAGACGTTCTACCGGAAATAATTCAAAATTAAACATCGATGGGTGTCAAGTTGGGCACAGTTTCGAATCACCGTGCAATATTTCATGATTTCCTGAAATCACACACTCAGGGATGGTTAAATCAAAAGGCTCTGACGGTTTCCCGTCTGTTCCTTGCCTCCAGTCCTTTCCCGCCTCTAGTGACCTCGACGTCGACGAAATCCATAAGAACATAACTCATCGGTGAAAACTTACAGATATCTGCTGACTACTTTTATCATAGAAGTTGCTTAAAATTCCTAATAGTTGACGAACAGACAAACAAATAAAGGCGTAGAAGGAAGAGGAGAATATTAAAAAGAATGAGGGACGTGATTGGAACAATCACTTTTAACTGTTTGGACCCAAGTGAATAGAAATTTTGTGTTTCTATTGAGCACTTTCAAAAATGAATATTCTCAAACAAAACAACGCAATTGAAGGCCATATAAGCAGCATCTGCAGTTTATTCAGCCTACGAATATTATCACGTGAGCTTATTTATGAGTCTACAAGTGGGAGTTCGGTCAGGATGAGACCATATCTTTGCAAGAAATGTTGGAAAATTTGATTGAAAGTTGTGTTTTCTTTATCTATTTTTACTAGTAATCATATTGCGGTTTGCCGTGCATTCATTTACGAAGGATTGCAATAAAGCATTAAATAGAATATTTGGGTTATTAATTTCGCATCAGATTTGTATACATTCAGGTACTTTCATGCATTGTTACCATTAATAGTCAACATTCGCTACAATATTCTGCCATTTCCCAACTGACTTTTCCTCTTCAATATTTCTGTTGAATGCGAGTTTGAAATTGTGTCGTCTTTTTTTTTTTTTTTTTTAATGGCATTTGGCAACGGAGGCCATACAGCCAGCTCAATGTAATTATTGTAGCTTTCAGTGTCTAAGTCGTCGTCCAGTATATATATTGTATTTTTCCAATGTATGGACGCCACAGGACGGACAGGACATTCACACAGACACACAACACTTAACATCCATGCCCGCGGCCGCATTCGAACCGGCGGCCTTCGGCACGCGGAGCTAGCACTCTAGCCCCTACGCTACCGAGGCCGGCTAAAATTGTGTCGTCGATGAGCCAAATATTGCTAGGCAAAACATTCTATCCAGCTTGTGTCAGAGTAACAGTTTACAGAATGGCATTGTCGTCAAGCGGGACATACAAATTTATTCCGTAATTTATTGTGTAATGATATTTCTCGGAAGTCTGAAAATATGCAGCTGCGTTTATTTTTGTTTCCACCAGCAAAATACCGAATCTGTCTCCAAACAAAATTGCCATAATTATTGCTAATTTCAGGTTATTTATTTGGAGACTACGCTTTCGACATAACAACGATCGCTTCTTCGGGTATAATGCCGGACATCCAAATTTCGTCCCTCTTGATAAAGTAGTTCAATATTAATAACATTTTTCTCGATACACGGTCAATGCTCTGGTATTTCTTATCGTTGTGCCTGACAGCATCTTCGGAAGTAATAATACGAGTTCATTTAGCGCAAGTTTTCTGTCACAAATGTGTATTGATCGGACCTCAAAATTAATAAAAAGTACAACGAAATAGTTAACCGGCTGATTTTTTTTTAAATTGTATTTGGCCCATTGGCCCATATTTCGCACAAATTCAATTTCTTTTGTTACTTACTGCTTGACGCCTTATCGACGTCGAGTTATTTAGAGGCGGGAAGTGAATGTGGGCAAAGAACGGGAAGGTATTCAACCTTGGCCTTTTTGAAGAAACTATCCCGGCATAAGCCAGGAGTGGTTTGAGGAAACCATGGTAAACACTAATCTGGATGGCCGGCTGTGGATTCGAACACGCTTCTTTCCGAAAGCGAAGCCAGAGTCCATCTTTAGCTAGAAAACGTTAGTTATAATGCATGCTGCACAGACATTTGAATAGTCAATCCTCTTTACCTACTTTGTCACAACTAGGATGCAAGGTAATATCAATATCGATATATACATATATCGATATTTTTATCTATGCCAGGCAGATATCGATAATACCGGCCGCGTCTTGTCGATAATATCGATATTTTCCTATATTTGTATATACTGTTTTAAAAATTAGAAATAATTATGTAAATCAAAATCAAGTAATAAATTTGAAGTAGTTTTTGAAAAAAAAAAAAATAGGTCAGCAAATATTAAGCGTCAACAGATCCTGAAAACGTAGTTTGCTTAACCTTTTGCCATGAAGACCATTCCTAGTTTGAGTAACAGTGGTTCCTGTCTGTGAGATAAGGCGTTCAGAAGTTACCGACGAGGCTACTTTGAGTAAATGATTTATTGCGATTTTGAGCATATCTTAATACAACTAGTATACCAATCATGATTGATTTAAATTTAATTTTCCAGCAAACAAATGTACCGTAATCTCCAAATAGTCGGTGTTATTCTGTACGTAACAATGAAAAATGTTTCTCACTTTTCAACTCCTCCTTCACAACTTTCGAAATGATTTCATCAATTTTTGTTTTGATAGTTCCACGAAAAGGGACTTTGTGTAGTGGTGCTAAGTGCTTCATTAATACTTATAACCTTTGCCTTCAACTGCTTCAACACTGGTAAAATAAGCAATTATATTGGTCAGGCGGTTATATTTTTTATGCCCTTTAGAATATTGTAATACGTCCCAGAGAGAAACAAGAACTAACGAACGCAAACGTAACGCAACATATTAAATAATAAAACGGTGAAAGTAAATAAATGGGGAGTGAATAACGCGCACGAATCGGAGTGGAACCACAGAGTAGCAAAGGACGTTATCAAGCTAAATCAGAGTTTAGCATAATCAAGTTTGGTTCCTTTCACCCATACAATTATTTACAGGATTATTTTAGCGCGAAGTGTAGTTTTCGATATTTCACTGCATCATATCCATATTATCGTATCGACCATTTAAAAATATCGATATTATCGGTTGACCGATAAATCGTTCCAACCCTAGTCAAAACTCATTGTATTTTGACCATTCACTTCGCAGATATGTCTATGAATTTTCACCGAATTCCCATTTCTCGCTGTCAGAGACCGGAAATTTTTTTTCACTCTTAAAACCTTGGTTGTCTTAAAGGTTTCAATTACACAACACGATGCGTAGTCCCTACACATTGCCAATATAGCTGTCATTTGTCTCAGCAAAGTACGCAGCTAGCAACTTGAGACGTAGTACATGCGAATAACTTCGAAACCGAGCAGTTTATAAACATGTTAGACTACTGTCACCCTACAGTGTGGCCTCGGGCGCCGTAAACTGGATCGGGCTTGAGCCCTGCCACGGCGTATGACTGACGTTTCCGACAAGCATAAAGGCGAATGTTGCTACGAACCACAGACTATAAACTACATAGTTCACGCACAAAAAATACACTTCTCAGACATACTTACTCACTTCCCAGATACATGGCAACATTTCCCTTCCTCCATTAGTGTAGCGTTCAAGGCAAAGGCGGAAGACGCGGTCATTTAAAAACTCTGCCACTAGACGACTAACGGTTAGCGTTCTCGCCTCGCATTCGGGAGGACGGCGGTTCGAATCCCCGTCCGGGCATCCAGATTTGGGTTTTCCATGGTTTCCCCAAATCACTCCAGGCAAATGCCGGGATGCTTCCTTCAAAAGGCCATGGCCGAATTCCTTCCCATTCCTTGCCCCCATCCTTGCCCCCCATCCTTGCCCCCCATCCTTGCCCCCCATCCTTTCCCGTCTCTAAAGACTTCGATGTTAAAAAGAGACGTAAAGCAGTTAAAAAAAAAATCCACTAGACGGTAGAGCTGTAGAACTATCCCGTCGGGAATATACCAGACAAAGGAGCCATGCGATAAAAACAGCAAATTCTTCTTAATTAAAAATTATCTCCTTTCATACGCTACGCATTCATCCAATGTAAAGAGACTTAATATGAGTTAGTATCTGGGTGACACCTTCGCTCGGCATCTTTCGATTTCTGTTCAGTGTGCAAGATTCCATCAAAATCTTTAGAGAAGTTTATGATAAATTAATTTTAGCTATTTACAGGAGTTGCTCATATAATAGTATTAGATTGGCTAGGATCTTACTTCACTTACTATTGTAGACGAATTTGTAAGCATCTTTCTTTAGCGGCACGTATGGGTCGAGATAATGGCAGCGTTTCATGAGTAGAAACCTGATTAGGTCGAATTTCGTCAGGATTTTCTTGAATGGGGTGAAGTTCGAGTAACTTGATTGAGAAGATTTGAGTTTTTTGTGCGACAACAATTTAGGTAATCTTATAAAACAAAACGATATCTAAATATGAATTTTCATCAAAATACTTAGTTAGAGCCGTTTCCAAGATTGTAAATATATAGACTACAAGAATTGCTTGTTTAAATATAAAGATGTAGTAATAAGCAATTTAGTCATGGATAAACAATTATTCCATCTACCTGACAATTTAATACGCAAATGTTGAAAACTTGGCAATTCTATAGTTTCAGAATGTGTAAGATTTTTTCATTTCAAAACTCAGTCCAGTCAGTACGGGTAGGGAGGGAAGGTTGTTGTTGCTTAAGGGCGCGGAGACAGCGAGGTCATTAGCGCCCTAGGAAAGAAGGAAGGAAAGTAGGTCATATAGCCATACTGAAAAAAAAAAATTCTGGTACATGTACAGCGACATCAGAAAAAAAACACAATACTTAATTAAAAATAAATGATTAAGTACTAAAAGCTGCACTCTAGCCACTTCGCAAATACGCTGTTAGGGAAGTCAACAGCGGAGGGAGGATTTATCTGTACTGCTGGCTTCTCTAGAGAAAGTGGAGCAAAGCCGCATTCTGCCACCAGACTCCTAAGCTACCTAAACTGCCGTTAGAAGCCGCTGTTGAATTATTCCAGCTTCAGAGAGCAATTGGCTGAGAAGTTGTACCGCCCTTCCTCGATGTAAATTAGCACAGCCTCAGCCGACGTCACAACTAACCGGTCAACTAAGTGACGTCCAAAGCATTTCCCAAGTAAACGGTTTCATCGTTAGGCGCTAGTGTAAAATAAATTGGAGAGCTATAAATAAAAAAGTGATGTTCTTGTGGACTCGGATACGCTCCATTTGGCTGATATTTAGCCATTGCTCCCGACTGTCACCCAGAATTCATACGTTCACCCGCCGTGACTTGTGGATGCGTTTGTCTCCGTTTGCGGATGAGTGCAAATAATGCTTTTGTCTTTGGAGGACAATGAACTACCCCTATAAGTGCCTGCGGAGGTGGGTCAAGGTAACCTGTCGAGAGACTTTCGTCTCTCCGTTGTGAATAATATTTCTGTGATAGTTGCAAGTTAGAACTCAACATCAACATTTTTTTACCCTAATGTCTTTACGTCTCTTTGTTGCCGAGGTTGTCGTTGTCGAGGTTGTCGTTGTCGAAGTTGTCATTGTCGATGTTGTCGCTGTCTAAGGTTGTCGCTGTCGAGGTTGTCATTGTCGATATTATCGTTGTCTAAGGTTGTCGCTGTCGAGGTTGTCGTTTTCTAAGGTTGTCGCTGTCAAGGTTGTCGCTGTCAAGGTTGTCGCTGTCGAGGTTGTCGCCGTCGACGTTGTCGTTGTCGAGGTTGTCGTTGTCGAAGTTGTCATTGTCGATGTTATCGTTGTCTAAGGTTGTCGCTGTCGAGGTTGTCGTTGTCTAAGGTTGTCGTTGTCGAGGTTGTCGCTGTCGACGTTATCGTTGTCGAGGTTGTCGTTGTCGAAGTTGTCATTGTCGATGTTGTCGCTGTCTAAGGTTGTCGCTGTCGAGGTTGTCATTGTCGATGTTATCGTTGTATAAGGTTGTCGCTGTCGAGGTTGTCGTTGTCGAGGTTGTCGTTGTCGTTGTCGAAGGTTGTCGTCGTCGAGAGTCAGATCTGGACTAGAGGACTGGAGACCAGGAACGAGAAAGAATTCGGTTTTGGCTTTCTGAAGGAACCATTCCAACACTGACCTGGAGTGATATCGGGTAGCCATTGAAAACCGAAACCTGGATTGCCTTATAGGAATTCGAACCCGGGTCCTCTGGAATGCAAGGCTAAGTTGTAAAGGCTGTCACGTTCTCTAAGATGAGTACAAGGAAATTATAAAGAACTAAGGAGGAAAAACATGCAATGAATGATAGGTAGAACGTATTCGTTTTTTAGCATAATTAATGTTGTGTAGTTTCTGTTGTATTGATTTTAAATTTTCGACGGTAAATGCACTTATGCGTAAAACCCCAAAGTTACGAAGAAAAGTAGAAAGAAAACGAAAATATATTTATGTATTAACGGTCTTTCCTTCAAGTACCTTTTTTTTTTAAATAAGAGTGTTTCAATTGGAAAAAGTTTAGTATACAAACGCAAAGTACAAGAGATAATAATTTACGCAAACTGTTTACAACTTGTCGTGTTACATTGAATTAGTCAGTAATAATCCCATTAGGTTAGGCAACATTTTAAGTTGGAACGATGTTTATTTATGGCTATAAACAGTTTATTTCCATATAAAAAAACAGTATTAATTTTTTTTTAATTTCTTTACGCATCGTCGACGTCGAGGTTATTAGAGGCGGGAAAAGATTGGCAGCAACATAGGGAAAGAATTCGCACATGGACTTTTAAAGGAAACATCCGTGCACGAAAACCACAGAAAATCAGAATCGGGAAGGCCGGACGGAGATTCGAACCCACGTCGTCTCGAATGAGAGGCCAGAACGTTACCGCTCCTCCACCACGCTCGTAAAATGAAAGTAAAATGGAAATAAAAATATCTCACGGATCAAATTACCTCACTTTACGTTAAATTAACATGTTTTCTTTTGGAAAACTTTATTTTTATTACTGTGACCAATAAATATTCCCACACGATTATGGTAGAAGGAAAACAAGGTGCTGACAGATTTTTTTTCTGAATTTGCTGGTTAGCTGATTCTATGTGATAGAAACTGAACGCACAGTAGTATTGACAATACCATGAGCTACTAACCTTTTAACTGCTACTGACTAAAGACTTGCACGTCTTTGTCTTGGAATATATAGTGACGTAATTACCGAAAAGAGTTATCCACTCTCATCCAGTTTTCACTGTACTAGTTGTAAGGCAACTGAAACGAATTGGAAGTAGAGATGTTATGATGCTCATGTTGATCATTTGCGTAAGAGAGAATCGAAGCATACGATCTACACTTAAATATCAAAATGATCTCTCAGATGATTCGAGCAATGCAGTAAGAATATTTACATACGAACTTAAGAGGGATGATACGGGCTAGGTGAGCTCTACATCGTTGTCAGAGGAAGAACACTCCAGATGGAGACTGCTCGGTTCGCCGAGTTGGCGACCGAGTCGTTTTATTTAAAGCACGACTTATTGGTTCCTGTTCGTGCGCCCCCCCTCTTGACCGTATCCTAAGTAATTAGCGCATTGTGCCTCCGAGACTGGGAAAAAACCCCGGAGGCTTGATTAACGCTGGCGACCCTTTTAGAATCCTGGCGTCCAGCTCCGCTCCTGGTAGCGCTCTAATTGATCCCGGGGTGCACAGCCAACTGCGTGTACCCACAAGCTGCAGACGACCAGTGTTCTCTTGGAGATGGACAGAGGTCATCCGTCTCCTAAATTCATTTCTCCCTGGGTTGGTATGGAAGGCAGCTGAGCTCGGCTCTGATCTTCTGTTTCCTCCACACTAGACTGTCTAGAGAAAGAATGGTCATCAACAAAAAATTTCTTGATTTTATATTCATCGCATTCATCAAAGACAAATGGTCCTATCTTCAATATATTCCAACTTGTGAGTGCCTAATTGCCCATTTCTTAATGTGTAATAAGATGCGAGGTTTCGATTAGACCGAATTTAGTTCCAACAGTGCCTACTAGCAGGTGCTGCGATTAGTAAAACGCCTTAAAGCACGGTTCCCCAACCCAAATAATCTTGCTGGCCACTTTGGAAATGCATCATATCTATGCGGGCCGCATATAAAAGCATGTACCTCCGTATTAGATTTAGACCCACTATAGAAATTTCTTGTAGTGAAAATTTGAAACATTATGAGTTATTATTATTATTGTGTTTCCCATTATTCTTACATGAAAACATAGATAATATAATAGTAATGACACTCATAATTTCTATATTTAATTTTTGAATACATGGATGCACAAATAAATTTTTTTAATACATTGGTTTTCACTACTTTTCGCCATTATAAAATAAAAAAATATTTTGTAAAAATATGATGAATCTGGCGGGCCAGAAAAATGTTCCAGGTAGACCGCAGGTTTGCCACCCGTGAATTAAGGAAGGCCGCCCAACCCCAGGGCCGTGGGCCACGCATTTGAATTTGCTTGCCAACAGCATCGATCTAAGATATGCTAGCTCAAAAACCTCTGCAAAGGTCTCCTTTTTTTTACATTTTGAATGTAATTTAAAAAAAATCCTCTGCAAAGATCTCGTTGATGGTTTTTACTTTTCGATTGTAATTAAACTGTTTTAATTATATTTTTTATATTTATTATAACTATAGCCAAGTATCATGTGGTCGCAGGCTAACTTAGAATCGAAATTGTGACCCCCTCTCCAAAATTCGTTGGGCAGCCTTGCCTTAAAGTGCACAGCATAAATTCTTCGATGCTAAGTGTAATTCCTTCTCGTAATAATAATCTATAAGCGTGACTCAGTGCGCTGACGAGCTGCCCACTGGACTGCGGAGGTACAACGGACCGGGCACGAGCCCACGCCTCCGCGCACCGGTCGTCCTGATTGCAGCCTTTAGGCGGTTTCCCGCACTTTTTTTCTTATGGCTTTACGCCTCGTCTCGACACCGAGGTCATTAGAAGCGGGATGAGACTGGGGTCAAGGAATGGGAAGGAATTCGGCAATGGCCTTTTTGAAGGAAGCATTGCGGCATTCGCCTGGACTGATTTGGGGAAACCATGGAAAACCCAAATCTGGATGCCCGGATGGGGAATCGAACCGGCGTCCTTCCGAATGCGAGGCCAGAGCGTTAACCACTGATCCACCACGCTTGGTTTCCAGAAATCATTTAGGAAAATGGTGGAACTGTTCCCAATCTCCGCCTCATAAACTACACATTACACAAACAAAAATACGCCTATTTTAAAAAAAAAAGTAACACAAATCGCAGACAGATGGCATCTCTTAGCTTTCACAAAAGGTTTCTTCCAGCTAGCTGGAGGGTGGACAGTCCACCACTGAAGCACAGAGCTTGGTAACTAGGTTTCACAACCCTAGAAGATAGTGATGATCAAACCCACTACCCTAGAAAGCATCATCAGTTATTGATCGAAAATGGCTGACAAAATAAGATGAATCATAGTTAAAAAGATACTTTCGGGGAAAAGGTAAAGAAACTGTTTCTACAATTTTGTATTAAATTAATCTTCACTCAAGGAAACTGTGCAGTTGGTAGTGTTGGTAACGAAAAAGATTCTGGGAAAAAGTCAAGGAGGAAATGAGTGGTAAAGGTTGTGCTTGGAAGTTAACACAAGTTTGAGCTGTTCTGAACTAACCGTCGTAGTGTCTGAAGAAAACAACCGGGTCACTGAATAGTTGGAACGAAAGGACACTGTAGTACTCGTAACAGGTAATTGCAAATATAAGAACGAAAGATTATCTACCGGCAGTTGTTTGCTTCTACAACTTGTTTTCTATCGGAAAGAAAAGAAGCGTATGGCTTCAACAAAATCACACGAAAAGTTCAGTAAATATTAGCAATCTTTATTTGTGTGAAAAGATTTATGAACATCGTTGGTAAAGTAATTTTTTATTTTTTCCATTTGAAAGAACTTTGCGATCTTGGGATAATTTAGCATACCTAATTAAGTATGTTATCGTATTTTGGTTGTTAAACCTCAGTAGTGTTGTATCGAGGGAAGTAAAAATAAACTCATGTTTCAATGAATTTTTTCTCGTCAATAACGTAGTGACTCCACTCCTATATACCGTTATCTAAACATTCATTAACTTGTTGACCCATTTAATTAGATTGACCTACTGAATTTCTCATTTAAATTACTACAGCAAAATCTTTAATTACCTTGAAAGCCCAATAGAAAAGTCTTACTTTAGGAAAAGTTACAGTAGAAAGTAAACCGTGGTATGTAATCAAATTTTACTACTTAGCCATTTCTTTATCAAATTGTTTCATATGATTTTGGGATCAGAACAGGATCAAAATATTTTTACTTGGCACTTGTTTTGACTAAATTTCACTAACGATACTTTCACAAACTCAAATGCTGTCAGATGTGGTTTATCAGTTATCGATTTTTTAATTCCTTTTTATCTGGTGTTTCTCTATCTTATTTTAAAATTCTTTTTATTTATTTATTTTCTTTTGAGCCTCATGAAGAAAATTAAATATAACTTACATATTAGCACATGTGGGGTGAGTTATTAACTTGAGGTGATAGTCAAAGGTAAGAATTACGGACAAATACACGTATTTTATTTGTATGTAGGAAGCAGATAAGTCATGTAATGGTGCGCTGAGATGAAGAAGTTATCTCAAAATACAACAAAATAGGAGATTCCACAAAAAAAGTCATGTACGAGGTGTGTACAAAAAGAAACCGAACTAATTAAATAGTGCCACAACGGCTGCAGATAAAATTCTCTGACTTCCGTGCACACTAGTGACATCTCTCGGCAAGAGATTGCCTCTTGTCGCACAAAGGTCACTGAATTAGTTTACGAGTGACAGCCGGTTGAGTGAGGTCGTGCGCAGAGTGCTCGTCGAATTTGTGAGAAAGCAAGAATGAAGGAATTGGAAGAGCAACGCGTCTGTGTGAAATTTTCTGTTAAACTTGGGAAAACTTTTACCGAGACACTTCAAATGCTTAAACAAGCATACGGGGATGACTGCATGAGCCGAACACACTGCTATGAATGGTTTAAGCGCTTTAAGGAGGGCGGGAGTTCGGTTACCGATGAGCCAAAATCTGGTCGACCCTCCACATCAACAGACGACCACCATGTTGAGATGGTTTGCACAGTGATTCGTGAAAATCGCCGTTTGACTGTCCGTGAGGTTGCTGAAGAAGTTGGCATAAGGGTAGGCTCTTGCCATCACATCCTGAGAGAAAAACTTGGAATGCATCATGTCAGTGTAAAACTGGTGCCGCGCTTGTTGACGGATGAGCAGAAGGAGAATCGAGCTAGGATCTCTAAGGAGTTGCTTGAATAAGCAAATGAAGACGAAAACTTCATCAAGAACATCATTACAGGCGATAAAACATGGGTTTATGGGTACGATGTGGAAACGAAGAGGCAGTCTTCAGAATGGGTGGGGAAAGGATCTCCTCGACCAAAGAAAGCGCGGATGAGTCGGTCGAACATCAAGGTGATGATGGTCGTGTTTTTTGATTGCAAAGGAGTTCACCATGAATTTTTACCACGTTGTCAAGTGGTAAACAAGGAAGTCTACCAGAAAATTCTGACATGATTGAGAGATCCTGTGCGTAGGAAAAGGCCTGAACTGTGGGAGAATCAGTCGTGGATGTTGCACCATGACAACGCACCCGCTCACGCATCTATTACTATTACTCCTCGATTCACTAAAAGTGTTTGGCGGAGGGTGCATTGCACCTATCAGGAAAGGTAATGGTTTGGAAGGGATATACGGGATATGGAAGGTGGCGCCCATGGGCTATTGTGAGGAACCATCCCATCATTCGCCTGGAGCGATCTAGGGAAACCATGGAAAACCCAGATCAGGATGGCCGGAGTGCATTATCGGAAGCTACTCCTGTCCGATTTTGTGTTTACTCGCCCGGTAAATCCTTTCTATTCCACTCCCTAATCGCTCGTGGAAAAAATGATTAGAGAAATGAATCGGTTCTGGCCCTGATTTCTCTTATATTCGCGGTCATTCTGAGATATGAATGTTGCTGCTAGCAGTATTTGTTTGCTGTCATTCCGAAATACGTCAGTCGAGAATTTTTCAGTTAGCTTCCGTCGAGAGCAATGCCTTCGGTGCTCCAGGTCTTCCCAACCTAACTCCTTCAATATGGCACTTACGCTTTCCCTCCAACTATATATACCTGTCACGAATCGGGCGGCTCTTCTTTGGACCATCTCTAATGCCTCCATTAATCTCTTTTGATGGGGACCCCATACAGAGCAACAATATTCTAAGTGAGGCCTCACTAGTGACTTGTACGCAATCGATTTAACTTCCGGAGTGCATTGTTTTAAATTGCGACCTAGAAATCTAAGCATACGATTTGCTTTCCCAATTACATTCTCGATATGCTCATTCCACGACAAATTATTACGAATTGTTATCCCTAGGTATTTAGCGGAATCTACCGTTCTAAGGACAGTACCATTCACTGTATATCCAGAGCTAACTGGTGTCACCTTTTTACTTACACGCATCGTTGTTTGCCACCAATTATCTGGCAAAACATCGCACTCCCGTTGTGCCTCAGCCACCCTATACTGCAGACTTGGCTCCGGCAGACTTTTTTCTCTTCACAAAACTGAAAAACACTTTGAAAGGACGTCGTTTCCAGACCATAGAAGAAATTCAAGACAATGCAACGAGAGAACTGCGTGCCATCGGAGAAATTGCATTCCACGAGGCGTTCCAAAACTTGAAAAAACCATGGCAACGGTGTACTGATAGTGAAGGACAGTACTTTGAAGGGAGCAGTGTGTAAAAGTTAGTATGATGAGCAATAAAGCAATAACAGCGGAAGTTCGTTTTTTTTTTTTTTTTTTTTGTACACTCCTCGTACTTATGTAACAGAGAGGATAAATTGCAATTCTTATTAATAAGGTGAAACAGACACATTTTATGAAAGGACACTAATTATAAAACTTTAAAAGAATAAAACGAGTATATGGAGTAGCGCGATGATGCATTAAATTGTACATATATCCAACGATTCGATTCGTTTGGCTGCTTTTATCAGGAATATATTTGCACCGAGATAGGTTTGGCGATGATACTACACATACTGTGACAGCGCGACAGAAAACCTTCATCCACTTCTGAACACCGTGCGCTGAATGCAAACACGGCATACGTATTGCACAATTTCATAGGATCGCTTTAAACATATTTAATACCCAGACATCATGGTTCCTGCTATAAATTAATCCTTTACAGACTCAGTCGGAAACGATAAGCTTCATAACAGTAATATTACCACCTGAAATAGCAGTTTTATATCTGTTAACGGATGGAAAACGTATTTTGTTTAACTAAACCGAAACAAGGTAACGAATCCATCAAAGAAAACCTATCCGACACATATCTGCTCCCGGCTTTGAGAGCCAGCGAACCGGCAGGAGAAGGCACAGGTGAATGTAAACCGAAGCGATAGTTGAGAAAGGATTCTACAGCAATGCACAATTACATGTTCCCGTGCTTCCAGCTGTGACAAACCTGATTATTGATTTCAGATCGAGGCTACAGAAGAATACGGCAAACGGCAGGGTTCATTATCAATATGTTCGCGTTTATTCACAACAATCCATCCACGCACTACCAAAAATTATGCACTATCTAAAAAGACAGCAAGAGCTACCTTGCTTGAAGTTATTTTATTAGTATACTCAAAATATTGTTTCCATGAATTCCTGCTACAACATCTAAAGTTCTATAAAAAAGTTTATATGAGTCACTATTCCAAGTATAGTAGTCTGGATTGTTTTTATATATGTCAAGAAGTGATTAAAATAATAACTAATCAAATTACCTAACCCTTTTTCTTAAAAAATACCTTTCTGATCATTTGAATTCCATCTAAATTTTTTCGGCTCTATATTACTCTGTAACTCGCAAACTGAAAGTAACAATTTGCTATGCTAACAGCAAACCAAGATCCAATGAACTGATTACTACGAAATTCAATTCATCTCTGTTACCTTTCGCATATTTTTGAGACTCCTTATATAAAAACTTCTATTTCAAATCTATAAGTCTTCCGCTCTATCTCTGTAGAAAACGGACTAACACAACCTAAACTTTGTGATAGAAGTTAGAAACTAAAATCTATGTCCGACAATAATTCATACAACAGTAAACAGGTTGTCATATTAACAAATTAGTACCTTTCTTCTGCACCTGAAAGTATTGTACATAGTTTTCATGATTCCCAGTTAGCGCCGCTTTCGGGTATTAAATACAACGTTTCGGCGTATCAGCTTCGGTCTTCGTCAAGAGCGGAACTGCAGTGACGAGATATGCTCCGGTCTCTCTTCTGCTCACAACTAAAATTCGGTGCTTCTGGAAATTTTAAACGGTTCTACTAATCAGGAGAGCTCAGCTGTCATGTGACTGGGTTGTTTGGTGGGGGTTGCGTTGTTTAGGAGTTACGGAGTTGTGTTATTCGCAGCTCAACCCTAGAAGAAATTCGAAGCATGTCTTTCGAAACGTCCGCATTTAATTCAAGGACGCGGAAGCCTTTCATTTCATTGTAATAAACGCAATGAATAAAGTAAACCCCAACCTATACCATTAAATTACGTCATATTGCTACTGATTACTCAAACATCTAACAAAATTTGATTTCTGTGACTGTAGCTATCGTAAAATTCTAAAAATTTCTACTGTCGCCTTGTGGATGGCTAGATGTTTGTGTCACTATCCAAGGAGTGTATTATTCTCTATGATTTTTAGCCATGTGTCACAGAGAAATACTATAGTACAATATAAGAGAATGCTCTATTAGTTTCGGAAAAAATATATTACTGCTCCTAAATATTTTTTATCATCTAATAATTGTATTTTATTTTAAAATTTTATAGGATACGATAACAGATCATCAGACGGGTAGAGATAAACAAGACAATTAGGAAAAATAACAACGACAAAGGAAACAATAGTTAATAATTAATTCACCCTCATGATTGATCGCCTAAGAATGAATCCAAGCGTTCTCGCCTCGCATTCGGGAGGACGGCGGTTCGAATCCCCGTCCGGGCATCCAGATTTGGGTTTTCCATGGCTTCCCCAAATCACTCCAGGCAAATGCCGGGATGCTTCCTTCAAAAGGCCATGGCCGAATTCCTTCCCATTCCTTGCCCCCATCCTTGCCCCCCATCCTTTCCCGTCTCTAAAAGACCTCGATGTTAAGAAGAGACGTAAAGCAGTTACAAAAAAAAAAATGAATCCATTCTGTAGTAAATACATTCAATCAGTTTTAGAATAAATCCACTTAACAATATCTCTTGAGATCATTCCAAAGAGCTACCTACGCCATTGAAGTTAAGTTATTGCTAAGTCTCTGTTTTTCTTTCCTCGCTAGATGCTTACAGGTGTCGTCGGAAAAACATCTTCAACAGCAGACGGTAGTAAGGTTGCTAGGACTAACTCAAGTCTGCTAAGTAAGTGTCTTATCATGCTCGGTTGGCACGCAACAAAACGATGCTTTAGCTTACGTTCAGATCAGTGATTTAGTGCAATCAAATGTAAACATATATGGCCATGGACTGACACTTGTATTTCTTTTCAACGTTATAGACTTTTAATGGAAGTAGTGTAGCATTTAATTACTAACAGGAAGACTAAGCAATTAAATCTTCATAGAATAAGGGGGCTTCCACTAATTACGTATGATGAAATAAGGGGGAGGGGGAATTCCGGGAAAACCCCTCACGTAAATAATGAACGCCCCCTAAGTAGCTCCATCAATCGAAGATGAATGTGAAAAGATTGTGAAATCTTATATATATATATAAAAATAGACGTGTGTTTTCCTATATATCACTTTTCGGCCACCACTACCTAGCACAGATCACTGGTCTTTGTGTGTGCAAGTAGCATGGAGTTTCTTGTCGTGCACAACGTTGGCCGAATGCCGATAGCTGTGGGGATGTGGGAGATATGATGGTTAAAAGTGGTCGATGCACGGCATTTTCGTATTTCGACCAAAGACATGTGTCTCCGTGTATGTCACTCTGCTGCCACAACTACAAAGCATAGACCAATGGTGTTTGTGTGGCAGTGGTACCATATCTCCTATCGTGTACTATGGTGCTTAGATGTCGGTAGCTATGGGGGTGTGGGAGATATGGTGGTTGAAAGTGGTCGACCTGCGGCACTTTCATATTTCTACCATAAACGTATTTGTCATGGTGTATCACTTTTCAGCCAAAACTATCTAGCGCAGATCACTGGTGTTTGTGTGTGATAGTAGAACAGAGTCACCCGTCGATCACAACGTTGGCCGAATTTCGGTAACTGTGAGAGTGTGGGAGATAAGGTGGTTGAAATTGGCCGATCAAGGATATTTTCGTATGTGTCTCTGTATATGTCACTCTGTTGCCACAACTACATAGCATAGACAAATGGTGTTTGTGTGTGGTAGTGGTATCGTGTCTCCTATCTTTACTATGGTTGTTAGATGTCGGTAGCTATGGGGGTGTGGGAGATATGGTGGTTGAAAGTGGTCGACCTGCGGCACTTTCATATTTCTACCAAAAACGTATGTGTCATGGTGTATCACTTTTCAGCCAAAACTATCTAGCGCATATCACTGGTGTTTGTGTGTGATAGTAGAACAGAGTCACCCGTCGATCACAACGTTGGCCGAATTTCGGTAACTGTGAGAGTGTGGGAGATATGGTGGTTGAAATTGGTCGATCAAGGATATTTTCGTATTTCGACCAAAGACATGTGTGTCCGTATATTTTACGTTGCTGCCTGAACTACATGGCGCAGATGACTGGCGTTTGTGTGTGGTAATAGCATCGAGTCTCCCATCGTGCACTATGGTCGTTAGATGTCGGTAGCTGTCAATCCAAATTTTTTACAAATACGAACGGAGTCGTGGTTATCAGCTAGTTAATCATAAGATGGTTCACCAACTAATCGAGAAACATCCTATTATGTGAAAATTTTATTAGCTCACCAAAATTAGTTACAGTAACAACTTTATGAACTTCATAGAAGTTAATACCAACAAAGGCCAGTGGTTTTTATGTTGGCAGAAATACAGATTCCCGATAGTATAACTTTTTAAACTCTGATGCGAGAACGAAGGCTTTCACGGCGTATCGATGATATGAAGTCTTCACGGGTTCTCCACCGTATGGAGTAGAAAAAAAACAACAGCAAGCTTTCGGCGGCTGCCTCTGCCGCCATCTTCAGGTCTAATGTTATGCAGGGAACACCAGAGCTACACTAATAGATTAAAAATCTTCGTACATTAGTGAGGGCAGAAAGTGTTTTTGCATCAAATTAAAACTACACTAGTATTTCCATCATTAATTTTGAATTTCATCTCTTTTAAGTAACGTTCTGAAGATACCAGTTTAAGAATTAATTTTCGCACAGGATGTAAATTAAAATTAATGGCTGCGAAGGGGGAAGCAGTTTTTACATACGGTAAATATTCATGGAGTAATGTGCTTGCAGATATGTTTTGAGATGAGAATAGGCGCGCGTGATTATTCCAGTGAACACAAAAATATGCATTGTATATTAATTCATTCATAACTGGGGTACGCAAAGTAGCTAAAATTTGTTGATAAAACAGGAAATGTGTATGAGTTAGTCAGAGAGTGATTCATATGTTTTTCTTGCATATGATTTCAGTGAATTTTCAGTGAGTAAATATTCTTGATGCATGTTTTAGTCAATACTGAACACTGAAATAAGTTTTCTCAGAAATTTCACGGATGTTTTGCAGTACCAGACAGAAAGTAATTTACAACTTATAATTTCCAGTTATCTTTCCTCACCGACCCTTAGAATATCGCTGTCACGCTACTTAGAAGGATTTCCTGCCATAATGTAGAAACCCAACCGCAAAGTATGATTCGACCGAAATACTCAAATTTGGAAAATATGATAGCAATCAGCAGTTTTATACTAAACATTACATTTATAAAAACCGTATCTCGATGCTGACTAAATTTCGTCTCTATATAATAGATGTGTTAAAATAAGAAGTAAACACTAGCAATCTTATTTCTGTTTCGTTCTTCGAATACCACAAAACATTCATCTTGAAAGGTGGCATAAATATTGAACCTTTTGATAATAAAAAACACACTTTTGACTACCCGTCTTCAAGAACTCTAGGTATACAGAGCCATATCTATAACATGAAAATAGAAAAATTGTAGTGGTTGTAAGTTCTTAATGTAAATGTGGATTATAAATGTGAATAAAGTTATTATTTAATATGGTCATTATAATTAATAGTAAAATTAAAGCCGATATATTCCTTGCATTAAAATACTTTACAGCGAGAGCACTAAAATGCTGATGATGTGGTAATATAATGTTTGATTAAGTAGCATTGGAGGGCACGCTCCTGTGGAAATTTCCCTATACACCCATCTTCCCCCTTTCTTGCATCCACCTATATTTGCCTTCTACAGATTTTAACTTTAAACTCTTCCAACGTTTTTGGTAACTTATTACAATTCTTTACACCCTTACCTAAAAAAAAGAGAATCTTCCTACATCCTTGAAATCGAGTGCCAGCTTGTAGTCATAGTCATCTTTTCCCTTCCATGCATTACTTTTAATTCTTACAACGATATCTTTCCATGCCTCATTACCAATATACACCTTGTGCACGACCCTCTTCACCCTCCTGCTGTCTTGTAACGAATCCCATTGCAGCTCTTTTATCATATATGTTACTGATTGCATCCTGCGATAATTTCCAGATCTAGAGATCCAAACATTTGCAGCTTACGAAAAATAAATCTCCTTGGTACTCAGTTGATGTTCGTGTGAAGAGCATAATTACGAAGCGAAAAGATTTAATATTTATAACGTGACTGTCTGTGCCTGAATGACGCAATATTTCCTAAACTATTTTGATGCAGCAGAATCTGGAGAGCAAACTAAAAAAAAAAAAAAAAAAAAAAAAATGTAGATCTTTTACATCGTCAAATAAACGAAAAATAATTAATAGTTCAGCAATGGCAAGCGGAATACTTATGACATAAAAAAATAAGTGAAAGGTTTGTAAATTGGTAACAACTCTGGCTATGGAACAATTGCACCAGAGTTCACAGCTACGAGTTAGAAATGCGTAGGCAGCTTAACGTTCCGCACTCTGCTACTTGTGGGAGGTAGTTTGGTCTCGCCTCCGCCTCTCAGACCGTTTTCGGCGGCATAACAAAGCCTCCTATTGGCGGCGTGAGGCCAATCAAACAATGGGGACGCAACGGGCAAATTTCTCACGCCGTTCGATAGCACGATACGACCACAAAGGCCGTTCCTAAAGGCGTTACTCTGATTATAGCCTCCCCTGATGCTCGGCAAAGGCGTAACCGAGAGCCGCAGCCAATTTCACGGACAGGGATGGACGAGTGTCTGCATACAGGACGGGATTGCTGTATTATGAACACTTGTCGTCTGTGTCATTTTTTTCAGGTGTTACAATAGATGCTATTTTGGGCTTAATAAATTTGTCCCCTTCCTCTTCCCGTCTTCTTTATAATTGAAAACATTTTCCTTTTACTTTATGAATAATCTCTTTCAGACGAAACTCTCATTTAGTGTCACTTTAAAGATAAGTGAAAAATATTCTTTACATATTTGAGTCGTGAGGTTCAAAACCGAAAAAATAATGTGTCTAAACAATATTTTCAAAATAAAATTCTACTGTTTTTCAATATTAGCTTCTTCGTCTCTTGGCTGTCCTGGGAACGCGGCGTCATGATGTGTAAAGCCGACGTTTCTACCAAGAAGAATAGCGCATTATGACGGTCAAGTAACGCTTTGCCTCGCGTTTGGGAGGACGTCGTTTCGAACACCCGACCGGGCATCAAGATTTTCCTTCGTTTCCCCAATCACTCCAGGTGAATGCCAGGATGCTTTCTTCAAAAGGCTACGGCCTAATTCCTTCCGGCTGTCTCATCCAGACTCTAATGAACTCGAAGTCGACAATGCGTAAAGCAAAAAAAAAAAAAAAAAAAAAGACGGTCGAACCGTAGAAACATAGGCTTTACAGATTGTGACGACGCGTCACATCTACATCTACATATATACTCTGCAATTCACAAAATTGTGGGTGGCAGAGGGTGCTCAGCACCAAAGCGTCACCCCACTGCCAAGAGACTTCTGACCGCGGAAGCCTACTGTTAAATTAACTTGTTTGTTTACTGATGTTCTGTATACATCATAAGATATATCACTATGATTCAGTAAAAGAAGTGGAATCATTCTTAAGATGATTATGACACAGTAATAAGTTTCTGATGTATCTTGTTTAAATAAGTAGGCCTATACATACATTCAGTGTACACCGTCCATTCCTTTTACTGTGCAACTACTGTAGCTATTACTAACTTTCTAAATGAATTTAAAAAACACACATACACATTTGTCTCATTGGGAATTAACACATTTAGTATCGTATTACTTTATGGTCGCCAGTGACGTTTTCTACACCGATAATGATCCACGTAGGTAACAATCTGTCAAGAATCAATTCAAAGAACATTAAAGTATCATACTGAGCGCTAAGGTGACGTAGCTTAAAGCTGTTTGTCGTAACTAAAGTTTTCAGAAATCTGTTTTACTGTCCACGATTATCGATGTTTACCTCAAGTGATTTATATTTTTTGTGTTACTGATTTTAAGGCATGTCGGTGGCCAGATTATTAAAAGTTGCAGTGATGAGAAAATCAGTTATTAACCTATAGTGTAGCTGGCTGGCCTCCGTAGAGTAGAGGCTACAGTAGTACGTCCAAGTGCCGAGAGTCGCTGGTTCGAGTCCAGCAGAGGTAATGGGTGTTTGGTGTAATTGTTATGTGTGTCGAGTGCTGTCCTAAACCTTTTTAGTTAGATTAAAACACATTAATGTATGAACGATTGTGGTGTAAATACATTGAGAAGTGCCGCCTGAATGGGTTTAAGGCGGAGTGCTTTATTTTCCATACAAAAACACCTGTATGTTACAGTAGCATGTATCAAATGGACTGCTGACAGTGGGCCTTGCTGAGTTCCCTCAGCCCATCAGCACAAACTTCTACTTTCTAACAATTTTTCGTTACTGCTATTAACATTATTTTAATCAATTGTTATGGAACTGGTAATCCAGGGCCAATTTTTCTACAAAACCTGCCCTTTCATCACGAGAATCATCAATTTAATTACTTCCACTCTTTGAAGAAAATTGTTCAACACATTCCTCCATTCATGATTCTTACTTATAAGCCAAAACGTTCCTACTGCCTTATGCTTGAAATTAGTTGTTAATTCCTCCCTTCCACATTTTACTACTCGTCATTCACCCAACATTCTCACATGTCTCGTTGCAAGTTTATGAATTACACGACACATATGCTGTGTCCCTTACTTTCAACAACGTTCGTTTGTTATATGGTATTGGTTTATACAACAATTTCCGAAACCCTTATTTGCATTTCCTACAACTAATTTGTCTGACAATATTTCCATACTGTCCCATTGTACCCAAGCGAGGCCTGAGCAACGTTTTAACAAAACGTGCACAAACTAATTTGCTACCCAAAGCCATGGTAAAATTAAAATGTACGCTTCAAACACCAATTCGTTCTCACCACATAATCATTCACAACCTTTATTTTATTTCTACGTCCCTCATAAGCTGTCTTCTATATTCATTACAAGCTTACTTATCCGATTAGAAATTCTACCGAGCGTGGTGGGTGAGTGGTTAACGCTGTGGCCTCGCATTCGGGAGGACGCCGGTTCGTATCCCCGTCCGGGCATCTAGATTTGGGTTTTCCATCGTTTCCCCAAATCATTCCACGTGAATGCCGGGATGCTTCCTTCAAAAGGTCTTGGCCGAATTCCTACCCGTTCCTTGTCCCAGTCCCATCCCGCCTCTAATGACCTCGACGTCGATGAGGCGTAAAGCCGTAAGTTAAAAAAAATTAAAAAATAGAAATTCTGTCCAGATATTACGGTAGCTCATCTTTCATTTTATTGTTATTATGTAACATTTTGTCATATGTCAGTAACTTAACTTCTAACTGCAAATCAGCAACGGAATCATTTATTAAAATAATGCCCCCCTCGCCCTCTCTCCCCAATACACTACCCTCCTTAGTAACTATTGCTTTTACTCCGATATTCCTGATAAAGAATTTCCTACCTCTTCCCCCTCGTTGATTTCTGTCTCTTTAAAATTCTTTCATTCAGAAGAAATTTCCAAATTTTCTACATCTCACTATATCAAACGCTTTGGCCTCTCTTGCCCGTTTCATCTCGAATATCTTACGAATATATAGCTAAATTTTGCATCAATAACCTCTACCAGATGCATTTTGCTTATTTAAAATCCTCTTTCATTCTGTAAAGAAATTTATGACGTGGCTGGAAATCACGATCTCCATCAACTAACAAAAAATAAATTCGAATTAATTTATCTGTCGTTTAAAACTCTTCTTTGTTTATCCTCTTTCATGGGTTGCTACTACTGCGGTACATTTCCAGTGTTCTTGTAAGCAGAAAGTTTTCAGACTCGATCTCAAATACATTTCTAGAAATAAAACATTGAATTCACCTATTTTCCACACATCTATAGTAATATTAACCAAAGCAGATTATTTGTGCTTTTTTAACGCACCATAATGTATTCAAGATCAGTTTCTAGTTCCTGTTTTTCTCATCACCCTTACGTGAAATAAAACTCTCTTCTGATATTCCCCTATCATTTATGGACTACCATACAACCCTATTTGATTAACTCAGCAAACAATTCTGAACAGTGAGAAACCATAAAATATTAGTTAAGCATATTTATCAATTTCGTATTTCAAGGACCGTATTTGCTTTCTCACGACTTGATTGGTCCCAACTTTCTATCCACTAAGGTTAGTATTCACCGATGATGTATGAAATACAAAAGAGCAACGATGATTAGAGATAGCAGTAAAAATTTAATTCGTAAGATTAACAACAAAATATACTGAATGTGCTCATAACAAGAAAAAAATGAGTTTAAACTGGAATCAGTCAGACATTATACAAAGCATTAAAAAGCAAAGAGAAAATACCGCATCAGAGAATAAATTCGAAAGGTATGTTAGAAATCTCTTCTATAGGCAATGATCGCTGGTTAGTCTAGAGAAAATTTCGTTGAAATAATTCACAGTTATATTGTAATACACATAGGACTAAAAACTGTAGTAATAACAATATCATATACAGATTTGCTGTATTACTGTCGGGAACAACTAATGATATGTTAGTACCTCTTATCAAAATTCGCAAGAAAAATACATTTACATTGTTTTTCACTTTTTATGTTCTAACACCCTACTTATGTATTGAAGTTAAAGATTTTAAACATTAATACACAAAAGTCAAAACCTGTTTACGTTCTGACGTCCATATTGATATTATAAACGAAATAGACACAGTCGCTGAGTAAATGTTTTTATATATTATTTTCTCGTTAACCATTTGAACGTGCCGCAGCGTATTTCAATTGGTTGACCACCTGTCACGATTAACTCCGCTTTTCCAGCACTCGACATTCACCAGATAGGCCACTTGTTTGACTCTCGTGGGTGTAAACACGTTTTCGACAATATTCACCTCGTTATGATAACGAAATTTGTTTGCGTAAATCGTATTAGCATTTCAGTTAGCTTATACTTCATTTAGTTAATTATACTCATCAGTAATGCAATGCGTGAACCGCGACAACGACTGTAATGAAAGCTTAATGTGGGTCACGTGGTAACTACATTTTTATTCTTTATGTACTCTGAGCTGATATTTAAAACATTGACTGCAGTGAGCTTTATCCATTACACTTGCATTCCTACTATGAATTCGATCATTTATGTAAAAGTAAATCTCACATATATGGTGCACGATGTGATTTTAATGGCTATGTTTCTGTATCTTGAAACTTATGCCTATTTCTTCAGACTAAAATGATTTTGGGTTGACTGGAAAAGGTTATATGTGCATATTGATATTTTGAAAAAATTATGATTCATTCTGATAATAATTATTTATTAGATAATTAGAAGAAATTTTTACCCCTCACTGATTAAAAAACTAAGAGCAATAGAGTAAAACAATTTTATATCTAACTATCATCTTACAAACAATCAAACCTGGTTGCATGGCATAACGAGAGTGAAGGAAGAAGCATTCTTTTATCTCCTGTGCGGAAAAAATAAAGTTTCTAACATATTTTCAAGCAGTAACTACTCCATAAGTTCAGGAAATCAATAGATTTACACACAAATCGGAATAACTACAATGTATTATGACAGTACCCGCCCCGCTGACTAACATTTGGGGGCAACATGATGTCACGTCATTAACTGTCTCAGATGTTAGAAAGGTTTCACTATTACGGATGCGACCAAGAGAGTGGGATAGATGGTGTATGATTTCTAATCAACCGAAGTCCTGGTTCAAAAATCCCAGCCCGTCTGAAGTGAGGATACGCACCGTTCTTGTAAACGATTCGTTCACATAGAGACATTCAACATGGTAACTTGCCTAGTGTTCCCCGGAAGGGTAGATCTGAATGGGTGGTCACTGGGTTTCACCCTGTCCCCACTTTGATTAATAGCACAAACAGCACTTTGTACAACACACACACAAATTCCAGTCAACGTTTCCCTCGGAGGCTGCCACGGTGCGGTTACATCGTCCGTAGTAAGCAATGTGACGTTGTCTTTAGTAGTAACTTTATTATTCGTAACGTGGTAACGAAATGTTTTGTAATGTTAAATTTACATCCTGAGAGCGATGAACCTTCAAAAACTGGGCAAGTTGAGCCTCGCGTAAAGAGCGCTTGATAGAGTTTGTGACATTACAGTAACCTAGCGATCCATGATTAAAGAGTATCTGTGCATGTATCGATAATCGACACAGAGCGAGAAGCGACACTCTGTGCTAGACTCGCAGTCAGTCAAGTATTAACTCTCGTGGCAGCAGCCCGGGAAAAGTATAGTTGCTTGAAAGTGAAGTGGTGTGTTCTTGAAGACATATTCGGGCATGTGGATACGTAATACGCGCTTTCGCGACGGGAAACGAATATTGGCTTGACGTCGCTAACGTAAGACGAGCCAGACTGAGTGAAAATACTCGGAGACGTTCCTGGAGAACTGATAATGTGCTATGGTGAACTGGTAATTGTTGTATAGGCATTTGATATATTGCCAGTTAAAGGAGAGTATTTTGTGATTAAACTTTCCACTCATAAGAACTTGTAATCTTCGGATAAGTGATAACTAATTCCAGTTGGTGATCGGCGTACTAATGTAAGACGCAAACTGTTGGAATAAAAAAGTTGTTCGACTTCGTACTTCCTATGTGTGAGTGTGTCTTCCTTATTGCTGATCCCTGTGGACTTGTGAGCACTTAGCGTCACAGAGAACTGTAAGTATTATTAGTACGTTCGACAAACAGCTGGTGGCGACCAAGACAAAATAATAAATTACGAAGTATCGATACCTCCGTGAGGTAGGTCAAAGTGTAGTGTTGTAATAACCTCACTAACTGTTTACTAATTAATTATACCAGTAAAACACATAATAATAAATAATACAAAATTGTTTTACAAGTTCTGTAATCTGCTTAACTCAACAGACACCTTGGCGGAAAACTCTTCTCGCAAAAAACATGATGTTTTCAAGGTAGCTAATAAAGATTTTCCGTTATTCTATTTTGCCGTACGCACTGCATTTTAATTCAAATTTATTGTAGACAGAATCTACCACAAGCATTAGCAAGGAGTTTGAATTAAGAGCTCTTTTAGTAGAACAGTGACCGAGCTTGGTTGTGTAACGGCTAGCGTTCTGGCCTCGCATTCGGCAGGACGGCGGTTCGAATCCCCGTCCGGGCATCTAGATTTGGGTTTTCCATGGTTTCCCAAATCACTCCAGGCAAATGCCGGGATGCTTCCTTAAAAAGGCTATGGCCGAATTTCTTCCCATTCCTTTCCCCCCATCCTTTCCCGTCTCTAAAGACCTCGCTGTTAGAGAGACGTTAAGCAGATTAAAAAAAAAAAGTCGAACAGTATTAAAGTGTGGCAAAATAATTGCTAAACATCTGCTTCGTATAATCGCAAGTTACAAATTACGATGGATTGATCATTTTTAGTATTTTCCTTTTAGAGATGGTAGGTATTGGAGACTAATTTCAAATTTCGAGATAGTAAAATTTCTGAGATAGACCTGGTAACAAAAATGGTCTGAAACTGATAAATTCAAAGGCTGCTTACAAGGGAAAAAATTATATTTACTTGATTACGTCTTAATATTAGTGCCCCACACGATGCGACACAAAATAATGTAACATCCATGAACTTAATTTCAAGGAGGTTTGGATATGGTATTCCGTTTTGGCTCTACGAAACACACATGTCCAAATTTAAAGTCTGAAAGTTTTGGCGATTAAGAGCTAACCGCCTGTGACTGAGGAACAGAAGTACAGACAGCGAAAGCTGAGCAGCAGGGTTTCGTAAACTCTTAAAACGATATCATACGTTTCACTGTCTCGTGGATAATGTACTGGGAGGGTGCGTAGTAGTATGGTGTACTCGTCAGTTGGTTGCGCATATTAAGGCAACACCGTACAGTACATAGGGATGTCAACGAACCCACAGTACTAAGGGAGCGTGCACGTTATAAGATTTTTGTTTTATGTTAATAAATTTAATATTCAGTCACATTGTTTATTTTCCATATCTTCAAACTTAATACATTGAACGGACTCCAAATAATAATACTACAGTATTTTCTTGAAGCAGAATCCTTCTCTCTGCCATAAAAACTGCTTGGCCACCCAAACAACCAAAGAATTTCCGCCTCCCCAACATCTTCGTCAGAGCTGCTATATCACTCTTCTAAAATTGAAACTGTATCGCAGGCAGAGATCATATTTCTAATATATATATATATATATATATATATATATATATATATATATATATACACTCCTGGAAATTGAAATAAGAACACATTGACGCCGGTGTGTAAGACCCACCATACTTGCTCCGAACACTACGAGAGGGCTGTACAAGCAATGATCAAACACACGGCACAGCGGACACACCAGGAAAAGCAGTGTTGGCCGTCGAAGGGCGCTAGCTGCGCAGCGGTTGAGCACCGCCGCAGTCAGTGTCAGCCAGTTTGCCGTGGCATACGGAGCTCCATCTCAGTCTTTAACACTGGAAGCATGCCGCGACAGCGTGTACGTGAACCGTATGTGCAGTTGACGGACTTTGAGCGAGGGCGTATAGTGGGCATGCGGGAGGTCGGGTGGACGTACCGCCGAATTGCTCAACATGTGGGGCGCGAGGTCTCCACAGTACATCGATGTTGTCGCCAGTGGTCGGCGGAAGGTGCACGTGCCCATCGACCTGGGTCCGGACAGCAGCGACGCACGGACGCACGCCAAGACCGTCGCATCCTACGCAATGCCGTAGGGAACCGCACCGCCACTTCCCTGCAAATTAGGGACACTGTTGCTCCTGGGGTAACAGAGAGAACCATTCGCAACCGTCTCCATGAAGCTGGGCTACGGTCCACGCACCGTTAGGTCGTCTTCCGCTCACGCCCCAACATCGTGCAGCCCGCCTCCAGTGGTGTCGCGACAGGCCTGTATGGAGGGACGAATGGAGACGTGTCGTCTTCAGTGATGAGAGTCGCTTCTGCCTTGGTGCCAATGATGGTCGTATGCGTGTTTGGCGCCGTGCAGGTGAGCGCCACAATCAGGACTGCATACGACTGAGGCACACAGGGCCAACACCCGGCATCATGGTGTGGGGAGCGATCTCCTACACTGGCCGTACACCTCTGGTGATCGTCGAGGGGACACTGAACAGTGCACGGTACATTCAAACCGTCATTGAACCCATCGTTCTACCATTCCTAGAACGGCAAGGGAACATGCTGTTCCAACAGGACAATGCACGTCCACATATATCCCGTGCCACCCAACGTGCTCTAGAAGGTGTAAGTCAACTACCCTGGCCAGCGAGATCTCCGGATCTGTCCCCCATTGAGCATTTTTGGGACTGGATGAAACGTCGTCTCACGCAGTCTGCACGTCCAGCACGAACGCTGGTCCAGCTGAGGCGCCAGGTGGAAATGGCTTGGCATGCCGTTCCACAGGACTACATCCAGCACCTCTACGATCGTCTCCATGGGAGAATTGCAGCCTGCATTGCTGCGAAAGGAGGATATACACGGTACTAGTGCCGACATTGTGCTTGCTCTGTTGCCTGTGTCTATGTAACTATGGTTCTGTCTGTGTGATTATGTGTTGTATCTGACCCCAGGAATGTGTATATAAAGTTTCCCATTCCTGGGACAATGAATTCACGGTGTTCTTATTTCAATTTCCAGGAGTGTATATATCTTATATATAAAATTCTCGTGTCACAATTTTCGTTCCCATACTCCTCCGAAATGGCTTGACCGATTCTCATGAAATTTTGTGAGCATGTTGAGTAGGTCTGAGAATCGGCCAACATCTATTTTTCATACCCCTAAATGTTAAGGGTAGTCCACCCCTAAATTATTTTTTTTATTTTTTAGACAAAATTTTTATTTTTTATTTTTTTATGATACAACATACAAAAATACATACAATCCTAAATTTTCACCCTTCTACGATCAACCCTGATTTTTTTAATAGCCATTTTAGTAATTCTTTTTGGATGCACCGGGTGGAACTGGCAAAACATTCGTTATTTCGCTAATTCTTGCTGAAATACGATCAAATAATGGCATCGCATTGGCCGTTGCATCATCGGGCATTGCAGCAACTTTATTGGATGGAGGCAGAACAGCTCATTCAGTATTTAAGATGCCACTAAATATTCAGAATAACCCTGACGCAGTATGCAACATTAAGAAACAATCGTCCATGGCCACCGTGTTGAAACGGTGTAAAATTATCATCTGGGATGAATGTACTATGGCACACAAACATTCGCTTGAGGCGTTGAACAGGACATTGAAAGATATTAAAAACAACGACAAACTATTTGGCGGAACTCTGTTGGTCCTTTCAGGTGATTTCAGACAAACACTTCCAGTCATTCCACGTTCAACATACGCTGATGAGATCAACGCTTGCTTAAAATCATCTCCATTGTGGCGTAATGTTGAAAAATTACAGCTAAAAGTAAATATGCGCGTTCAAATTATTCAAGATCCATCCGCTCAAACATTTTCAAAACAACTCTTAGATATCGGTGATGGAAAAGTTGCTATAGATGAAACTGGATACGTAAAATTACCGACCGATTTCTGCACAATCGCTGATTCTCAAGATACTCTCATTGAACAAATATTTCCCGATGTACACACACAGTACATAAATCATGAGTGGCTTGCAGAAAGAGCAATTTTAGCGGCAAAAAATGTAGACGTTTTGTTATTTTTATATTCCCTCATCGTTCACAGCGCTCCATGCCTATTTCACGCATTTACCACATTCTTACATACATACAATATACACATTCTTACATACATACTTACAATAAGTAAGCTATTTTTTGTCTACACTAGAAATTACTTGAAAGTTATTTATATGGTAAAACAACGTTTGCGGGGTCAGCTAGTATATATATATATATACCAAACCATAATTTCTGTCATAATTTCTAGTAATAACCGTTTCATCTTTCCTTTCCATTTCTACTTCTGTATTTCCCACGTTACTGTCCCATGGATCCATTCTTGCCACGCCAATTATCTCGTCTTCTTCCACTGTATCCTTTCCAGCATAGCTAATCTCATTTTTCTTCTCTATCTGCTGCAGACATTCCCATAATTTCACTGGTCCATTATTGTCCCACATTGCAATGTTTCATTTATCGTTATCTCGCCAATTTTCCCCGTTTTCTTCTTCTCACATCCTCCTCAATTTCCATTCCTAACTTGTCTTCGCACGCCCTTCTTACCTCTTTAATCCAGCGATCAGTTTCGTCTTTTTATCCTTTGTCAATCGCTCCTTCAGAATTTTTAACAGGATGACCGACTTGATTGTTATTATCTTTAATCAACTTCTCTTGACATTTTATTCCCATAAAGTCTTCATCAAATTATGCCGCTACTTCTTCCAAGATTACTTTTTTGTGTCTATCACTAGTCTCTTTATTTAACTTCATTAACATGCACCGTTTTGCTGGTTTCGTGGTTCTTGGCCCATTAACCTTTTCGGCTTCAGAACGCACCGCTTCAAAAGCCGCACTTAATATTGTCTTAGGCCTTCGGTTAGGTAGGGGGGAGCCAATACGTTGATGAAATATAATTATTAATAATATGTATGACATCCAGTAAGTTGGTTATTTGGTTAAATGGTGAACTAGAACCATAATTTCTACAAGAAGTTAGTTTACACAAAATTATACTCAATTTATTTAGTCTTCTGGCTTATACAAGGCCGGGTATAGTTAACGTTACGTTAAACATAATCCAAAGACAACAAACAAGTAATACCCGACATTTACAATCCGCCGGATAAAAGTAAACATAAAACTGATTTAGATATCTCAATGATTTTGCAAAGTCAATATGTTTTTAAGTGGTATCTCAGGCCAACAACTTAAAGTTAACATTTACAAAAGAATCCCAGGGGCGCTGTTTAAAGTTAAAAGCATCGTTTGATTTAAAACAATGAGCAAGATGCTTCGAATTTGAAGTTAAGAATATGAAACGTTGGATAGCTCAGTAATTGTTATGATGGGAGCAGAGTCTTATCTCAGGAGCCGTTTACGGGTTAGGAAGCCTCGTTAAAACCCAATGGAACTGTGGACCTCGCGTCGGTACTTTACCATAATTTCATCTTCTTGACGAGGTGTGACACGCTCTGTACCACTGCTGCAACGAATGCCAGATTTGCGGATATGTCCGCGCTAGCACATCAGCTTACAATCTCTGGCAGGTGGACCGCTCAGCTTCCAGCCCATCTGAGCCAGACTATGCGACCAGACACAGTCACTGATCAACGGCTACGGGCGTGTCGGGTGACACGTCCACACTGTAGCTCGTCTCGGCAGCAGTCGAATATGGCGACGTGTCCTCTTGTCGCGGCAAAGCCAGCTTTCCTCTCCCCGCACATGGAACAGAAGCCTTGAATTAGCAACTGTGAACCCCTGTATCCGTTCACGATTGGTGCATCGATATATGTCCATCATCACGTGCTTCGTGTCGTCGCTAACATTTGCTACCCGTTCCCGCACATTTTGCTTGAACTTGTCGGGCCACTGGGAAGGGATGAGGTCAGTACACTCGGCAGGTAACGGTTCCCGCGCGCCACCCGTTTGTGAGCGTAGGCGTCAGCATGTAGGCGACACTGGGCATTGTCCCGTTCTCTGAACGTTCAAAACTGCAGTTCCAACTTCCCACATTTAATATTTTCTGAATGCCAAGTTTTGCACAGAAATTAAATCATATAATAATAAATCTGGCTGCCCGGGTTTAATACATAATTATTCACCTATGAATTAACCCTAATATTTATAATATTTACAATTTAGATAATGAATATTACAAGGAATACCTGAATATTAATTATTTATTTATTAATATTCATTGTGGATGACTCTGTCATACCACAATATCCCTTATTACATTCCCCTTCTCGCCTTCTTTTATCTTCTCCCTGAAATCTTCCAATACTTCCATTGTTAAAGCCTCTTTTCTCTCCTCCATTTCTTCTGCTATCTTCTTGTCGTGGGTGCGAGAAACCTCCTCTTGGATCGGTTTCCGATCGCGCATCGCCTGTACTTTGCCTCGTGTTCCACTGGTTCTTGTTATATCCTGGTCACGAGTACTGCTGGTATCCTTAGCCATTATTATACTTCCCCAAATCATTATGCCAAGATGTATTCTGCTCTCGTTCATACGTTGTATCCCACCTGTCTATCTTTTCCACGCCTTCTAGGAATTCCTGGATATTGTCTCATCTAATTAGCAGCATTTTTTCCTGTACTTTCCGTGGCATCTTCCGTTCCAATGTTTCCAATATTTCATCTTCTTCTATCGGACATGATAGTTATTTCAAGTTTTTCAATTGTCTCTCTAATTCCTTAAATTGCCGTATTACCTTCTATGGTATAAGGTACACTGTTTCTGAATCCTTGTTTTACTCGCCGCTGTTTCTCGTCTGACCAATATTTCTTCAGAATAGTCAGCAGAAATTCTTCATAACTTTTGCCACATCCATCCACTTCGCAAACCCATTCCCAAGTTTCATTCTCCATCACCATTTTAATATATTTAATTTTTTTTCATCCACCAATTGTTTCGGAAATTAATTTCTACATATTTCCACAAATACATACGGGTGCAACTCTCCTCCAGGTACAAACTTCAATTCACGTAATTTTGTTTGCACTGACTGTACTATATTGTTGACAGTACAGTCCGCTCTCCTCCCTTGAATATTGTTGACATGTAGACTCAAATCGACCCAATCATGTTCACCCGCCTCCTTGTAATTTTCCATTTCCCTACGAAGATCTGTTATACCACTTTCTAATTCTCTTACGTTTTCCAGTACTTGCGAAATTTCTTGCTTGGTCCCCTGGAAGTCATTGATAATTTCACTGTTGACTTCTTCATACTTGTGAAATGTTATCTTTGATGATTCTTCCCATTTAATTATTTCTTTCCTTCCTCAATATTAAAATTTCTCGTTCAGAAATGTGTTCATATACGCGGCCAAACTGGATATCCGTTGTGGAATAAATTTTATCTCTCTCTTTCTTAATTTTCCCGCAGTCGTAACGTTTGCTGTTGATTATTACTAATGTTTCCCATCTTCCGTTCCATCTTCTTCTGTCCTTGCAGAATCATTGCTAGCATTTTTTTTCCAAGGAACTGTTCTCTTCTCCGTGATAATCTTTTTCGGTGAAATTGGTTACTGGGTTGTCATGTCAGTATTATCCTCTTCATGTTCTAATCAATCATGATACTCATAACCTCAGTGTCTACATTTCTCTAAACCCTTAAATTTTTGTCATTTTGAGCATGTACATCGGTATCCACATTATCTCTGGTTGATTTTAAAACTTCACCCTCCATTATATATATATAAAAAAAACGGACAAACAAATAGCAGAAATTTCGTTACAATTATCGTAAGAATTATACTCGGCCAGCAACGCAGTAAAAAAAATGAAACGTCATCATGAAAAACACATATTACCTGTGCATAAACAAATTTAACATCAATCACTTAATATCTAATGCACGCACATGCAATAATGCGTAATTGACTACTTTTTTATTAATAAATATGTTAAAATTACATTAAAGGAAACATCGAACAATTTTATTATCTCTCTTTTTAGCAAAAAAAAAAAATACTTTTAATATTTCTCACGTTTACTTCAATAAAATTTTTGTTTTTTAAATCTGACCAAATTTCCGTCTTTATTGTAAATGAACTGCACGTTGTCACTATTTTGGTCAATATAAATTGTCTTTCTTATCCTACCTTCAAAGTTGTTTTCTCTACCGAAGATTGCAAGGTTCTTTTATTACAGAATTAGTTAACTAATTCTATATCGTAGTCATGCGGCGCCATTCATAAGATTTTTTTTTATATTAATAAATTTAATATTCAGTCACATTGTTTATTTTCCATATCTTCATACTTAATACATTGAACGGACTCCAAATAATAATACAACAGTAGTCTCTTTCTTATATGCAGTATCCTTCTTCTCTCTGCCAGAAAAACTGCTTGGCCACCCAAACAAGCAAAGATGTTCCGTCTCCCCAACATCCACGTCAGAGCTGCTATAGCACTCTTCTGAAATTAAGACTGTATCGCAAGCACAAATCATATTTCAAAAAAAAATATAGACTATCTATACAAAAAAATGTACATATAAAGTAAGGAAACTTTGTTTCCTTACAACGTGTGGTGTATTTTTTTCGGAAATCCAGAAATCCCTCCCCTATCCTCAACTCCCCCTTCCCCATCTCCCCTCCCCCTTCCCCATCCACCAATCGTCCAATCGTCCCCTCCCCCCCTCGGTAGTGCCCTAGTGAGTCTTGGTGAGATCTTTACGGACCTCCTCCCCCTCTATGTTGAGGTGAGATCTTGAGGGACTCTCCCCCCTCCCCCCCCCTGCCCGGGTGACGACCGCATAGTTTTCGGAAGCTCGTTTTTTATACCCCTCCCCCCTCCTGACGTCGGAATTGGCGTGTTTTGTAGATTTTTTTTAGCTCCCCTGTTCTTTACAGCAATGTGGTTTTTTGCTAAAGAAAAGCTTTTACAAATTGCTTTTAGCACCTTTGGAACAAAAGATAAGCCTCAGAATGACGTTTGTTGATTACGAGGACAAATTGCGTCCATTCATTGAGCACAAAACAGCAGTTCATATAAAACTTATAAATAATCCCATTGATGCTGAAAAGTTGGCATTCATAAACGCTAACGCATATCTACAACGTATTACTCGCCGTTGCGTGAATGAGTATTGGAGAAACCTCTGAAATTCATACAGCAGTGCTATGATATCGGGGACTACCGTGCCATGTACACCAAGGCATCAAGAGCGCAGTTACCGAGCGTGGTGGTGTAACGGATAGCGTTCTGGCCTCGCATTCAGGAGTACGGCGGTTGGAATCCCCGTCCGGGCATCCAGATTTGGGTTTTCCATGGTTTCACAAATCACTCCAGACAAATGACGGGATGCTTCATTCAAAAGGCCATGGCCTAATTCCTTCCCATTCCTTGCCCCCATCCTTTCCCGTCTCTAAAGACCTCGATGTTGAGAGACGTAAAGCAGTTAGAAAAAAATAAAATAAAAAAAGAGCGCAGTCGGGCCAACAGTCAAGAGACTTAAAAGGTGAACGTATTGTTGACAAGCAGAAACAGTTGGAAAGATGGTCGGAACACTACATCAACCTTTACTAGGGGGCAGTCAGCATAAAGCCCGAAGTACTGGACAGGTTAACTACTTATCCCATTATATTAGAACTTGATGATTAAACTTAACAGAACGAACTTCATTTGTCACTCAAGAGACTCAAGCTGGGAAAAATATCAGGTCGTGACAACCTACCAGCCGAAATAATTAAACTTGACTGTATCTCTTCTGTCATATACGAACTCCTAAAACGGTATTAGCATGAGGGTACAATACCGCAGGACATGTGAGATGCAAATATATTTACCCTATATAAGGGCAAAGGCGATAGAGGCTATTAAAACAATTATAGAGGCATATCTCTCATCAGCATTGCTGGCAAAGCTATCGCTCGAGTGGTCTAGACAAGACTGGAAACTCTCGCCTCACGTGTCTACACCGAATCCCAGTGTGGATTTCCTGCCGGCCGTTCCACGAATGATATGATCTTTATCGTCCGCCAACTTCAATAAAAATGCCGTGTGCATCGTGTGCCTTTATACATGGCTTTTTTCGATCTAAATATAGCCTGTGATACTGTCTGCCGTACTGGCCTTTACAACATCCCCCACAAAATCGGCTGCCCAACTACACTGCAGTCGTTAATCAAGTACTTTCACGACAACATGCAGGGCTCTGGGATATTAGATGGTGAAGCTTCTGCATCCTTCAAGGAAAAACCGCGGTGTACGACAGGGTTATGTCCTAGCGCCCACATTCTTTGGGATTTTCTTCTCTGTTCTGCTCTTAGTAACTTTTAAAAACCGTGACGCTGGAGTACACCTCCATACAAGGAGTGTCGGTAGAATTTTTAATATGAGTCTACTGAGGTCTACTAAAAAGCGTATTGACCTAATTATACCTGAACGTCTCTATGCTGACGATGCGGATTTTTCCGCTAATACGGAAGACGAGCTTCAGGAGGTGCTCACCAGATTTGGTCGTACATCTCATCTGTTCTCGATGTTTGTTAATACCAAGCAAACAGTTGTCATGGTTCAGGGTACAGACCATCTTCCAAAAATTACATTAGATGGCATCCCTCTTCAACTGGTAGAACATTTCCGCTAGCTCGGCTCCATTACTACATCCAACCAGTCCAAACATAAGGAGAAAGACACACGAATCGGCAGAGCCGCGACGACCTTTGGGTTGCTGTCCAAACGTGTCTGGAGAAACTGTAAGCTAACACTCTCCACCAAAATTCTTGTGTACCAGACGTGCTTGCCAAGCATCTTATTGTACGCATCTGAGACGTAGTCAACTTATGCCTGGCAAGAGAGACAACTGAACGCTTTCCATAAGCGCTGCCTGTGGACAACACTTGGAGTCACGTGGCATGAAAAAATGAGCAGAATGAGATTGTTCGGTCTGTTACAAAGTGCCACACTGCCATTCTGAAACAAAGACGACTCCATTGACTTGGCCACATCCATAGAATGGACCCTGGAAGACTACCACTAAGTCATGCTCAGTCAGATTGATCATATTAAGAGACCTGTAGGGCGCCCAGTGCTAAGGTTTAAAAACTCCTGCAAATGTGACTTGAAGAGCTTCGGCATGCGTACTGCCGACTGGGAGGCTGGCGCCAGCACGAGACCCTTATGGCGTCACCATATCGCCGCAGGCAAGTCCGAACATGACAGAGCATGGTTGGATAAAATAAACCAGGAAAAGCTTCGTAACAGGGAAGAACACCCATCGGACCCCAGTTTCATGTGCGATAGATGTGGCGCAGTCTTCGAACTATTCAGCCACAAAAGAAGATGTGATGCATTTAACCCTGTTGATAACTGAGTTTCCTCACAGTTACTACAACTACCATCCGCGAAGATGTTGTAGCCAATATATATATATATTTCACCACACGTAATTAATGAACGCCCTATAAAAAAAATGACTTTAGGTATTGGGCGGTTGCTTCGTGTACACCAAGGCCAGTGCTGCAACGTTTTTAAGTCGCTTTCTCTGTAGAAACACAAATCGTAACTGCACAAATCTTACATGGTTTTCTTACATATGCCAACATTCGCAAACCTCCCTTTCGTTAGGCCCATTGAGTGAATAAACACATTGTTCTGAGCTTTGGTAATAATAATAATTCCATGTGGTCGTAATAACCTGGAGACAGGGTTTCAATTGGCTGCGCATTCCGCCTCTGCCGTAGCCGCCTTAACCTAACCCGGCAATGCCACCGGGTACAGGGGACCTATAGTTTAACGTGGAATCCGAGCCCCGGAAGCGTTTTGGAGTACTTCACATTACACAGCAAGCTATGCCAGAAGTGAAGGTCGGGTTACACGCCTTTGAAAATCCCCGCCGATACAAGAATTCGAACGGGGGACCTTTCGATCTCCATTCAGACGCGTTAAAAACTCTGCCACGAGGCCGTTACTGAGAACTGGTGAAGAGGCAGGATTGATTTCCGGTTAGTCCAATTTGAGCTCGGTGTTATGGCGTGTATCAACTATCCGTGAACAGGTGACAGTACTTATCCTTCTCGTGGTCTGCCTATCAAAAAAACATTAAGGAATTATTGCTTAGTAATACTGATTTGATTTTAACATCTGAGAAGTTTTATTAAGATCCAAGGACACAATGTTTAACACTTTACTGATTCACGAACACATTTCACGTTTCTTACAAAATAAATTCCTATTGGATAATAAATTCAAATAGAAATAATAAAACAAAGAAATCCACAGTCGAAGTTGTTTAAATGACTTTCTGTTCCCATAACTGAATTGTCTATCGTTGATTCCAACATCTCTTGCCTCTCCAAAAATATTTTCCCAGACTGATGTAGCAGTTTCCAGAAATCAATTGATTTCTTTTTGATGGTTCTTCCAGAGTATGTTACTAAAGAGAGAAAAAGTGACTACTCGAATAATGGGAACAGAACGCATCTAGAAATATATAAAAAATGAGTGTAGAAGATTTAGCGCTGAAGTTCAGCACAGTACATAGTCTGAGTCAATTACAGTATACTGGATAATTTAAGAAGATTTAGACACGTCTTGTAGCTTCAGCGCAATGCAAAATTCCAGAAATCCGTCTGATTTTCCCTAAGCTCTGCTACTGAAAATGTCACGTTGGTCCACAATCTGGTCGTCAGAAATTGATTTCATTCATTTATCCATTCTTTGTAATCAGTAACTATCTCATGAAAATCTCTTAGCCTTTTTTAGGAGTACACCAACCCTGCGATGTAGATATGAGGTGGGAAGATAATTGCTTTTTGGTGACTGATAATGTTTACGTTAATTGTATTAGGATTAAGAAAGGGAGGTTTATTGAAGGAAGTTGTAGCACTGAAAATGTCTTGAAATGATCCATCATACTTCCTTAGAGAGCATTCCTTGATGATATGCTCCACAGTCATGGAGGAAGGGAAGTGGTTAAAGCAGATGCAATCACTCTATGCTTGCTCTTCCAATGATATTGCTAACCATCAGGTTTAAGATCTTCATTTCAAAGGACGAATTACTATCATCAGTGTCGTCTGACCTAACTCCGTAAACACTGTCAAATGATCTAGGACCAAACAGCTGTCATTGGTATACATTTTGGGTATAAGAAACTATTTATTTATGTTCCTTCTTTCCCCACTCCTTCTGGCCAAGTACTGTATGATTAAAACCTCTTTCATCTCTGGAACAAAAATCAGGTTAATTCCGGTCTAGCATCATTTTTTAAAAAAATTACTTGCTTGTGGCTTTACGACTCATCAGGTAATTAAAGGTGGGAAAGAACCGGAGGCAAGGAACGGGTTGGAATTTAATCATGGTCTCTTGAAGGAACCTCCCCAGTATGGGGTAAACAATGGAAAATCCAAATCTGGATTGCCGGACCGAGAGTCGAAGCCGTGACGTCCCGAATGCGAGGCCAAAACGTTACCGCTGACCCACGACAGTCGGTCTGTAGCCTTAATCTTGACTATTGTGTTTAAAGAACAGAGAAACGAGACAGGGCATCGGGCCTTGACTATGACCCAGTCAATCCCTCCACCCGCACAATGCCTTCCTGCGGGCCCTGGTGCTAATCGGCAACTAATTCAATATTCAGCGCGCATGCCACGCGCTCTGTTTGCAAGGCTGTTAATTTACACGGCCGCAGCGCTCATCTGGAGAATGTTTGACGATGCGTCACGCCCGCCATTGTGCAGTCTGGGTCAGACCGCAAATTGGGCCCCATGCGTTTGCTAATCGCCCTGATGAATGGCTCAGCTGCGCATAGCTGCCTCGTCTCGTGTAGAAATGAGCCAGAAACATTCGGAATCTCTCTCTCTCTCTCTCTGGCGGCCACGAATGGTTTCACCAGGACTCGAGAGAATCAGTCAGTTAGATACCTCAGATAGCTTTAATCGTAACTATCAAAACGTACTGAATAACTTTTAAAGCAACAGATTTCAGACAGTAAAATAAAGGAAGAGGAGTTTGCGGAAATGATGTTGAATCACTAGTTAACAAAAGTGAAGGAGGATAGATAAGGAAACTGAATTTTCGTGATTATCCAGCTAATTTTCGTCTCAGAAACTATACATTCTTCACAGACAGATAGGATCACGCAAGTTCTTCCCCAGTGTCAGGCACGGTAACATGCCGGTTGGTAAGCAGAGTTGCCGCCAATGATTAGAAAAAAAACTTCGCAGTAAAAGAGAATATAACCTTCGCTTACTCCAGTTCATGAGCGATCAGATGGTTCAGTGGTTTAGGCACCTGACTCGGGATCGAACGGTCATCGTTTTGAATCCCGGTCAAGTCTAGAATTTTCAAAGTAGCTCAGTGCGATCTGCGCGTATTGCACAGTTTCACGAGTAAGGGAGCGTGCACAAACTACGTGGCTTGGTCCAGGGGGAGGGGGGAGGGTTGGCTGGAAGGCTACGCTGGGCTATGTGGGGGGAGGGGGCGGGGTTCCGAGCCAGACCACGTAGCTTTCCTTTCATTACATTTTTCACGGTTAAAATGAGGAACAGAATACACATCAGCATGTGAATATTTATTTCCCCTCAACTAATTATCTCCTTGTGTAATTTACAATAGTTTGACAAGAGAAAACAGTACAAAATGTCTTCTGGAGGGGGGGGGGGGGGTTCACAGGAGGTCAAAATGTAGCTACTTGATTCATGCACGCTCCCTAATGAGAAATATACCAGAACCCTTTTGTGGTTTGGTTTCCACCTTAAACTGTAGGTCCTCTATACACGGTAGGATTAACAGATTATGTTAGACGACTACCATAGCGGTGAATTGCGAAGCCGGTAAGAAAACATGTCAGGTCATTACGACCACTCGATAACTGATTTTGACTACAGTTTGCATTAGAACGTTGCAAAAAAATATAGTCTAGGTGTATTAAATTCTATGGTAGCAACCTTTTTCCATAGCAGAAACTGCTTATTTAGCTCCTACATCTCCAATAGTGGTGCTAAATTACTGTCCGACGTTGGCGAAGTAGTATGTGGATTAGGATGGTGAGTTTTAATAGAATGTTAAGAAAGAAGGGAAAGAATCCACCAATAGCACGTAACAAGGAAATATGGCGGTACTGGAATAAAGGAATCTGGGTGCCTGGTCAAGTCTATGTACAACTGAGTCTCCTCCAGTCTTCGCTTGGGATATCTTGGGATACTTCGAAAATTACTGACTGCAATAATAGACATAAGAAAACCGGGAAAACGATAAGGGATAATAGAGAACCGTTTCTGAAAGAATGGTTTAGAGACTAATGTTGGGACAGATTAAAATTAAGATACATACACTAACGGAATTTTGGGTTTTTGGAAAGGATTTTAAGTCAAATGGTAAAAATCTTTAAAATTTAAGTAAAACATAGGGCGAACTACATAAATATGAGAGTAATTTATACTCTGTACATTTAACTTAGTCTCGTACACAGACATCCAGTTTTTGCTTCGTCTCACTGGGTATGTGTATTGACTAACTATTTTTATGAGCTTCTTTCCTACCAAATGTCTCATTTATTGCTTCTTACATGTAGTTATTATTCTCTCTCCTAGGCATATCACTTTAACCTTTCGCGATGAATGTGGCGTTTTAATAAAGTCTGCTCATCTCTCATTTGTCTTGCAAGTATGCGTGATGCACTCCTGTGGGAGTAGTAAAAAAAAAAAACTGCAGTATAAACAATGACAGAGATAACAAACTAAACGCAAAAAAATTACGAATTCAGAAAATATTAATATACACAGCCGGTGGTTGGTAGAAGAAGTAGTGGAAGGTTTATTTATTACTTAATACGCATACTAAACTGCAGTTTTATTAGTTTTTTAATTTGGAGATTTTTTCCTCATTCAATCAAAGCACTGTGAGAATGCCTTTTTCGATTTACGTATTTAACTCATATCATTGCCCTCTGTAAATCTTTCGTTTCCACTATCTATTTACTATTTCCCGCAACACAGATCACCTTCGTTGCAGAATAAAATCTCGTCATAAATAATTCAGTATTATGTTTGGGTGAGCGGTAAGGCCTGGCAATCGGGATGACACAGGTTCAAATCCCCGTCCTGACATCCAGATTCCAGTTTTCCATGATTACCCCAAATCGCTCCAGGCAAATGCTGGGATGGTTCCTCCTAAAGACCGTGGCATAATTCCTTTCTATTCCTTGCCACCTATCCCCTTGCAATCATAATATCCTTAACAATCCTTAAATATTGTATCAACAAAAACATAATGAATAGATTATTCTTGGTTAAGCGTTCCATTTTCAGTGTTGTATATACGGTGACAACATAACGATGCCAGCGTAAGGTAGTTAATCCAAGTAGCATTCACTCTCATTCTTTAAATTAATTCACTATGCAATGCTTCGATTGCGAAGTGGATTGAACGGAGAATCACTTGAGAAGACGCTAGAGTATAATTGAACTTAGTGATTTAAGTGTTATTGCCCTTGGGATGAGAATCAACACATGAGTAATTTACACATTGGTCGAGATACTTAACTTTGATAATTTAGTGCCGTTTCAAGAAATCCTGTATGAAGAGGCCCAAGCGTATTTAATAATACGTTACGGCCACTTCTCATAACCAGCAGAGGATAATATTTTTTCTTTTCTTTTTTGAAGCTAACGTATTACGGCTCCAAGAGTTGGAGGATGGAGGAGAGAGTTGATAATCGATGGAACAGACAATAATGACTTGTTGTTTGTCGTACGTACGGTTTTGTCTCATCGTGGTGAATCACTAATCAAATTGTATACGTTATATATATATATATATATATATATATATATATATATATATATATATATATATATGTTCACGCATGTAACTAGATACTAAAATAATTGGATTGTAAATATGTTTGTTTCAATTAGTTTATGTTTCTGTGGGTTGAAGCACTGATGCGAGAGGTTTATTTAGCAATCAACTACAGCGGTGTAAGATCAGACCTTCTATTAGATATTAAATGGTAAAATGTTCGGCTTGCTCCGTGTTTTTGCAAGCAACCGATTAGCTTCTCAGAGATTGTTGCGACTGTTGTACTGGACATTCGGGATGACGCCACATCATTTCCCCGTCCGAACATCCAGAATTTGGTTTCCAATGGTTTCCCAAAAAGTACTCCAGATGAACGTTGGGATTCCCAATTCCTTACACCCCCCCCCCCCCCCACTCTCTCCTGTCTGTAATAAACCCGATGTCGACGAAACGTAAAGACAGAAAGGAAAAGAAGGACTTGTTTAATAGAGAGCAGTGTAAATACTGATTTAACACCAAAAATTTTGGAATGGACATGCTGATTCAAACAGAAATATTAACGTCATACAACTAGTAGCAAAGAATCAAACAAATTTCTCTGATGCATTATGGCTTATCAATAAGGAAACATGGAATATCAGCTGCTCCTATGTGTTCCACGTGGTTATTAGCTTTTACCAAACGATCGCAGCCCAACATTTGTTCGTTATTTCTGTTATTTTCATGTCTTTGAACCAAGGTTTGATTTGGCTATAACTCTTCGTGCAAGATATCAGATTACAGTTTTCTGTAGATATTTGATTTACGGTATGGGTTCCACTTCTCGTGTTAAGAGCAAATTAACACATCAACGGCCCATAATTTGCAACATAACACTCGATAATTCTAGATCGTATTGAAGCTATTCTGGAGCGCACGTTTGTGTTTCAGACCCATCCATATATCTCATGATCAAGACTGGTACAGAAAAATAAACCAGGCTGAGGGCAAGCAGAAACAACCAACCGTTATTGATTTACATATATAACGCTGTAAGTTGCTTAATCTCACTCAGTATTATATTATAATAACTTTAAATATTAATACACTCTATTTGTAAATCTCTATGAAGGTTTTTAACACAGTAAATAGTTTTTACGGATCAAAATTGAGCCAAAATATAGTAGCTACCGCTGTAGCACCCTATAATATTAAATACTTAACGTTATAACTACGTTTCGGATATGCAGGCAAATATTACCTTAAAAATGGGTAAATATGACCTAAAACTGACAAAATATGATCAAACATTTAAATTTACTATACATCAAAACATGCTCAATTACACATCATTTATTTTTTTAGTTGTGTCGCTTTAATCTAGACAGAATAATTTGCTTCCGTGCACTCGCTGCGCCATTGAGAAATTAAATTTAAAATCGTTTTGTTGAAGTCACTTTAATTTCAGATAATTTACAGAATGGAACTCTTTCATCTGTACTAAAATACTCCTCTCTAAATTGCCTGACGTAACTTCGCACTTTCAGAAAAATTTACTTTCGGCATGGCGGTAGGTCTACTCACTGATTCACTGCAGATTTAACTATGACTGAAGATATTTCATTGAAATATTGATTTATGCGGATCGACACTGGCATGCTTCTGCTGCATTGTCGAGATTAAAAGGAGGGCAGAACATTACGTTTTGAAAGTGACAATCATGTGTAACTTTAATTATTGACTTGTGAATTCTGACCACAGTGAAAATTAGTTTTTTTCCCACCATCTGTATAGTAGAAGTACAGTTCTGTGGATAATCATCTTAATTTCTTCTAATCTATATCTAGTGAATTCCTGGTACTATTAAAAAACTACCAGATTTTTCCTCAAAATATGATCATATGATCATAAATATTATCGAAATATGACCAAAACTAGGAAAATTGAATGACTGTGCATTTATATACTATATAAGATTTAAATATAATCAGAAATGTTGAATCAGTGTTTAATTCAGCATTTCAGCTCAATAGGAAGTCAGGAAAAAAATTATACTTGTCCTAAAGATCCGAACTCTAGTTATAGCCCTTTAATAAGTGTTACAGAAACTCAGTACACATCGAATCATCTATTTTCATCATATCAAAAACATTTTCTGAGATTTTTAATAATGTAATCTTTCATAAATTTCAATAAACATAGGCCTATTATTCCGCTATCTTGAATGAATTTAAAAATGGACATGTGTGGTCACTATCCCGTTATAAATTGGTAAGAAAGAGGTATACATTGCAGCCCAATCATCCAGATTTCTATTATTCACGGTTCTTCGATATCATTCAAATGAGTTGCGGGAATAAAAACGTTAACCCCTATAAGTAGGCCTACGTACTAAGAGCTTATTCTCAATCTCGCCAGAGGGCCATAACCAACGTTTAAGAACCCTACCTTGAATAATGGCCGAAAATGAATAGACAGGAACAGGACTCTGAACGCGATATTTCTAATCTGAAGTAAGAACTTTCACTCACACATCTGATATGACTTAAGAAGACACTAAAAATAATTTGTTTCTTGCCGATTAGCGATAGTCTTTGTGAGATCTATGGAATTAACGTTCAATGATTCGTACTCAGGTGTGGAGTTATACCGTGCAGTAGTTAGCAAGATGTACGCCACAAGTTTTAAAACTCTCTCTTTCCAGCTCGCTGGAGGGATCTCTTTTATTTCTGAATCCGTGCTCTCGCCCAGCTGACATGTGTTTTATGTCCCCTGTGACAGAGCGCAGAAAACTTCTGACGTTCCCTGAAGCCTGCTGAATTATACGAGTCCTGACGCTGCCTCCAAATAAAAGCAGCGCGGTGTAATGGTCAGAGAACTTTCTTCACGCTGTGGCAGCCACACTGTTAATATTACCGACGTGTACGAAATCGTCTACCAATGTGCTTTTAAGAGTTCAATGAGGGTGATCCGTTTACACAAATGTTAGGTAGGGTTGGGTGCGAAAGTTTATTCCAGGATTTTTACATTAAAAGAAAGCCGTTAATTCCAATATAAAGTTTTACTGGAAGCAGGTGAGAGATATTTCTACAGGAATCTTCAATCTTAATCTTTTAAGTAGTAATAAAGAGTAAGAAAAAATTAAATTACTCCATGCTTATTGGTCACATACAAAGTTAATTTATTTTGCCCCGACTTGTTCCACCAAAATAGGGTACTGTATGGTACACTTCCTGAATTCTAGTTTATAAATATTATCTATCAATCATAATATACGACAGCCCACTACAATATTTTAATTTTCCCCATGCCTGGCAGTGATACCAATAATAATGATGGATGTAAAGGCAATCTGTTTCTCTTGTATCGCTGCCAAGGTGTACGTTCATTCACCTTTTAACTAACTTCTACCGTTCCTTCTTATTAATCTTCTCAAATAAGGCATTCCGGAAAATAAAGGTATTAAAGCAGCTTTTTACTTACTGTATTCGTTCTGAAGTAATTTCATTCGCTCTGCTAAAGGAGTATAGAAATAAGTTATTAGATGTCTTTTCAAGAATTATATCAAAGTTAGTGAAAGTTCCGTCAGGCATCGGTCTCCCATCTAAAAGGTTTGACTTCCCGTTTCACTTTCTCCTAAATCAAGCAATTATACATTCTTAAATAACATTAACTCTCAGAGATCACAAGCCATTCCCTTTTTTTTTATAAAAGGAAAGCAAGTTTCTTAACGCTTTTAATGCAATACTGTAAACACTACCCAATAATCTGGTGTCTTAGACGTTCTTTGCAGTCCACCAAACGCTTTCGATATACTTTCATCCGGCACCAACCAAGCAGGAAGTTATGACAAAACATTTTTAAACCAGTCAATATAATATTCCTTGAGTAATTTCTTAACGATGCTGTATGTCTTCGCCCACACTTAATTCTGAATAAATTTACCAGTAACAAGGGTTACTTAAGTCCTTGCATTTACGATGAAAATTTAAAAGCATCGAGCTTACAGTAACTTTACCTTCAAACATAGTTTCTGTCAGTCTTTTATGCGATACTTGAAGTTATTTCCTCCAGATTTTTTTCCCTTCCGCAATACCAGGAAGCGCGTCTTTTCTTTCGTCATATCAGCCGATCATTTGTCGATAGTTAGTTTGTGTCCAGTCAATGGATGAGTGTTTATTGGAAATGTGTCGATTCCTTTACTGTCATAAAAATGATATGCATGATGCACCCGCGGCAAGATTCGCTTAAAGTTCCTTGCAATAAGCCTACTTTTTGCTTCGCACCAAGGCAAACAATTGAAATATTTTGTATAAAATATATATGTATGTGTATTCAATTCAGGTAAACGTACTGGGTCTCTTAAAATGTTCATCTACATCATTAAATTACTAGTTTGTTCAAATAGGACTAGAACTTCTGATGATTGGTGTTCGATTTCTGTTCATCAGTATAAACACTGCGAATACTGGGCTTGACATAGTAGAAACAATGGTAGTTAAGAAATAAATAAAAAGTAGTTACAAAAAATAGGTATCAAACGAGTAGAACCTGCACAAATTCACTGTCACCATTTGACAACTTCCATTCCACCAATCATGTGGGCGAAACGAACAGGAACGAATAATGCTTTCCTGTCTGTAGCCACGAGGTCCTTGTTCCAGATTATAAAGCCAGCTTGAAAGAAGAATGTCAGAAAGATGCAAGGCTATTAATACAACACCCTTCTCTGGTTTATCTTCTGACTTATATATTTTTTGAAGTTTATTGATACGTAAGATTTTGACGCCGTGGTTTACAGCCAGGCTAAAAAATATTATGTTCTTGAAACATTTGTTAAAAGAAAGTTTTAGTACATGTTCACCACTTATAATTATTATATGCATCGACACTTAACTTTAATTACTTTGCTGAACAAGCTATTCGCTCGACTCGTAATTAATAGAAGAGCTTCATTATAAACAACTTATTAGTCAAACGGAAGAAAATGACAAATGGAATAATGTAACAACAATATAATCGTGTACATATTTCTAATACCTGAATCCGACTAAATCAGGAGAGATAACTAACCCGCTAACACGGTATGACAAAGTGGCGACGAACAAAACACTCTTACAGTCTCAAAATAACAGATACAAAACCGCCAATGTAATACCAGTTGTTTGTTAACTACATATGACCAGTAACGAATACTCATCCCCTAAAATATAACAAGCGACCACGCGAGTACACGCCGTCATAATTACGAGTGTCCTCAATGTTGAATCCAGAGTCCTTATAGAGATTCATATCGAAACTCCACATGTGGCGCAATATTTACATGAATTGTTCTGTGTTCTGTTCACAACGCTCCTATAGAAAATAATACCCCTGTATGGTAACATTACAAACTTTTAGGCGAGGTGAGAAGAATCTCCGTGAAAGCTAACATCGCAACAGGTAATTAATCTCTACCGTCTGACCTTAGGATCACCTGTATCTTTGACATCAATGTCTAGCCACAAACAATATACAATAAAAAATATTAAAGGGCGTATATAAGCAGGTTGACCTTAGATGTTATAAAACTCACCATCATGTTAGTTCTGGACAGAATTAACTCATAAAATTCTGAGGGTAGTCATTCACTTCCGGTACAATTAGAACAATCAGTACATCCCTCCCAGTCCTACTAACCAAAATATATTTAGTGGAATTACAGATAAAGATAAAACGGAGTACAAAAAGAATATTTCAGCGGCTTCCAGTCAGTTGCTGAACCCTAATTTTTAGCAGAATTGATTGTATCCCAGGTGTTTAACAAGTTACTCTCGTTCGGGCATCCAGATTTGGGTTTTCAATGGTTTCGCCAAATCACTCCAGGCTAATTCTGGGATACTTCCTTCGAAAAGCCATGGCTGAATTCCTTCCCGTTCCTTGTTCACAGTCCCATCCCACCTTTAAAGACCACGACGTCGACGAGGCGTAAAGCCATAAGTAAAAAAACGTTACTGTGGTCTTTGGCTTTGTTTGTGCTTTGGTATAATCCTTCCTCATTTTGTGTAAATAAGGTTTCGTTAGTAATAATAATCATCTCGATAGGGTTATCCCTGACAAGGAATGGCTAAGAGATATTATATGATGTTATAATTAATACTATTCACGTTTTTACACTCTATTTCTTCCTTTGAAGTTCAAGACGTTCAGTTTTGTTTGCCTTTCCGAGTATAGATCCAAAGGGTTCACAACGTAGGCGGCGTTTCTGTTATTTCTGACCGCTCGCTCACACGAAACGTTGTTCTTCTGTAATTATGGTCACAACCCGGCACACGCGACATATGAAACATCCATTCAGGAACGAGTAGACATGTATTTACCGAAAATTACTGCCCTACTTTTTTTAACATACGTTTACGTGTACTGTTTGTTATTGCCTAGGGTCAGTTGACTACATTACTAGAAAGTTCACATGCACACTGATTTATCGTGCAGAGAATTGTCTAGCTGACAACGAGTGCAGTTCATATGAAAGGATGGTATCCAATTTTGAGAAGCCTCAATATTTATTCGCTCTCTGACCTTACTATTTACAGTATGTATCATAAATACTACATAAAATATCTTTTACTTATGGCATTAAAAGCTGACAGTTGAACTACACTGACGATTTCATAAAGAGCGTTAACTAACGTGAGTCCAGCGGTAATCAAACATTAAACAACCATTAATTTTCATGATTTGAACTGAAGTATTACTCAGTGGGTCCTCATATAACCTTACACCTACGTAGGTAATCAGGTTACATAACTGTGCTACTGAGCTGTTAAGATGGTGTAGTGATCCATTAGAACACACAAAACAACAAAGAAATGAAGCAGGAGGGTCTAAAGCTGCATATCGACTATGCGCGGCTGCCGCGCGAGCCATGTTCGAGCGCGCCAAACCGATTATTTGCCGCGCGAGTAATTTCTGTCGTCGAGGGATACATTAACAAATTTTACGAGAATGGTAACGGTAGAGTTCTTAAAATCATTAATTGAGCCAAGTGTGAATAAAGTGAACATTCAATTTCGGAATGCGATTTCAGTTACTGAAACATGCTGTAACTTCAAGATTTCTAGCAAGTCGAGACTCGTGTACTAACCTGCAATATCTTTTTTAAGTGTCAGAACAATCATTTTCGGGAATAGTTCCAGTAGTTTTTGACGCATTATGCGACACTCTGAAAGAATGTGTAAAGAGATGGAAATAATACCCATTTTATATTAAATTTTTTATTGTTATTAAATTATCTGTTGCCATTTTTAAATAGAACTTACTTCTTACATAGATAAAATATATTGAGTTAATCATGTCATTTAGCGATTCTATTGATTCGTTGATTGGAGTTTCAACTGATGGTTGTTGCAGTAATGGAGGTGATACCATCGGAGTCTGATTTCGGCTGCACATTTGCTATTCCGCAAAAAATCTTTGCCACCGTACGTTTGTATTAAAAGGCGACACTTTTCGTTATCCGTGATAGTAAACTGTCGTTGCTCCGCGCGAGCCAACACGAACAAAGAGCCACGTAGTGAGGAGCCTTTGCGGCGCGCCTAAATACTTGTACCGACAGAGAATGGATAGCAGCCGAGCATGTTCGACCGCGCCAATTGGCTCGCAAGCCAACAGCGTATCCATTATGCGCGACTGCCGCGCGAGGCAAAGTTCGAGGGTTTACTGTGGATACGCAGCTTAATAGTTTCCAAATTACTACTATTCGAGATCGGGAAAAACTCATTAAACATTGGTGGTAATCAAAAGGAAACGGTGGTTCTACAAATATTTGCCAAGGAAAAAGTGTTGGCCGGAAAAAAACACTTAAGCCCCACCACCAGATACAACATGCACTTGATCGGCACAAAAGATACTGTACTTTATGGCTGTAATCTGAAAAATTAATGACAAAATATTAGTGATCTTAAAATGTAAGTTTACGATGAATTAAATATTGTAAATAGAAAATTCTGACGTTAATAAAATCAAGTTTTCAACTAACATTTTTATGCTTTCAATGTTGGCAATAAAATAAAAAGGAGGTTTATTTTTCGAGTCCATAAGTCATGAAAAATATTTTTTTACATATTTCGTATTTACAATATTTTACGCTTGTAGCAGGTGTCATACTAATAAAATATTCCACTTACTTTTTCGGGATTCGCGCTGCTTTGATCGATATTTTACTTCCGACGTTTCGACATCTAACCTGGGTCCTTCATTAGGGCTGTTTAGAAGTAAAGTATCACTTGTGATGGTTGTCACACCACTCCGTAGTTTATCTTCACGCTGAGCTAATTGTTTTGGTTACCGGCAGATTATGCCAGCTGTTCCAGAGATGTTATTGGGTTGTTTGAAAATATCTATCAATAGAACTAATCAAACAAACCAAAATAAAACGGCGGCTATGGCTTAAATGAAATGTGGAAATGTGAATTCACGGACAATCGCAATACAAAATCTACAACGACAAGAAGTAAGAAACCACTTCGCAACGCTTATAGTCTGAGAGAATTAGTAACTTTTTATTTGTCTTTTCGATGGGGACGATATATTTGGTAACTTGTCTGTTGCCTTCCTCGAGAGAAGACCATAAATGCAGGCTCCCGATTTCAGTATCTTTAAACATTTATCATCTACACAATAAGAATAACATCCTGCAAGCACACGAATCTACAAATTAATAATTATACAGGGCGTTCGCCGGGAAACGCAACCCACTGTTAGCGCTACAAGGAAGAAACTGCTCCCGGCGAGCGGTCAGTTTCCGGCATTGTTCGACCGTCGGCCGCGGACTATTTCATAATAATTACGCTTCATAAACTTCATAAACTTGTGTGCTTAGCATTTAAATGTGACGTAATTCATTAGCTTACCTTATAAAAGATGCTGGAAGTGTTGACCCTCTTGTGTAATGCACATTTCACATCTTCTGAACATATTTCGAGACACGCTGCCCTAACTGACTTAATGATTTTTTGGGTGACTGTTCTAGTCGAAAAGCGATATCGTCAATTTTCTCCTCTGTGAGAATACGGTTGACCGACAGTCTCTTTTTGTTAAAAAATGAACCCGTTTCTCTTACTTTTTTAACCAGACGCAGAATTGTTGATTTAGCTGGCAGTAAAGCGCCAGGAAATTCACGACGAAATTTACTGCGACACTTTTTAAACTACTTCTTCTTCACATATGTATCGTAGAGAAATATTCTTTGTTGCAAACTGTAACGTACCATAATTTTACTCACACTCAAACACGGTACAGATTAGTAAGAGTATGAAGCCCCAAACCAGCCAAACCGCAAAGAAACGTTTATTCACAACACTGATTAATAAGAGACTGAAGTCACAAACTATCTACAATGCAAAGAAACCGTTCTTAACAATGTAAGGGTCACTGCACTGCACTGTTGGGACAGCGGAGGTGTTAAACAGTGCGGTGATTCACGGTGCCGTGTGGCGGAAATTGCTGGGTCGACTGACCGAGCAAGTTGCCGACGGCAACAGACTGGGAGGGTAGCGTTTTCCGGCGAACGCCCTGTACTAGCGACTCTTCCGAAATCAATTTATAGGCTCCACGTTTAAAAGATTCTACAATCTACAGAATAATTGCCTATGACTGTTGGATCGAGAAAGTCCTTCCACCGCGAAACAAAGGTAAAATAATTGTTTAGCTTGTAGGAAACATAAAGCTGTGATGTTTATAGGAGGAAAACAACGAGGATGTGTCTTGGCATTAATCACCCTCAGTTGGGGCAGAGATAATGCGTTTACTTATTGCGCTTACGAAAAAATCATTAAAACATTGAAAAATTTACAACCGACTGAAAAATCTGAATGAACCGCAATGTTACGAGAATATTGTGATCTAGCTGCATAACTGCAGTATTGGCAAAACCAACGGCCACCTAAAAACGAACATATCAATTCTATGTAGATGACAGAATTAAACACCAAGTGATTTACATTTTCCGTTAATCACTAACTCACAGGGAAGCGACGGCTGGAGTGATTTCGAGGAGCCATGGAAATCCGATATATGGATGGCCAGACGGGGATACAAACCTGAGGCGTGCCGTATGCGAGGCCAGAGCGTTTCCACTCGCACACTACAGTCGGTGCTTACTTCATGTTGCTTTGCACTGTTACACCTACAACTGAGCCTAAAAGGAAACAAATTTTCCAAAGATTGATCATCTCACTTTGTATTCATATATTCACTGTGCGTATTCAATCTCAAATATTAGAAACCACACAGCATTGAATAATATCCACAATGTTATAGGCAGAGAACATTCCAGGTCACTCTCTTCTTGAGCGTTCTTGCATGTGAATTCAAAGCTAACACGTATAGCCGGGACTATTTTTTTTTTTTTTTTTTTTTTTTTACTACTTTACGTCTCTCAACAGCGAGGTCTTTAGAGATGGGAAAGGATGGGGGGCAAGGATGCGGGCCAGGAATGGGAAGGAATTCGGCCATGGCCTTTTGAAGGAAGCATCCCGGCATTTGCCTGGAGTGATTTGGGAAACCATGGAAAACCCAAATCTGGATGCCCGGACGGGGATTCGAACCGCCGTCCTCCCAAATGCGAGGCGAGAACGCTAACCGTTACACCACCAACCTCGGTCCGGGACTAGTGTTGATCCGATACGAGTAAATACGAATAAGTACTCGATACTTTGTTTCGATACCGAGTACTTTTCGTATTAGAATTAATTCATTCGATACTTACTCGGTATCGGAAGAAAACTACTTGTATCGAATCGAAAGTATCGAAACGCACCCAGTGTTAAATTCTAAATGCATCATCCCTGCTGCACCACTCAGTTTCGCCTGTGAAATTAATTTCCCGCTGACGTCAAGTTGGTAGCATTGAAAATAAAACAAAATCAATCTTATAATAGGCAATCTAATCTCAAAGGTTTTGTTTTAGGTCCCTATTTCGTTGTAATAAGGTTGTACTTGGCGCGCATTTCGCTATACCTGGCCAATGGTCGCTCCCGCGCAGCCACACACAAAAACTAAAAGATATGGTTCATAAGCAACTACGTAGCCCATGTAAATCGGAAGAAGAAGCTGCATCAGCTAGCGTTTCACAGGAATATCTCTTCTGTAAACATCACAAAGAAAAATAAAACGCGCGGTGGTGACAAAGTCTCTTTCTACTTGTCAAAACCGAGCGTAGTGGGTGAACGATTAACGTTCTGGCCTCGCATTCATGAGGACGCGGGTTCGAATCCCGGTCCGAGCATCCACATTTGGGTTTTGCATGGTTTTCCCAAATCACTCCAGGTGAATGCCTGGAAGCTTCCTTCAAAAAGGCCATGGCCGAATTCCTTTCCGTTCTTTGTCCCCAGTCCCATCCCGCCTCTAATGACCTTAGCCGTCGACAAGGCGTAAAGCATAAGTAAAATAATAAAAAAAAAAAATAATACTTGTCAAACACTGTAATGTCTCCAAAAGCAATCCAGCAATTACAGAATGGGAAGAAATGGAGACTTATATTTCCTTGTCTGTATAAATACGCTCAACTGTATCCTATTGTTGTAGCAACGTCAGTATTGACTGAATGTTTGTTTTCTGATGCGGGTGAAACAATTACAAACCAAAGAAACAAGCTGTCAACAAAATATCTGGAACAATTTCTCTTTTTGGGAAACCTTCCAAAAGCGGACTTTTATTGTTTAAAAGTGTTAAAACTATAATAAATAAACATCTAAAGATAAGTCAAAACCTTCAAAGTTTGCTTTATTATAATTTTAATAAATAAATAAAAATGTTTACTGAGTGTTGTTTTATTTTATTACACTAGGCAAATAAAATAAATAATTTAGCAACATTCATTTTTTTAAAAGTATTGATATGAGTAAGAATCGATACTTTCGCAGTATTCATATGAGTAAGTATTATAAGACAATTTGAGTACTACTCGTTTAAGTAGGTATCGATACTTTGATGGTATCAGAACATCACAGCTTTTTTTGTCACCAGCCATATCATTTTCCCCCCCCCCCCTTTTTATCAAAGCTCCCTCTCAATTAAGTGGAAGTAAACATCATTCTTTCATTGTTTTGATATCTAAATTTGTTTCCATAGTGATTTCAAATTCTGAAATTAGTATCTTCCTGTACTGCAGTCTCTGTCGAACATTGTGTTCATGCTACGCTGGGTGTTGTTGCCCTGTTTCGTGTGGCTATTTTCGTATTCCCCATATGGCATTACTAATCCTGAAGAGCTATAGCTACATGTATCGCAGATTAAAAAATTCCAACCGATTAATCAGATGAAATTTTAAAGCGGTCCATTGATAATATAGTATTTATGAAAAACAGCCAGCGCCAGCATTCTAAAGGTTTTACTTTATTCCGTAAATATGAATAACAAGTTTTATTCTCTGTTATATATTGTTTTGTTTCCGCCTCCTCTACCTCACAGACATTTGTTGTTATTATTGACATTTAATCCTAAATCCATTGCTTAAACATATACATTTGTTTTATTTATTTTTTCTATAATCTGTGAGATGGATCTCGGCAGTTTGCACGGAATAAAATATGAGAGGGATATCCTTTTTTTCAATCATCGAGGATAATCTAGCATAATCTAGAATAATCTATGATAGGATATTATTTCCTCAAAGGTAACGTAATTATAACATGTAAAATACCAGTGAAAAAAAATCTTCATTCCGTCAGTTTAATTGACAGCAATCATCTTTTATTCCATTTATGTTTATTGATATGAATACGTGTTGTAATCGGTACGCCAGTTTGAAAATTGAAGATTTACGAAAATAGGGAAGATTTGAAAACATTGTAATAGTGGCTCGATAGCAAAACGGTCGGGCGCGGGGGGGGGAGGGGGGAACGCCTCAGTGTCTTGCGGTTGCTAGATGCGTCATCGCACTGCCGTATACTAAGGGTTAATTCATAGAAATAACTGTGTTTATACAGATAACTTAATAGAGTTCTGAATGAAAATTTCGACGTTTAGCGTTATTTATATATATATATATATTATTGGAATCATAATTAATTTTATGGGATTTTTTTAATGACATTCGAGGTTACAAATTCCAATTATAATAAGAAAAAAACAAAAAATTGAATAAATAATGTATTTATGTAAATATTTTTGAAACTCGATTTACAATAATAAACAAGAAACATGAAATATTACACAGAAAACTCAGCACTGAAAAATCCCAAAGTTCCAGACGTTAAAAAACATGAACTTTAGACACTGTTGTCTTTCACTTTAGTTAACCGCTATGTCAGAGCGGTACTTGCGTATACGGCTACTACTCGCCGTGTTTTCTACTAAAATCTGGTGTTGTAGACATAGCATCCTGTACAGACGATCTGCTGCTACTCTCAAGACTGTTGCACCAAGAAGCATTAATGAATAAGTGAAAACATCTGAGGTTGAAAGTGAGACTGGGAACTTATATAGCCATGTTGTCCCAGGAGAGCAGGAACGAACAACATCGCTCCAAGTGCCGTTGAAAAACGTCTCGGCGCAAACCGCAAGACTCTTTCACTGATTTTCCCCAATCACTCTAGGGGAATGTCGGGATGGTTCCTTCAAAACGTCATGGCTCAATTTAGTAGTGTACCCTATTCCTTTCTGGTCTTTAATGAACTAGATGTCGACGAGGCGTAAAATATAAAAAATTAAATAAAATCGAAGTGGATTTTTTTTTTTAACTGCTTAACGTCTCTTAACAGCGAGGTCTTTAGAGACGGGAAAGGATGGGGGGCAAGGAATGAGAAGGAATTCGGCCATGGCCTTTTGAAAGAAGCATCCCGGCATTTGCCTGGAGTGATTTGGGAAACCATGGAAAACCCAAATCTGTATGCCCGGACGGGGATTCGAACCGTCGTCCTCCCGAATGCGAGGCCAGAACGCTAACCGTTACACCACCACGCTCGGTATCGAAGTGGACTTCAGAGTACTGGATCGTTATAGAGGCGGTGCAAGGACGACAGAAACGAGGATATAAAATCATATTGACATATTGATAACGAGCATGGTGGGTGAGTGGTTAACGTTCTGGCCTCTCATTCGGGAGGACGCAAGTCCGAATCCCCGTCCGCGCATCCAGACTTGGGTTTTCCATGGTTTCCCCAAATCACTCCAGGCGAATGACGGGACGCTTCCTTCAAAAGGGCTTGGCCGAATTCCTTCCCGTTTCCTGTCCCCAGTCCCATCCCGCCTCTAATGGCCTCTACGTCGACTAGGCGTAAAGCCATAAAAAATGAACCAAACATAATTTGTCACGTTCCAGATGCCGAAATGTTCGTTTCGAGATTATACCCGTTGCTTAAAATCATGAATAGCCGTTCTTAAACATAGCCCCTGTTAAAATGTAGTGTCGTTGAACATAATATACGACAAGTAGCTGAACGCCGGCCATGGCAATGTAGAGGCAAGCACGCTGGCCTTGCATTGTAAGGGCCGCCGGTTCGAGTCCGGCCGCGGCCATGGGTGGTTTTAATTAAGTGTTGTGTTCGTCTTGTGCTGACCTTACTGTAGTGTCTACAATATCATGATTAATTCCTGATACAACAGTTGGTACAAAAACAAATTCGAGCTGGCTAAATGGTTGCAAAGACCGAAGGCCATATTTAAAAAAAAAAAAAAAAAAAAAAAAAAAAAAGTAGCTGAACAGTTGCCATTACCGAAAGTATAATGCTGCGGTATGCCGCGGTGGCGCATAGAATTTTCGGTTTTCCATGCATTACGCCAACAACTGATATTTTTATAGGCTGAATATTGCAGCAGGAGCTGTACATGGTTCGGAAGACACTTTGTTTGCGTTCAGGAGAATACATTATAATTGAAGTACACTGAAGAGCCAAAGAAACTGGTATAGGCATGCGCATGCAAACACATAGATATGTAAACACTCAGAGCACTTTTTTTTTTTTAACTCCTTTACGTCTCTTTTTAACATCGAGGTCTTTAGAGACGGGAAAGGATGGGGGCAAGGATGGGGGGCAAGGATGGGGGCAAGGTATGGGAAGGAATTCGGGCATGGCCTTTTGTAGGAAGCATCCCGGCATTTACCTGTAGTGATTTGGGGAAACCATGGAAAACCCAAATCTGGATGCCCGGACGGGGATTCGAACCGCCGTCCTCCCGAATGCGAGGCGAGAACGCTAACCGTTACACCACTCAGAGCACGGTGCTGCGATCGGCAACGCCTATATAAGACAACAGGTGTCTGACGCTGGCGTTAGGTCGGTTACTACTGCTACAATGGCAGGTTATCCCGATTTGAGTGAGTTTGAACGTGGTGTTATAGTCGGCGCACGAGAGATGGGACACAGCATCTCCCAGGTAGCGATGAGGTGGGGATTTTCACGTACGACCATTTCACGAGTGCACCGTGAATATCGGCAACCGGCGAAAGAACGGGAACAAGGACGACTGAAAAGAATCGTTCAACGTGACAGAAGTGTAACCCTTCCGAAAATTGCTGCGTATTTCAATGCTGGGATATCAACAATTGTCAGCGTGCGAACCATTCAACGAAACATCATCGATATGGGCTTTCGGAGCAGAAGGCCCACTCGTGTTAACTTACTGAGCGCACGACACAAAAGCTTTACGCCTCGCCTGGGCCCGTCAACACCGACATTAGACTGTTGATTGAAAACATGTTGCCTGGTTTCCAATTGTATCGATGGACGTGTACGGGTATGGAGACAACCTCATGAATTCATGGACCCTGCATCTCAGCAGAGGACTGTTCAAGCTGGTGGAGGCTCTGTAATGGTGTGGGGCGTGTGCAGTTGGTTTGACATGGGACCCCTGATACGTATAGATTATTAGTGTGCCGGATATCCGTATCCGTATCCGTGTCCGCGGATATCCGTGGAGAAAAAAAGATCTGTATCGGTATCCGTATCTGTTACTTTTTTGGCGGATCTTTAACGGATCTTTTGTATAGAATTTCATTACATGCAGGCCCGCCGCTAATTGTTTGAATGCCCTTGTGCAATATCAATTATGTCGCCCCCTGTCTAACTACAGCCGGTGGTGGATCTAGGAATTTTCCGAACCGGGTCAAAAAAACTGTGAGATTGCCGACATGCCACCCCTTGGAACACATTTGCCTACCCCATTGTTGCCCGAGCGTCGCCGGCCGTGAGCTAAAAAAGGTCGCCCGCTACGTAAGTTTAACAAAATTTTGTCGCGGCGACAACGGAGTAGCAACTATGGCGGGGCGGCGTCAGTCGATCTCTCGATTTGCAAACCTCCCAGGCCCGCTTGCGTATATAAAATTTTAAAGATAGGTTGCAATGAAATACCATTTCACTTATAACTGCCCCCCCTCCAAAAAAAACCCACAAAAACGTACTTAATCTACACTAGCCTATCTCACACTAACCTATAAATAAAAACACGTGCAGTGCAAGGTCGAAACACGTCGCGTATGCGGGACGTTTGTCGATAGTGGATGCGACCGTCGATCGTAGTTGCGATGTTAATCATCGGTCCAAGGTCGCACCTCACAAGGTCCGTATCCGTATTCGCGGATCTAGACGCTAATGATCCGTATCCGTATCCGCGGATACACATTTTTAACGATCCGGCACATCACTAGTCTAGATACGACTCTGACAGGTGACACGTACATACGCATCCTGGCTGATCACATGCATCCATTTATGTCCATTGTGCATTCCGACGGACTTGGACAATTCCAGCAGGACAATGCGACACCCCACACGTCCAGAATTGCTACAGAGTGGCTCCATGAACACTCTTCCGGGTTTAAACCCCTTCGCTGGCCACCAAACTCCCCAGACATGAACATTATTGAGCATATCTGGGATGCCTTGCAACGAGCCGTTCAGAAAAAATCTCCACCCCCTCGTACTCTTACGGATTTATGGACAGCCCTGCAGGATGCGTGGTGTCAATTCCCTCCAGCACAACTTCAGACATTAGTCGAGTCCATGCCACGTCGTGTTGTGGCACTTCTGTCTGCTCGCGGGGGCCCTACACGATATTAGGCAGATGTACCAGTTTATTTGGCTCTTCAGAGTGTAATAGATATTCACGTCTAAAATTGGAGGTATTATATGAATGGTACAGGCCCTTTTATTTCTTTTTTCGTATTACTTTATTCTAAAATGCTGAGAAAACAGTTCTAAACTTAAAAATAGGATCGTGGGTAGATATCATGTGATTAAAAATTTGTTGTGGATCAGTGGAGAAAGTAGGGCTTTAGAATGATTGTTTAAACGCAGAATGTCGTTAATCTCTGGTTTCCACGTTCTTACTTATTAAAAAATTCATTACTGAAGGGACTATCCATTAGAAAACTTTGCAAAGATCGAGATTTGCCGTTCTACTTATATGAAGACTGCTTAGTAGTAATTTGAAATCACAGAATAAATATAATTAAACGGTGACAACAATATTGAAAATACTCCATTTACAGTTGTAGTCTGTGTTAAAAAATATATCTGAGGTACGGAGAAGTCCAAACGAAAGGTTCATCCTTGACATTATTCTGATGGGAACTGCGCTTCACCTGCATGTCTGCATGTGGTGAACGTATATCCTAAAACAATAAAAAAATGGCAGTCATTGGGTAGTGAAAACTTGAAACTATGAATATCATACGAGCAACACGTCATACACACAACTAAAGACATACTATTAGCATGTCTTTGGGGCAAACTCATAAGATTTTACCCATCCAAAAATCGCCCAATGCGCCTACAAAAGTTTTCACTATATACATATATATATAAAAATGAAATTTCAGAAATAAAAAGTAAAAATTTGTACAGAACAAAGAAGAATTGCAAGAAAAAGCAATATTTTTAACAAAGAAAAGAAGATACTAAGCTATTGGATTTTGTTCAGTTTTGCCAAAGAATGGAAAGAAATAGAAAACAATGGAAGGTGATTGGATTTGTGTCAATCCTGCCCGTTGGACGAATCACCGTTTACAGTGTCGTTTGTGGCACTTCAATTGTTTTGGCTTTCAACCCACTTAGTCTGGCACAGTACGGTGATTAAGAACTATACACCTGCACCTCTATTGTACTTCTGTTCCAGAAGCGACGTCAAGCGCCAAACGATGTCACAACTGCGAATTCATACGAGACGGGTATCATGTAGCTACGAGATGAATAACTATTGTCAGTGATTCCTGAGTGGGAATAGCTCGGCGAGGTGGAAATCCGCATAGTGTTGCAGAACAGGTAGATCCAATCTAATTTACGCGTAGGCTCTGTTTATTTGAGACCGGAGTCGCTCGTGCGTGCAGTTAGTCCGAAACTAACTTGCCTGGAGTGCCTGAACAAACAGAGAACAAGCCGGCCGCTCGACAGACCAAGTAATTGCTGTTGTGAGCGAATTACTCTACACCGGACACGAGCCGAAGGCTGTGTAGGGAGTCTATGTGGCCCCTTTAATCGTAGTTCTCTCTTTAAATCCCCGCGGACCGTAGGCAAACACGCCATCTGGAACGGATACGCATCATCTGTTTACGATCACGTGCAGGTGTTCCGAACAAGGGCACGCCATTGTTTTTATCTCTCCGATTCAACACAGAATGTGACATTCATGGAAAATTTCAGTTTCGTGTTATCAAATATTCTGATTATTTTCGTTTTTGTTTTCCTGTGTGGGTGTGTCAGTTATTTGTAAAAGTCGTTCCATTTTTAGGTTTGATGCGATACCATACAACTTCTGTGGTAATGTCTTCTTCTTCAGCTAAACGTTATTCAGTGTTTTCTTCACAGCTGTTCTATTTCACCTAAACTTTTTTTTTAAAGACACTTGGCCTTATCATCCTGCACTCCTCAATGTATTTATATGATCATCATGTGTGTATTAATGCTTCTTCCAGTATTTATCTGATTAGACAGGTATAGGACAACACGGGGCACACACAACATTTGTTCTAAACACCTATGTCCTCGGTTGGATCGAAACAACGAACCTCGACATATGGAGTTAGCGCACTTGCCCCTACGCTACCAAGGCCGACATTTAAACATTAACTACTACTGGAATAATTCAAGATGCTACCCAAAACTAATTTCTTTTCGTTTTAATTTCATCTTAGATCGGTCAAATTAATGTTCACCGAACTTCATAGTACATGTTGCCCGCGCTTAGTAATACCAGGTAAGAATAACTATTAGAAAATATTTATTTTTGTCATATAATGGTTATACGACAATTCGTTATAGTGACATTTTTGCCTTCGTTGATATGACCAATCAGGAACGTTCTTTGTACGTGTTTTAGAAAATCTTTTGTTATTTTCAGCCAACATGCGTATAAAGATGTAACAATAAACAAAAATTTCTATTCTTTCACTACATTTTATATTTAAAACATATATTTCTAATCTATTGGCTATTAAAACTATCTAATGTTTTGTAATTTCACCTTATTCCACCGAATATTCAATGCTGAGTTTTAATGATCATATTTCCATTAGATTTTATTGTTTTAATCTTTACCGGAATTTCACATATCAGCGTAGAAGTAAACATTGATTCTTCTAATACTGACTTATGTAACTGGACAACGTAGGAATAAAACTGTGATTTGAATTAATATATTCTTTCTTTGCTTCGTTTTGTTCCATTTTATTAATCTCGATCCAAAATATATATATATATATATATATATATATATATATATATATATATATATATATATATATATATATAAATGCGAGTGCCAAAATGTAGTGAATAGCTAATTATTCATTACAAATTGTTGTCAAGCGATGTGTTCCCATTGCCCATGGCTTATAATGGCTTTCTGTTTTATTAGAAACATTTTTTTTTAGTAGATAAATAATCAACTGTTGGAGATGAAAATACTAACTGACAAGTTCTCAATGCATGGTATAGTGAAAGGACATTGCATTACAAATTAAAATCACATTTACCTTCAATAAAGTCACCTCAGAAATTGTAAATTTCTCTCAGCCTCTTTCTCGTATTTTAAAATAGTCGTTAACTTTATCTTTTAGGTTTTTTATATATTGAGTTAATCGCTTTACATTATAACTTTTAAAGGCAATTCTAATTTCAGGAAACCACTTCCGAAATGCGATTAAGAGTTTATTGGATTTATTTGAGAAAAATTAACTGGTTTCAGAAGCGATGCATTGATGAGCTTCCATACTTTCTAATATTACGGTAAGGCAATATCTGCGAATACCAACCCTATCAATATTCGTAAACACTATATTAATTAATTTGCATTCTGAACTACTACTAAGATTAAGGCTGTACAATTCTTTGTTTGGACTGGCTTAGCGTCTAGGAAGATTGGATTGAACTTAACCAGAGAAGAACCGTTTTGAAGCACCACATTGCATACTTATAAATATCCAGGGAATAAAACTTAAATTTGATAACCATTAACTTTTTTTCTTGCGTTGTACCAGTAACCAAGATAGTAAATAGAGAAATCAGCGTAAAAATTTAATCCCAATTTACTAACCGACTTAAGGATATTTGTATCATGGACTTAACAATATCGCCGGGCTAGAAATTAGTTTCTAACATTTGACCAAAACAATAATTACCTCAATTGTACTACAGATAATTATTCACTGTCAGTACAAACTTTATCATTGTGTTCATAAGACGAGTTGTTTGGTGCTCCGCTTTAGGTCGATCTTGGTTCCTGAGTGATAACGTGCTAAGGAGGGAGAAATACTGGCCACATTTCCCCTCGAAGGGCGTCCCTAAAGGGCCCCTAGGAGAACAGGTACAATGAAAAGTCGACCCCTCCCGAATTCGGTTGGCTGGTGAATTGAACTAGGAAACGGCGTAACGGTCTCAGGTTTTCTGCTGTAGCTTCAACACTGTAAATGTTGTTTAGTGCACACACCAGCTGTTTAATGAAAAGAGAATTTGATCCTTCATTTTTTTTATACTATTTTATCTCCACTCAGCATATACTGAAGCCGTCCAAAATATTCCCATGACATTAAACGAAGAAAGGCATAAAATGTTTTGAGTAAATAGTAATACTTTACCGATATTAATATCATTTCTTTTTTTTTTGACCTTATCCCTGAATAATCCGTGTTTTCAGCGCTTCTTTTCTATTTCCGATATTATTACTAAATTAATTAATTCTTCACAACTTTCTCTGGCCTTATTAACTTACGTCTTTATGTCTCGTCGACGTTTGGAAATGGGGGAAAGAACTGGGATCAAAGATAGGGAAGCTATTTGGCAATTTCATTTCCAAGTAACCATTCTGACATTCGCCTTTAGTGATTTGGCGAAACCACGGAAAACGCATATGCGGACGGCCGGACGAGGATTCGAACCGTCCTTCTCCCGCATGCGAGGCCAGAGCGTTACTATTCACTCACCACACTCGGTGATTGGCTTAGCGTCTGAACCTTCAAATATAAATGACTTCTGGCGGACAGCTGCAGTTAGCTGCCACTGCAGTTTCTTCTATTAGTAATCGATTGTTAATTTGGTTTGGTGGCCAGTATCGCCTGAGCATATTTACAGGTAAAGGACACAACAAGTTAGGAAGTCGTACACATTCTCCGATACCAATAGACAAATTACTCATTTCATTACTCTGCTAATGAGTCTAAAATGTCACATCATATAGGTCGTGATAAAGTCAATTGACTGCTGCATGGTTTGCAATTTAAGCTGATTATTTACTGACTGACGAACCTAACACAGATGTTTTTCCTGTACGCTCTTAGCTACCAATAGTGCGGTTATAATCGTATTTTTCATTGTATTATGTATTACGCTCCCTGCATGATTCTAGACTGATATTGATGTCAGTGAGGCGTAAACCCTACTAAAAAAAAAAAAAGGTCACATTTATACTTCATTCACTGGCAGACTTATCAAAAGAAAACTATTAATTATACTACCAACAAAATGTTCTTTATCTAATTTTAGGTTTTTCCGGCAATATGCTTTAGTGTGAGGTCATACAATATTAAGAATAAGATCAGTATTTATAAGTATAAACTGCTAAAAACGTTTAGATAAATATTTTTTCACTTATAGTTAGAATATTTCAACTGGTAAACTCCTAGTCAAATTTTGATGACTGATAGTGTTTGTGATACGACCAAATCGTTACGTCGTGTAACTTTCACGTAGGGCCATATTACTTTACCGGAATCTCAACTATGCTACATGCAATTTCACTGTTGCTTGTGCTCATTTGTGATTTTCCGCTGGAATCGTCTTGGGCAAAGCTCAAATAATGTTTTGTTTTCTTGTTAGCTGCAAGCAAAACACTTCCCAGGTCATCACCTTTCACAGCATCTTCAATTTCACCTGTCATATGCCGTAGAGAATACAAGATGATTCAAACCTACTTGTCTGTTATATTATACCGTTATTATATCTAATAGTTTCCTCCCAGCACGGTATCTGTAAAATTTCCACTGCCGCAACATAGCTGAAGAATCTCTTTTCTGTTGCCTTATAAGTTATGATACGCCATTTCGATACAGTACTGGGTGATTCAACGTCCTCTGTTCCCATTCAACTCGGATGGTGGTGATAAACTGAGGCCCAAACTACGTGGCCTTCGCAGGATACGTCAGTACTCACAGTAAAGCAAATTGAATGGGTGGGGTCTACTCCGGACATTGTCATTCCAGGAAAACCTCCATGTTTCTTTCGGTATTTGCATCTCGGTCATCTAGTTCGTATTATTTGCTACACTAAGCTATTAAACCGCAAACTGTGAGTACTTTGAATGCTTGGCTTTCTGACCCTGTGTATCTTACAAGCTGGGTCACCACCCTTGCATCATGTTCATCTAGTACATTTTTATGAACACAGGTTGCATGTATTTGTCTGCAAAGAGGACTATAATTAAAATAACTTTTATTTGGCTAATAGTCCTACTTGCTTGTAAACATAACACATTATTGTGTACGTAGCGTACAAAATTTCATTTTGTACTCTGGAAAACTGTAGAGCATAGAGAACAAGATATTTTCAGATCAATTTTTAGCTAAATTCAGTACTTATCCCGTCTACTTCAAGGAAAATATAAGCAAATTGATTTAACAACTTGTTATCTCGAGACTTATGACTTCTAGAACAGTATTATACTAAGATATGAAACACGCAATTCCGTATATGTTTTTTTTTTCCCTGTTTCGTAAAGTGAAATTCTGATTCAGTTAACAATAACTACAACTTTTGATGACCAAGATGAATCCATTAAGGAAAACAAAATACCTTTAGACACAAATTTACTTATCCCTTTGTTTCTGTCTGGCGGAGCCACTTTTATCTACTCCTGAGTTGTTTCTGGCAATCATTAACATATGTTTGACAGAGCTGTACCTCACAAATTTGTTAGCTTACAGAGCTAGCATGTATGGAAGACACATCTGGCAACTGATAAAGCTATGCGCACGGATGCTTACGAACTGGGGCAAGAGTTTAGATTTTGCTATTAGCAACATTAATATCCAAATCTGGAGGATTTTAAAGTTAGGAACCTTCCAAAATTAATTTAGATGGAACCAATGACTCAACGACAATTTCCGTAAAAATCTACTAGAGGGCGAGCATTAATGACGTGAGGTGTTTTTCCGGAATTCCTGACCCTCCCCCCCGTTTTCTGGTGAGACTTCGTGAGATTTGGTCGCAACCCCCCCCCCCTCTCTATAATGACGTAAGATTTTGACGGATACCCCCACCCCCTACTAATCGACCTCGTAACTTTTTGAGACCCTTTTTTTTAGGTGTCATGCTACAAGAATTTCAAAACCTCACGTGGGATTTCCGTTGTCCTCCCCCCCCCCCCACTCCCCCTTGGTGAGGTTTGGTTTCGTGAGATTTCGCCGGACCCCCCCCCCCTACCCCTATTTCACCTCACGTCATTAATGGACGCCCAGAAACGGTAAACGCGCTTTTTTACTCATCCTCTGACCTAAGAAACATCAAAAAACATGAACAAGAAAACTAAAGAAATAGAAAATTGTGTTTGGCCATGTCAGACATACAGTCATGTCAACTAGGTTCAGGTTCCTTCCAGTACGTACATATCCAACATCATTATTATTTTCTCTGTAATATGGACAATACAAGACGAAAATTTAATGAAAATCACCTATAACATAGGGCGGAATCGAACCGGTAACCCTTGCAACAAAGCAACATTTTCTAGCTTTATTATGCCTGAAATCAGCTGCTGATTTATTTTACAGAATCAGATTCCTATAGTATACTTTCTTTTCTCCTGACGGTAGTAATATACAGAGGAAAGAGAAAGTAAGCATCTTCTACTGCCTACAGTTTTATGCATTGTAGAAAAGAGATATAAATTATCTGCGAACAACCATCAAATTTTATATCACTTTTGAATCCAATACAGTTTATATAAAATAATAAACGTTCCGTCTACGCAAGCCTTGACAAAGACAAACTACGCCATGAAATTAACGTACAAATGCTTTAATGGAACTTGTTCAAAATAAGTAAATTGATGAATTAAAGCGGCCTAGGTCCGATAACAGACTCAAAATGTGGACACACATGTCTTGATCAGTGAGAGAGCAAGCCAATCATGAGGTCTCGCCCTTCTCGTTTATACGGAAACAGAATGGTCTCATTATTTTAGGTGTTCACAAGTGAGGGCTTAGCCAAACACGTTCTATGCTCTTTAGATAATCAGGGTATGTCTACAGAGCCCTCCATTTGGACCGGTTCCGCCAGGTGCAGGGTTGGGCTGAGGTAGGCAGCTGCATGTGGAGGACACAGAGAGGATTCTGTCCGGGGAGGGGAGGATACGGGAGTGGGGGGGGAACAGCCTACGAGGTACTGCCGACAACCAGTAGTGCAGTGGCATATGTTGTCAGGACGCTGCCAGTATCAGTTTAGTGCTTGTGGAGTGCAGACTGGGGTAGCAGACGGCAAGGATATAGCCGCGTCACGTGCGACATGGCGTCATCTGCAAAGTCACGTGAGTACTGCTGCCCCCCGGCTTCTTCTTTCTCTTGTTTTATACCTAATCGAACGCCCAGGTGCAGTGTAAGATCTATCTTTTTACCTCAATTTATTCAAATGTTTAAAGATGAGATTAAGATACAAATAATAATAGTTGGTACGCAGTTTACTTGATGTAAACAGCTGAAGTAGGGGGCAAAAAAAAATAAACTGAACTTTTTTTACATATGGCTTTACGCCTTGTCGACGTCGAGGTTATTAGTGACGGGATGGGACAGGGGACAAGAACGGGCAGGAATTCGGCCATGGCCTTTTGAATGAATCGTCCCTGCATTCGCCTGGAGTGATTTGGGGAAACCATGTAAAACCCAAATCTGGATGCTCCGAGAGGGATTCCAACCGGCGTCCTCCCGAATGCAAGGTCAGAGCGTTAACCGCTCACCCACCACGCTCGGTCAGAACTTCTAACAATGTTTCGAGAATTATTGAAACGCAAGATAATAGCCTCTTTTGGAAATTATTTATTTTACGGAACTGAATGACCGCCACAAGTAAAATATTGTTTTTATTAATACTTCCCCGAAACAGAAAAATTCAACTAAAAAAGGGAGTACACTCTTACAGTGACATTCTGCGGCTGTCATGGTCTATATTCAAACTGGGCTGTAGAATGGGCAGCTGTCAGACACGTGAAAAATTGTCATGTCATTGGCGTGGTAGCGAATACGATCTTGATGAGTCAGCTCATATTTAACCACATTGCGAGGATGGCTAGAAACCCATCTCGTCACACACCGACCAAGCATGGTGGGTGAGTGGTAAGGACATGGCATTCGGGAGGACGCAAGTTCAAAACCTTGCCCGAATCTCGGCTTTCCATGGTTCCTCGAAATCACTCCAGAAAAATTGCAGGATTGTTCTTTCAAAAGGCCACTGTCGAATTTCTTGCTGTCACTTGAACCCTATCCTTTCCATCTAAACAATATTTTAAAGTAGCGTTGGAATCGTCTTTTATTTCATTATCTGCTTTACGATTGCAATACAACAACAGGTGGTTTTGTTGCCAAGACTTTAACGACTGTTGAGGTAGAAAGCATGCTCTGGGACCGAAGGTTTGCAGATGACTCTCCCAGTTTATCAAGGAAGAGAATTTTAATATCTTTACAAAGATGTCGAGATAGCACTTTATCTAAATTCTGAATCCTCTCCATAATTTGTCCTTAATACTTTTTGTTTTATTTATTTATGTATCTCCTGAAAGTATAATCCCTTTATGTATTCATCAAAAATACTCAAATGATATCTTTATGATGTACTGTTCTGAGGGCGTTTTGTAGGCGAAAATTAGAGCCAGATCATTATTCAGGTGAATGATAATATCAACATTCCTTCATGTTGCTTCAATACCAACATTTTCACCGCCGGCCTGGGTAGTGGCTAGAGTGCTAGCTGACGAGCCGAAGGTCGCCGGTTCGAGTCCGGCCGAGGGCATGGGTGTTTTAAGTGTTGTGTGTGTGAATATCGTGTCCGTGTTGTAGTGTCCTTGTGACCCCACTTAATAGCAACAATGTACTGGAGAAACTAATACATTGAAAGAATCACATTGAGCTGGCTGTCTGGCCTCAGTATCGAATACCATTAATATATATATATATATATCATTTTCGAATGCTTAGTAATCTTTGGAATAATCTGATTCATTATTTATTACAAAATCCCAACAGTAGAACTTGGAGATAACCTTTATTACGCCAGTATGAACAATTATACAATATAGTCGTTGGGATGGAACACATTACTGCCGATCCACTGTCTAGCACCGTTCATTATGAACTAAGATGGCATTCAAAATTTTCCATACCAGCTCTCATGTAGTAATATTTTATTTACCAGTGCATAATGTTAGATATTTCCTTTGGTAGCTGTCCGGTAGGTTTAGCGATACCCAAGTCAGTTTTCAGGCCTTTGAAATGTTTTGGTAATGTTATGAAACAAATTTTATCTTGCTATACGTGACGTTGGTACTATTAACAGCATCAATATTGTTCGTGTTCAATTGGTTCTCCGTTCACTATGTTATGTTTTAGACCTTGCTCGTAGGCTTTTATAGCCGTATGTTATTTACCATTAGTCTGAATTAAAGAGCATGCTGTTAATGTTAAATTGTGCTACCTTCATGTCCCGTATAGTTAGGGTTTTCCCACGTTATCGAAAATCACTATTACTGCCCTATTACCATTTCAAAGCCTTTCAGTCGACATTATACACATACACATGTCTGGCTTTATCAACATTGACTGGTTCAGTATTTTAATTTCCTCCCACATCATTTGTCGAATGTTTACGGGCATGGTGTTTCCAGAAATTCTCTAAAACTGACGAGCAGAGAAAATGATGAACGTTTTTGGATTAATAACATTTTATTTTTCTACACCGAGAGTTTAACTTTGCTAGAAGCGGAATATGGTCGGAAAAGCGAGACAGTGTATGCACAACGAGCGAATTGTCAGTGTAAACAATCGGGCATGATACGGATCCAGTAAACGAGAATGCCCGGTATGGAAATGATGCGGAACGCGAGCTCACCTGTATGGTAGTTCGACCTCAGGTAGTGCAGTCGTTCATCACGTAACTGATCATCCGAAAGTTTGACACGGCTTAATTAGTGCCGGTTATAATCTGGCTTTGTGCGCCGTACGTTGCGACGCAATCACACGCTCGTTCTATTGTGCGCAGTTCGCTGTAACTGAAGCAGCGCCATTGGAGCGCAGGAATTCTCATTGATTCTGTGCTGTGGCAGACATGTAGCCATACGGCGCGAGCCCTGATTAGTACTCCGCAACACAACTCACTCTGAAAGTCGAGGACGATAGCGGAGAACATGCAGCTAATACAGTCGATTCTAATGCAATCCAAAGATATACCATAAGCCAGAGATCGAAAATAAAAGATGAACATGTTGTTTTCAAGTGTTATTTGCCTTTATATTTGCATTAGAGTAGTCGATTTATTTTGTCAAAACACTACAAAAATGATTTCAAGCTGTCGCGGACGTCTTTGCGGATAATATTTGGATTTTCTGGGAATGCCGCGTTAATTATTTGCTTAACTAACCTTTCAGCTGATATCCTGCAGCCATCGTCAGAGATACTATGTTTGTTTACATATAAAAGAGCGTCAAGCATCATAGAGTACTAAGCCGCTGTCTTCATTGAAGTTTTTCGTAAAGGAGACAGCAGTAATGTTGAAACAAACGGTAAACACGCGGTATTAATAACATTGTTTTCAAGTTCGCCAACTACAACACCTTCTCTGCAACACAATACACTGTTACTTTCAGAAAGAACAGGAAATATAGAGATGATACGGTCAAGTAAAACGAATTCTACTAGTAATACAATGCAAAGATTTCACTATTGCCATTATAAAACACGGAACAGACATATTAGGTGACGTCCTTGATGCTATTTGCGAGTTTTCATATGCTACAATATTACAATTAACCTAAAGAGATAAAAAACAAAAAGACTGACAGCGTTGTTACGGTAAATTTGTAATTTTGCTTAGATGGTTGTAACAGAAAATAGCGCTTTTAATATGTCGTTTTCAAGTTAGTATGTTACGGCTATATCACTTAGTCGCAACAAAACCCAATAAAAACACCCAGAATAAGAGAGCAATGCAGATAAATTACGTATAATAGCTTCGTAGACCAAAGACATTACTAGTCCAATGAATATCCACCAGTCACAGATTCACTTCGGAATGGTTGACGAAAACTGTAGCTGGGTTAACGGAACCATATTTTATTTATTTCGTAGATAAGACTGTTAATGTTGACAAACCTTTGAACTTCTGCAACGAATTTTCGTGAACATTAGAAATGTCAATAACTGTATTTCATTTTACAAAATTCACGCAGGAAGTAATATTTCTATCATTTTAAAAATCTATTCTTTTTGTATTACATGACATAACAACATTTTGGTCTTGGTTGGTCCAGAAACTGTCCTTAGTTATTGTTCTTAATGTTGTATATAATTGTAACAGAGAGCCTCCATAAATAACAGTGTCGGGAAATGGATTTCTTCGTTGTGGGGATTCTCTCACTTGGTTTGAATCATTTTTGACAATACTTCTTTCTTCTTTTTTGTTTGATATTTATTAACATTTGGAGTATTAAAAGGGAAATACGAGAGGCAAAATCTCTTAATAGATTGTGGTTTTCTTTTCTCTATTTAAAGGGATAAGCTTTTAATTTTTTTCGGTTGTAACGTGGCAATACTCTGAAAAGTCATCTTGCGGTAAGTTTTAAACCAGTCTACTGAAAGGAAGGCATCATCTGCTACAGTTTACTCAGTGACAGCTGACGCAGACCTATTTTTAACAAAAAACAAATCCATTAATTCTATACTTATTTTTAGTTGTGTTTATACTTTGCGATTTATGGGATAACTGAGAACTCTATTTTGCTGCAAACAATTCCGGTGATTTTTGTCTCCCTAATTTGATGATATTTATATAAAAGATTTAATGTGAGTGAGATTAATACAGATTGCAATGAAAGATTCATTCACATGAGCCAGGCATCTTAGTTTCATTGTTTGTGTAAAAACAAAATGCGAGTGTTGATATAAATTTCTTGCTCTGATATTCGTTATGTGATGATCGTTTATTAATACAAAAAAAAAAGGGAAGAGATTGCAGCACAAGACCTAACTGTTTGTACCATTGCTGGTAATTTGATAACGGGTAGAACTATTTCTGGTGCTTCGTTTTCATCAGCCCAAGTATGAAACATGAAAAAAAAATTAAATACGGTAACTAGTAATTCGTTGCAGGTCCTTTCGTTGATCCGCTTTTATGAAGATGACAACATTTTTTTTTGGATGATGTCAGAAATACCGATTTGAGTGAGTTTTAAAGAAGGTTGATAGCCGTATGGAACGTGTTTGTGGCGTGGACAACGTCGTCTTGACCCTTGGTATGACGGAACAACAAAGGGAAGGAAATGAAAGAGCGCAGCTGTCGCCGTCTTCCATTACCCCGGCGGACAGAGAGAGAGAGAGAGAGAGAGCGAGAGAGAGAGAGCGGAGGTGAGGAGAGGGGTGAGGGCATCCTTATGAGTGCCGGGGAGATTATATATTTCATCTCCACGACAGCGGTGAAGGTCCCTTGCTTGCGAGGAAAACCCGAGGAAGGATAAACCTGAGATTGTTTCCGCGCGCAGTTCTGGGCAAAAAAGAGCAGCGACGATACTGTGGGAGTGAGTCGGCAGCAGTCAGACATATATTTCAGTGCTCCGACGAAAATAACGGCGATGCAGCAGTTCCGCGGGCATCAAATAATTTAAGCCGGGAAGATGCTACAAAAGTTTTATGTGGGGTCTGCCAAGCAGACAACACTGCTAGCCTTGAGGTTGTAATTCTCTAAGCTATGAACAAAGGACGGGAAATTAAAACTCGTATTTAAGTATTTAGTTAAAGCGTAGCTGCTGTTTCATTTGCACTGCAGGCGTTTATGCCTAAAAATTGCGACAGGAAAAAATTAAAAAAAAAACGGCAGCTAGGTTCAGTTTGTTAAGCATTACCGTACTGGTGATGAAGTCAAGTAAAATTCTGTCACTAGATTAGAGATCTGGAGAGTATAGCTTGGGTTTTCCTATTTAAATATGACAAAATACTTAATACCGTTTTCAGAGATATTGGATCCAAAATTCTCTCGTCTCAGTGTAACAAATACTCAAAAAAAGGGGGGGGATGATACCATGAATGGATTCACTAATTCCTGGAAGCAAATGGTACTTTTCCGCCTGTTTCCCACAGATGCACTGCATCCCATTTGTGATGACAGCGTTAGTCACACACACAAAAGAAAGCTTTTGCAGTGGTAGAAATTATGTACTATTCGTGGAATCAGCCCATGGACCTCAAATTAGAAATTGACAGATAGTCAAGTGGATGTTATAATCATTTCTAACTGTGTTTTGTAGTACCTAGTTATGTGTTTACGTTACGGAGCTGGCTGATTGTGTACGTCCTTCAGCACACCTACACAGCGACCTTGAACACACACTACAGCTGGATGGAGCAGCAGCTGCGTCCGGTCTTGAAATCTCCCCGGACTCGTCTTCTTATTTGCCGGCGCACTCTGCCGGCAGCTGCCACTGGAGGAAGCATCTGGCAGGCGCGACGGCCGGCAGATGTTTCCTGCCGCTCACTCAGAGAGTTTTTCTTGAGGTCCGGTTTTTGTTGCCGGTCCCACTAGGGCACGCGCACACTGCTGCAGGTAGACAGGAAGCGAAGGAGGTGGGGAACTGGCTGCAGCCCATACAGATGCGAGGCCCGTGCCACCTGTCCCCCCACCACTTCCCACTGGCGACCTTCTCTCTGTAGCATTTGACTAGTGTCGGCATCCCACCACCTGCTCATCACTGCAGGCCCAAAATCAGCCACGGCTCCACTCATCCCCACACCTCACACCCTCAGGATTCACCCCGTTCCTCTGCACATTAAGATTGGTAGGCAGCCAGATGTTCCCGCTTACATTCCTCCTCTTCTGAACCATTTCTTTCATCACCTCCGACAGTTTCCAGTCATATCAAACGTCTTTCGCTATTCAACACAGTCCTCTGTATTGCATTAATTTTCAGAATCCATTCAGAAATTTATCCCTTGACCCTCCTTTTTTCGAATTCCAAACTCCATATTTTCCATAGCATTCTTCCATCTTTCTTTGTGAACGAAATCTCGATATTAATGTTCTGTCCAAATTACTTGTTTCCACAGACATTAATATCCCAACTTGTCACTCTAAATTAAGTAATCACAATTCTTTGACGTATTTAATTAACAACTTCCTATTCACTGATGTTGTGATTTGAATTTGCGCCTCGTTCCACCATCGTCATTCTCGTTCCGCATTTCGGCAAAATGCCTGTCTTGTCCAATGAGATTTCATCGTATCGGTGTGAACGTCGTCCGTGACATCCTGTACAGGTGGTGATATCATCGATGCGATCAACTGACGGACGGGCGACGAAAGACTTCAGAGGAGACCGCTGCGTTACTGACTTCTATTTGACTGCCATTATCTAGCCAAATGATAAACTGGTAATATCCCTAATCTGGAAAGTAGTTCTAGTCATTATTTTTAGGCTTTCACATCATTTAGTCATTAGCAGCCTATCATGTAATTACATTCGGAAAAAGAATGTTAACAACATGATAAAATCTGAAATAAATACGCTGATTGACTGCGAAATGTTCTGTTATATTACCAACAGGAGGTGATAAAAACGTCACTAATACTTTGTAGCCTTCCGGTAAAAAGACAAATGTAAATACTATGATAACAAAACCAGCTTTAAAACACGCACTCCAATGTACAAAAACAAATTAGTTGTAAACACACTATCACACTATCACGTGCTCTTCTCATTATGTACTAAGATACGAAAAATAACTGACAGATAATGAGTTAAGCCGAATTGACGAGAAGTAAAATTTGATCAATCCCCAAAGGATAAATGAAAAAAGAATGTTTAAGAATAAGTTTTCGGATAAGTCTGCGCGTTTATCGCTTTCATCATATGACTCCAAATTCTCTTAAAATATATTTATGTTTTTTCGTGTGTTCATATATTTATGAGAAATAAGCATGTAATACTGTTATGAGTTTCCGGGGCACTGGGAAACTAAAATTCGTAGTTTAGTTACAGCACCATAATACGAGTGGGAAAAAGTAACCAATCATTTTTCTAATTTGAAATCTGACTTCAGCACGGCTTTGACAACAAAAAATACAGAACTATCACAAACGGACCATACCTCGGGTGTTCGCATAATCATACGAAAAGACTGTGAAACAAGCAACCCGTCTTTTCACGTGAATTATTGTGCATCCTAAAAAAATGATGGGTTTTACTTTTCTGCAATCCTCTCCTCATTTATGATGATACTCAAGTCGTCTGCCGTACTTATAAAGAAACTAACATTTCCCCACAGTTTCGCTAGTGCGTAAATTCGAGTGTACACTAATGCATTTGCCTGCTGTTTCTCTTATAGTAGCAAAGAGTAAACGTTGTGTAATATCATATCTTTGTTGTCTTTACCGTAAATTAAATTCCACAATTTCGTTACGCTTATTGTATGTTGACCTTTAATGCAGTGGTTTGATTAACATATACTCTAACGTATTATATTTAAGAAAACTGAAGAAATACCTTACGTAGTTCAGAAAAAATATTAAAAGATGTGTTTATCTTTGTTTAAACATATTTGTAATGGTGTAGTTGTACAATTGTTTAAAGGAAAGATTTAAAGTCTAAATTTGTAAGATTTTTGTTATAATGCACTTCTTTATATTCATCATTAGTTGAGTAAGAAGCATGTATAGACATTATCAGGTAAGCTTCTGTTAGTATGAAATTCAAAGAATTTATGGTTTGGCTGTGTAATTTCTCGCTTTGCTACTTCTGAATGTTTCCATGAACACTACGGCGAATAAATATGGCAAATGTATCCCTGTATATTGAGGGAGAAAAAGTGGTACTGGAGTATTTATACGCAGTTGGATTTTGTTTTCAAACGTGGTGGAGTAGGAAATCAAACGACTCCATGTGCCCGTAAAAACATACGAACGCCATATGCCACGCAACACTTTTTCCGCAAATAACAGGGTTGGGGGTATATGTGTGACCGTTAATATTAGATGAAGCTCTCGCAGACTCCGCCATTTATAAACACCTCGAATAGCGTACGGTCCGCCAAACGAAGCGGAGAGAGTCTGGCGTTTATTTGCGCACCTGGGTTAAACATCAAACAGCGAGCTTCGCGCGCTGAAAGGAGCGATGCTAAAAATAAAGAATACGAGGGCGCTATCCAAATACGCGAGCTGACATCGACCCGTGTCACCAGGTCGTACGAGCATCTCTGCGTGCAGCAAGTCGCCTCTTCGAACACTCTCGGATACCGGGGGAACCAGTTCGAATACGGCTTAGGGAACAAGTGGTTATAATTAATTGTTGTACTCCTCTTCTTGTATCCATAATGTGTAGTGTATGAGCAACACGATGACCTGTGCAGCTGAGAGCTAAAAAAATTATATCTTTTCTAAGTTTTGGACACCAAAATGCTTGTGATAACCGCATTCTAGAATAAACATATGAAGTAATTACATTAATGGGTCGTTAAGTGTTCATTGGTTTATAGACAAGTTCACTTTTTAAAATCTGTATATCCACTTGCGTCGGTTGATACATTTTAAAATTAAAACGGATTAATACTGACGGAAAACATCCACACACACACCGTCACCATATATATTCATACTGCTTTATCTATCATTTTTATTTTATTTATGTCCGTTAACAAATGCTTAGCCTGCGCTATACACTTAATTATTGGGGGGATTGGACTGGGGACAAGAAACGGGAAGGAATTAGGCCATGGCCTTTTTGGAGGAAGCATCCCGGCAATCACCTGGAGTGATTTGGGTAAACCATGGAAAACCCAAATCTGGATGCCCGGACGGGTATTCGAACCCGCGTCCTCCCGAATGCGAGGCCAGAACGTTAACCGTTCACCCACCACGCTCGGTATACACTATTATTTCACAGAATATTCCTCTTAGTTCGTTTGTATTTACCAAACTGATTGGATTCTCTTTCTCTCCTTATTACGAAAATGTTTTGTTCTTCGAGACCTAATATACAGATTGTACTTTCTTGGTAGAAACTGAACGCAGTACACACACAAGAAAAAGGCTTCTACTTCTCACACCAACTAGTATCCACTTGTCTATTCATTGTTCTGCCAGGGTAAAGGTATTATATCAACAACCTCCTACTAAAAGCCTGCCATCTTATGAGGATGCAATGCACATTAACAGCATTGATATCATTTATGGGAGAAGAACTCTCTGATCACATTAAAAAGTAAATAACACATTTAAATACACAAAAAATACTATATAACTTGCAAGTATAATAATAAACTGGAACTGCAACTTCGTCCTCGTGGAATATGAGATTTTTGCTGATAAACTGTCGAAGATACTTTACGTAATTTTCGTGGTCGTTCAGGCACATAAATTCTGAACTGTGTTAATCAGGCGAAGTATTATTATGTCGTAAGTTACGACACCAACTGCGAGTAATTATGTCAGGACTTGGTTTTCGGCACACAGCAGATTTAATACCAGATCAAGCCACCTCAATTTCAGTTTTCCATTACTTTTGGAAACCACTATAGGTTAATACCGTATTGTCTCCACACACAGAAATTGCCCATTTCTTTCTCGTTGCTGGTCCAAAACTCTCTCTACGCTTCAATTGCCTTATCGCCAATGATCCGTAAACCGTAATTAGAATAAATCAGCCGTCCTAACATTTTTTTTACTAAATAAATTCAGTTTTAAAAATATTCTGCTACAACTTTACACAAAGTTGAATTTTCTTGCACACTTTTTTGGAATATAAAAAAATAGACAGGCCACCAACTGTGGATTAACTAATGATTAATTATACTGTTATTTGAACTATCAAATGTGGTATGTATGGTTGGAATTATTGTTGATAGCTGATGCTTGATAAACAAAAAAAAAAACCATTTAATTGAACTATGAAAATACAATTACAATTGAGCTATGAGCATAGGATAAACTTCATCTCAACAGATTATGGATTAGGAATGCTTTGTTGATAAGTGTTACTGACCGAAGACTGTTCCTCCCGTTACGGAGCTGTCGAATCAGAATTGTCACCAAGATGAAGCAGTGGCCCAGGAAGATGGACATCTGTTATTGCATGAAAATGTGCGATGGCGAAAATGTTATTCACGAATCTCCTGACAGATTTTGCAAATGACCAGTTAAATCAGTTAGTGATGCTTCCAGCTGTAAGGACCTAACCGATAACTATACAGGGTTAGTCCAAATTATTCATCGGGTTTCAAAATACTATTTATTGAAAAGTATACAACCTGCAAAGATGAGTGATACATTAAGATACATAAAATCGCCAATTTTCTGGTTCATATTATAAATTTTCAATATGTTCACACCTAGTCATCAGGCACACATCCAAACAGTAATTTAGATCCGTCCATACGTCGGTAGCGAGTTTCTATCATTGTCCGTCACAGCAGCAGAGATTCGTTCTTGTAATTGTTGGCATTGGGGGTTCATAAACTTCGTCCTTCATTTAACCCCACGAGAAGAAATCACATGGAGTCAGATCTGGCGACCTGGGGGCCATGACAACAGAGGAACATCACTTGTAGCAGCGCGCCCTATCCAGCGATGTGGCAGTCGAGAAAGTCGCGGTCAGTTGTACTCTAGTGAAATGGAACCCCGTCCTGTTATAGGATGAAAGTGAAGATACACGGATCCTGTCACTGTTGCTCTATGAAGAAAAAGGACCCACACATCTTTGTCTTTGATATGAAACAGAAGAAATTCACTTTTGGCGAATCCCTTTCCAGCTCCACAGAGATATGCGGTAATTCTGTACCCCACACTCTCACATATTGACGATTCACCTTTTCCAGACAGATGAAAAGTTAACACGTCGCTAAATACAAAGTTCCCCGCCAAGTCCTCATCATTTTCCATAGCTTCCAGACAGCAAACGGATTTTTAAACTTTGTGAGTTTATGTATCTTTTCATGTATCACTCGTCTCTATAGGTCATATACTTTTCAGTACACAGATTTTATAAACCCGATGAGTCATTAAGTTTAACCCTGTATAATCCTCCTCAGGGACTGATCTATTCTCCTACTCTTGGGTTCCATGATCTTGTCCCCTTTCTGACGAAATTTTATAACAAGGATCACTTGCATAGGCCCCGGGAAATTCCTCTCATATTGCTGAAACTTAGAAAGAAATATAATTGGCGGTCATGACACCAAAGGTATAATGTGCGTTGTGGATGAACGGTAACTTTCTGGCCTTGCATTTGGAAGGACGTGGGTTCGAATCGTCGTCCTACTGCCTGGACTTCGGTTTTCCATGGTTTCCCTAAATTACTTCAATTGAATGTTGGGATTGGTCCTTCAGAAAGATATGACCGAATTCCTTCCCTTTCTAGCCTCCAGCCCTTTCCCGTCTCTAATGACCTCGAAGTCGAAAAGGCGTAACCTGTGTTGGCCGGACCTTCCCACTGTTGTTAGATTACAATAAATACTTTTCAAAATACCAAAATTTCAAACGTTTAACCCATTTTGCTTTATTAGTTTGCACTTTAGTATGAATTTATCTACTTATCTCTATTATGGATATTTTATAGCCTGCAAACTTTTAAGATAATTATTATTTTTTGTTCTTGATGTATTAACTGGCTGATATTAATGTACGTGAGTTGATTGGCTGATTGCGTGAATGGCAAGCAATTTACTCTTAGCAAAACCGTTAAACGTGTCGGTATCCAATGTGTCACAATTTGGTAATGTGAGCTAAATACGTGTTTTATAGGCAGCAGTGTTATTAAAACGCAGTTTAACCAAAAAAGTTTATTGCTTTTTGAGGGACGGTTTTATCGATAAGCTGTTAAGACCGCATGGACAGCTGTTACGTGGGCCGGCTTGTAATCAATTAAACGTGATGGATAATCGATAATATCGTTCATTTGGAGCATGGCATAGAGCGCTGTATTAATCCTCCGTAATATTTACTAAGCTCTTTAGGCAGATGGTCCGGTTGATTTATAATTTGCCAGATCTTAAGAGAAAATATTTTCATAGTACTTCGGCTAACAGAAATTAACACCTTGTCATAGTTCTTTTCTGTGCAGTTAGCAGGGAGACAACAACGCACTTTGAAATCTTGACATGGCATTACCGATCGTATCTTTTAAAGTAGCTACTTTGTCATCATTGAGGTAAATACTTATATGATTTTCTTTACAGTGTGAAAAGTGATAAACCTCACTAGAAGACTAGAAGGCAGAAAATATATCTTCCTTCGATCGCTAAGAATTTTTACTATCTTTCGCTATAAATTTGAAATTTAAATCCTTAAAGGAATGTCATAATTAACTATTAAATATATCTTAACTGGTGTTGTAAAAACTATAACAACACAAAATAATCAGGAAATTAAAATTAAATTCGCACCATATATTACCGAAATCACTAAAAAAGAACAAATTTTCAGAAAAACCTTTCGTCGTTTACCATTTACCAAAATACTCCGCGATTACTATTTGACAATAATTGTAGTCTACGTTAAGGCCAAGTTTAACTCCTCGCATAGCAGTGAATACAATCATTTCTCTTAAAGAGGCTTACGTCAAATTTCGGAGGAAGACAACGCTACAAATGTTACAGACGTTTAACTGATGTTTGGGATCAAATAAATCTGTCATCTTCAACACTTCCTTTGAAGCGATAGTTCATCATCATGAATATTTACACTCCAGGGTTATATATTTTTACTTTTTTTTTTAGTGTGGAGATAATAGTGTTAAGATTTATCAGTAAAGCCAGTCGGAAGGAAATAAACTATAATTCTTCACACTACCCCGTCCACTCACCCAAAAAAAAAAAAAAATATTCATACACTTTTGTGAGCCAATTAAGTAAGAAAAAATTTAAGCAAAATAAGTCTAATTTCACCTACGTGATTTCAATGACCAAACTGATGTTCGTCATTTACACTTAAATCCTCCATTATCACAACTGCTTGGGAGGGACAGGCTACTTTGTAACAAAACAATTCACGTTTCTGATAATTCATGATTTTGACACCACAATGTAAGAAACATAAAATACAGGCAACATTGTGACACCTTATTTAAATGAACCAAACCTGATGGAAGAATAGTCAGGGCTCTTGCCTGGCATTTAGGAACCGTCATTAGAGTTCATGCTTCTCCTTGCGACCCCAATACCTTTGTAGGAGTAGCGTTTAGCTGTATTACTATGTGGAGGAAGTGATATGGAAACTTCGTTACTTTCCAGAACTAGCTGGTAATGTTTATGAATGGATTTGAAAACGTTGGAATTATTTTATTGGGAAATGCAGGTCAGTATTTTTCAGCGTTCCCTTTAATGTCATTCAAGTTGCTGGTTTAGCGACGTAAACCTCAAATTTTGGGAATCATTACAAAAGTTGGTCTTATTTCTGAGGAACGGGGAGCGTACTTGAAATTCAATGCAGCCATCTTGTTCATTCCATGAGCTGCTGTGCGGAAGCCGACACAAGCTTTTACATCCTCGTTGTGGAGACAGCTCCTCGATACGGGAAAACAAACTAATCGTCACCTAACAATTTTAACCAGTGAAACAGACAGTACATGGTTTTTAGAATACCTTTTACAAAAATACCGTCTGAAATTTTTGTAAAAAAAAAAAAAAAAAAAAAAAACAACAACAACACGACGGATTGAAGAGACTGTGGATTCTATTTTCGTTCATTCTTGCAAAATAACAATCGTTTAACCTCCTTTCATCAAAAGAAAATTGCGAAGCTGTTCCATATTCAGGAACGTAATTTTAATTCTTTAAAGCAAGTTACTGGAGCTGGCACGGGAAGAGTTTTTTCCCCACGGAAGCATGCAGATTTACGGATTATTATGAGCTGCTTACCTAAAGCTTACAGCCAAGAATCTCTTCACTGGGTCGTCCAAAATAACGGCTCTCGGAAATAAACAAATAACTAGTCTGTTCTCTGTTGACACGGCTGCGAAAATACTTAAAACGAATTTAGAGAAAACTTAACGGATAAATTCTTAGACATATTTCAGATTCGTAGTCTCTGTGTAAAACATTCATATCTGTGATTAAATGTTTGCTTAAATCGTTTCATTTTACTTATTTTTCGTAATGGTTCTTGTTCAATAAGTGGTCGTTGAGGAATAACGGTTAGAGTAAAGCGTCTGTTTTGGACTTTTTTTAGAAGTTTTTTTTTGGCATTTGGCAACTTAGGCCATACAGCCAGCTCGATGTTATTGTCATGATTCTCACAGTGTATCATTTTCTTCAGTAGGTTGTAGCAACTAAGTATGGATATCACAGGACGAACACGACACTAACACACACAACACTTAAACACCCATTCCTTCGGGCGGAATCGAACCGGCGACCTTCGGCACGCGGAGCCAGTACTCTTGCAACCGGCATAAAATTGAGATAAATATGATAGTGAAGTTTGTTAATGAGAATTGAAGCAGGAGGATAGAAAGATATCGCCAAAAAATTTGTAACCTTGGTGTTATGGTTTAATATCTGTTTTCGTTTGTGTAAGCTGAATTATTTCTCTATTTACTAAACGATACCGAAAAACCGTAATAAAAATTTTGAATCATTCTGTTTGAATATTTCTGTTTCCACAAAACTATTGAGTACAATTTTCACTTGATCTTTATTATTCCCCAAAAGCCAATATTTCAATATCATTAAATTCTTGTGTTTGATGTTCTTTATCTATTTAAAACCTCATTTCTGTGCAGACATTTTATTTTTTCATCTTATTAGCTGATTTTGTACGCAGGATTATCGGACTACTGACTTCTGGGTCTGAGATTTCTTACTACTATATATCTCTAATAACTGTGAAATTAATTACTTAATGGTTTCATGAAGAAAGATCATTCTTAAACAATATTAAAGTCTATTCTCTTGCTTCCAAAACTCTTACTATGACTTGAAATAATTAAATGACGATGCTGTATTAACTGAAGGGCACAAACATACAAATACAAAATCGTGCATGCCGGGATTTTCTTGACCAAAAGTGTCTCTGAACATTATATCAATTAATGAGGAACCGTCCTTCAAACACACACAAAATTATAAATGTCGACGTTATCAATAGTACACTGGGCAACTATATCTCCAAAAGTCTTTTAGAGTGGTACAATCTGCCCAGTAATTTAGCTCCTTGTCCATTTACCAGCGGTAATTTCGTTTCGAGTTATTAATATCACCTTATACCATTCCTGTATTTTGTCTGGAATTAATTAACAACGATTTAAATCATGCTTGGTGGTTGTTTGTTAAACTTCGGGCAGGGTTTTCCTCAGGACATGGTATAGGTATTCGGTCCTACAGTGAAGATTTCACATATTCATGGATTGCAGAAATCTGTCATGTTGTTTTTTTTTTTTTAAGACTGTACGCCTCGTCGACGTCGGGGTCAATAGAGGCGGGATGCAACTGGGGATAAGGAACTAGAAGGAATTTGGCCATGCCCTTTTGAAGGAAGCATCCCGGCATTAGGCTGGAGTGATTTGGGGAAACTTTGAAAAACCCAAATCTGGATGCTCGGACGGGAATTCGAACCCACTTCCTCCGGAATGTCAGGCCAGAGCGTTAACCGCTCACGCACCACTCTCGGTGTCTGTCTTGGTGATGCTTGGATGGTTTGTTAAATAGGCCATGATCCACATTTATCCTGGTACTTATCTTCGATGTTTATAAACTATTCTAGCGTATAGTAAAAACAAACATGCAAACAAATAAAATATAGAAACAAAAAAACAAAAATTCTAAATAGAAAACAAAAAGCACCAGAGCACATAAACTTTTTAATAAAAAGTTTATAAAAAAAGTCTACTTTTTTGCCTCCTTCCATCACTCGGGTGATTAAGTAGGCCTACACCTGATCTGCTTTGGAACACAGCGAAGTTGCATATTAATGGCCTGGTGCGCAGGGTGTTGTGACAGCTGCATTATGGGTACTTTCCGCGTGTGAATTATTAGCTCTGTCAGGGACGGGACAGCTTATCCGATAGGTCATCGGACCATAAAATTCAGGCAGTATGAATGAACGCAGGCGTTTAGCTTCCAGCTGTGTAGACGCAAGGCGCGGCGTGTTATGCGGGTGATCTATCTTCCTCAGCTGTGCTGTGCTACCCCGTCTTCGTGCATTACCGTCCTCCTCGGCCGAGTCTTTATGGGCTGCGCACGAAGTCAGGGGAAATAGATATATGCACGTCTCTCTTTCCTGCGTGGTCTTAAAGTTCTCTGATCCATTACTACCTGTCTACTTTACCTAACGGTACGTGTAATATGGGGTGTGTCGGTGATGTTTCAGAAATTTGAATTAAAGCTGTCAACAAAGTACCATTTAAGTTTTGAATGTTTAATAGGAAATGCTGAACTCTCTTCAACGAGGGTTGTTTTTTAAGTAAGGGCCGTTTTTATTTTTTTTAAAAGATACAAATACTTTTGTAAAAAAACTGTTATTTTCTGATTCTACACACTTTTACCTATTTTTCTACATAGTTGCCTTGTTTATTTAAGCACTTGTCATACCTTACAACTAAGTTTTTAATTCCCTCTTCAAAGAATTCGGCCGCCTGCTCCGACAGCCAAGAGTTCACGGCCGCTTTCACTTCATCGTCGTCATTGAAGCGCCGCCCGCCAAGATGGTGTTTGAGGTACCGGAAAAGGTGAAAATCGCTAGGAGCAAGGTCGGGGCTGTATGGTGGATGGTCCAAAACTTCCCAGCCAAAAGAATCGATCAAATCCCGAGTCTTTTGAGAGGTGTGAGGCCTAGCGTTATCGTGCAGGAGCAAAACTCCTTTTGTCAGCATGCCGCGCCTTTTGTTTTGAATTGCTCTGTGGAGCTTCTTTAGAGTTGCACAGTAGGCATCTGAGTTGATTGTCGTTCCTCGTGGCATAAAGTCCACTAGCAAAACACCGCGCCGGTCCCAGAACACAGTTGCCATAATCTTGCGCTTTGACAGCGTTTGTTTGGCTTTGACCTTGACGGGTGAGGTTGTGTGTCGCCATTCCATCGATTTTCGCTTGCTTTCGGGAGTGATATGGGATACCCATGTTTCATCTCCAGTGACAATTTGACTCAACATGTCATCCCCTTCTTCCTCGTAACGAATCAAAAAGTCCAATGAAGTGGCAAATCTCTTCCCTTTGTGGTCCTCTGTGAGGAGTGTGGATACCCACCGAGAACACAGTTTCTTAAACTCTAGGTTTTCAGACACAATTTTGTACAAAACCGATCTCGAAACTTGTGTAAATTCCAAAGAAAGAGTGGAAATTGTGAATCTTCTGTCCTCACGAATCTTTGTTTCGACTGCAGCCACCAAATCATCAGTGATCACAGAGGGCCGGCCTGAGCGTTCTTCGTCATGGACGTTTTGACGGCCATTTTTAAACTCTCTAACCCATTGACGCACTTTACCTTCACTCATTGCATTCAAGCCATTAACTTCTGTTAACTGACGATGAATTTCTGCAGCTGATAGGCTTCTCGCGTTCAAAAAACGTATCACTGACCGTATCTCACACGCGGCGGGCGATTCAATAATCGTAAACATTATAAAGTAGCACAGCGATGCGTACAAGTCAGCTACAGAGCTGCAACTGGCATCAGTGTGAACGGGAAGGTTGCCGGCAAGTGGCGCGGTGGATTGTTGCGGCGTCCGCGCGAACTACGGGACTATACGTGCGAACGGCCCTTACTTAAAAAAGCAACCCTCGTAATGAAGGTTATCATCACTAGCATTTGATTATATCGTATGCGAATAATTACTAAGCTTGGTATTCAACCCGAAGTTTAATTGAACCCTACAGAAGGAAGTATACTTAGCTTGGTATTAGAAATAGAGTGGGCAACTCCTTTCTTTCTTACCTAACCTAACCTGATAATCTTACCTAGTAAATGGGACCTACAGATTAACGTGGAATCCAAACCACGGAAGCGTTCTGAGGTACTTTACGCAGCAAGCTGTACCAGAAGTGAAAGTCGGGTTAAGAGCCTATGAAAATCTCCGCCGACACAGGAATTCGAACCGGGGACCTGTAGATAAGCAGCCGGTCGCTTTAACCACTTAGCTACCAGACGGCTGAAAATAATTAACTATAAGGAATATATGAAAAACTTCCCATTGCGTCCGGGGATATGAAGTTAAGGTCTAAAGAAAGGAATTAGGCATTTCAAAACGCACTTAATTAATTTTTTTACAGCAATAACATGCACAGTTCGTTCCTCATTTTCTAACCGTTTATTGGACGGTAATCTTGATTTCATCAAAATTGAGGGAGATATGAAAATATGTTGAAGAAAATAAAAGGAAGAAAGGATTCCCTCATACATTTTAAGAAACTTATAAAATACGTGAATTCTTTGCTTAGACACAAACTGATTCCATGCACCAATGTAGGCAACAGATCATCGTTAAAATACTAGAAACCAACATCGGCCTGCAGAGTAAACACATACACATTCACGCTACCAGCCATCAGTATCGTATAAAACTTTTTATGTATACTTCTCACTAATTTTTTTTTTACTTATGGCTTTACGCCGCGTCGACGTCGGGGTCATTAGAGGCGGGGTGGGACTGGGGACAATAAAGGGGAAGGAATTCGGCCATGGCCTTTTGAAGGAAGGATCCCTGCATTCGCCTGGAGTGGTTAGGGTAAACTATGGAAAACCCAAATCTGGATGCCCGGACGGGGATTCGAACCATCATCCTCCCGAATGCGAGGCCAGTGTGTTAAACGCTCACCTACCACGCTCGCTTTCCCACTCAAACATGTCCGGCTTACAGCAATCAGACAAAACTGAAGTAGCTTTTTACTCTATACTGAAAACAGGATGCAGATAAAAATCGGTGTTATAGCTACAGAACAGGTTTATGAGTCGCAGTGTAATCATGTATAAATATTTTTGATCGAGTTCGTCATCGCTAAGCAAATAATACAGTTCTGTGAAACGCGCTAAACCAAACTGATTTAACTCTGTTCCGTAAATAGGAAAGCCAGTGAACCAGATTCCACCACTCACCTATGTAAATTAGGGAAAAAATTGCTAACACACCTTGTAACAACCCGTATTTGCGTTAATCATGTTGGCACATATGGCACACAGGTGAAATCAATTGCAACGAACCGAGGCCTGATTTTCGGCCGAAATAACCCGTGTGATTGCTCCCAGTTCACGGCAATACCCCGATAATTGTCGGTTCGACTTTTGCCAATGCAGAGAAATGTTAGTGATTTCGCGGATAGAAACAATTCAGAGTTCTTAATGCCGGGAATTGTTGCAATATTTTTGTTTGATTTTCAACATTTCAAATTATTAACTGGGCGGCCGGTATTCAAATTTCGATGAAGCCAGGAAATTTCTAAGTCAGCAACTCTCTAAACGATTGTAGTCACCTTCACTCCAACGAAAGAGAATACAATATGGCACCACTTCGGTATATGGGGCCATGCGTTGTAATGGTCATCAATCCACGTCCATTCTTAACATGACTGGTTTTTATTACCAAATGTTGAGTCAGGCCTGTATCCTATGTATTTATTCGGAGCAATATTGTACATTAATTCAATCAAATATAGAATGAGAGATTCACTTGCCTATTATGGTTTAGTAGCCAGACGTCATAACAACGAAAAGTGTGTGTTGTAGAATGCACGACAGAAATGGGAACTAGTTTCCGAACTATGGCTACAAAACCGGTTCATTTTATCTTGACAACGTGCAACGTGTCTCGACGCATTGATCTGAAGCCACAACAACATTGCCTGCAAAATAATGATAATAATAATAATATTAAATTAAAAATGAAACGCCCAGAAGGGGAGGAGGAAACAAAATGAAAATGAAACTTCACTGGTTGAAAAGTTATGTGATGTTATTTTAGTTATTACAAAATCGAGTCAAATTTACAAAGAAATCGATGGTACAAGCCCACTTATCGATATGACTTTCGCTCCCTCTTGTCTGGATACAGATATTGATTTGATTAGGAAGGGTGTCATAAAGCCGTTCCTCTCATTGGTTAGCTGGTCCACATCTGTTGTGACAGGTCGTTGATATTCTGGAAACTAGCACTGGGGCAGAGTTGGATGTCTGAGGTAGACCCACACATGATCTATCTGGGACAGATCTGGGGATCTTACTGGTCACGGGAGTACCTCAGCATCATTCAGACAGTTCATAGTGACACGTGACGTGTGTGGACGGACATTTTTCTGCTGAAAAATGGGACCACAATACTGTCGTATGAGAGGTAACAGACGAAGATGCAGGATATCCGTGACGTACCGTTGTACTTTGAGAGTTCCTTCAATCACTACCAGACATGACATGAACTCATACCCAATGGTTCCCCACACCATGACGCCAGGACTTACACTGTTGTGTCTCTCCAAAATATCGGAAGAATGGGCCTTCTCTCCAGTTCGCCCGCATACCCATGGGCGATAGTCATCCTAGGTGGTGCTGAATAACTAACACAATTAATTAGGTCAAATTGTGTTTTTTTCTTCTTCTTTTTTTTTACTTATGGCTTTACGCCTCGACGACGGCTAAGGTCATTAGAGGCGAGATGGGAATGGGGACAAGGAACAGGAAGGAATTTGGCCATGTCCTTTTAAAGGAAGCATTCACCTGGAGTGATTTGGGAAAACCATGGAAAACCCAAATCTGGATGCCCGGACGGGTATTCGAACCGGTGTCTCGTAATTTATCCTTTCCTAAGGCAGTACTAACTCCACCTTTCGTTTTTTTTTTATTTTGGAAAAATTGACGCTCGGTGTGCAGGTTATTCTGTTAGATGACTAGTAATTTCATTTAGCAGTGTAACGTAAATGCGTGATTGATTTGACATTACAGAATAATCAAAGATTTTTAGAAGCAGAAATTACTTTTGCATAGGAAAATAATCTTGGTCGCACTGTAGTTCACGACTGTTGAACCATTTCAAATCAATTCAACAGTTACGATTAACTTGCATCCTTATTTGTATTAGATTATTCTGTACGTTTTGTATGATATATCGTATTTATTATTACTACCATTATAGCAGACATATATCAGGGATGCTTACATATATAGGATATGCAGTTCCTCTCCTCTGATAGTCAACGAACAACTGCATGTGCATACATGACTATTGTTAAGTGTCGTAGGATACTTTATAAAGATAAAGAAATCGAGAAGGCAAAAACACAGCACTAGCCCATTGAGTACTACTCTTCCGAATGTGACCAACAAGGCTACCAAGTTTAACATCCCTATCCCACGCATGAATCATCATTAACAGCATCATGTGTACTTCTCCGAACGCACTGCCAAGACGTTAGTGAATTTTTCCTGGGGAGCTGGTACACAGACGAGTGTTTTAGAATCATACATCACTACCTCTACTGCCCTGCTGTTTAAGTCTCTAATTCTGAATTTTTCCCTTCACTGTGGCTCTAGCTAATCACCCTCATGGTGCCACAAAGACCGAAGCTAACGTAGCGTGCGTGTTATATTTATTCGTTTAATGAAACTTTTATCTCTTGCATGCATCAGAGGTTTCGTTTCATCAAGGATCGCTAGTGTTGTTTCTTCCAATGGTTTATTTCTGTAAGCGACCTATTAGTCATGGGAAATTATTTGGATTTTGTTTCTGACTGTTAAAATTGCGTGACTACATTACTATATTCACAAATATGCTTGTCGTAATTGTATATTTAATACATCTATTTTCAAACATGTGATACTACTTTCATGATTTAGAATACCACCAAAAGAATTTTTTTTACATTTTTTTATTCTTTTGACCTCCGTGTTTTCTGTGGTACGTTTTCATGCAGGCTGTTAAAGGGGTATTTATAAGTTTCTTAAGTCTTCTGTCTATCATCATTTGCCAATATATGAATATGTATAGTTAAAAACCACAAACTTATTTTTTTCTGTTTCATACACCAAGGATAACGTGTACACTGGCCACCCCAGGGGTGGTGGTCAGTATGAATCATGGAGAGGAAGGCAGGGGGGGGGGGGGGGAACTAAATTCTGCTGGGAGTCTAATAGGGCATGTTAGGCCCGGCATAACATACATAGGAGGAACGTCTGGTGTAGTTATCCATCAGCGAAAAGTATTTCTTTGTGTATTCTGTATGATAAATATATTTTTAAGGGATGCTTCCTTCAAAAAGTCATGGCCGAATTCCTCCCCATTCCTTGTCCCCCAGTCCCATCCCGCCTCTAATGACCTGGACGTTGACGAGGCGTAAAGCGATAAGTAAACAAAAACACACATTTTTAACAACCAGAAACTACTGCGGCTCATCGATGACGTGGCAACTAAAAGTGGGAGTGGAGGATTGATGACAGCAAACTGGAATTAAATTTTTTAAAAATGGCCTTTCGAAGCAACCGTTAAAAACTTCAGTTTGGAGAATGTCTGTAAGCATTGAAAAATCGCATTTTAGGTGTACAGAGTGGGATTCGAAACTGGAAAATGGGTGGGGGAGGTTGGGGGATGGAGAGGGTCAGAATTCTAATGCTCAGCTAATGCACTTGTCATAAGAGCTAAAACGTTAGCTATTTTTTAGCAATTATTGAAGTCTTATCTAACTGAGCGGAGCGTCCAGTGATTACCAAATGTTTCTATCGGTAACATCTGTACCGAATAATATGCACATCGAATTCAGCTACTTACAGTCCAATTCTGATAAAATTGGAGTACTTTATTACAATAAAATCAGATTTGTAATAGTTTCCCAATGACCCAGCGTGGTGGGTCAACGGTTAACGTTCTGGCCTCACATTCGGGAGGACGTGGGTTCGAATCCCCGTCCGGGCATCAATATTTGGGTTTTCAATGGTTTCCCCAAATCACTCCAGGCAAATGCTGGGGTGCTTCTTTCTTGGCCAAATTCCTTCCCGTTCCTTGTCCCCACTCCCATCCCGCCTCTAATGACTTTAGCCTATCGACGGGGAGCAAAACCACAAGTAAAAAAATAACAAAAAAGTTTCACAACCGTAACAGCAAATTTTGGGGGCTTAAGTACACAAGATATAATTTATCAATCAAACAATGTTTGTAAGTTTTCATGGCACTCGATTAATTTTTTGTTTTATCGATTGTCTGGAGATGGCTTGGTCAACATTACAGAGAATGATGTTTCAAAATGCAACGAGACACACCCTGAAAGTGAGGAGAGCAATAAAAGTTATCACCGAGACAAACCAACTTCGATATCAAATAAATTATTGATATATTGGATTCTGATAGACAAGAGGAGAATTAAGAAGTCGAATAACATGTGGTTTAAATATGAATGATAACGACATTGGTGGAATGGGATACTCTATCTCGGAACCAGGGCCGGCGCTATGAATTTCGGGCCCGGGGTAGACCTTTTTTTTAGCTCTACAAACTAGCCGGGCGACTGGGAAAGGTGCTACGGACGTGTTAGCGACCCGATCGTCCACTGAACCCGAATTCGTCCGACCGACTGTTCGGCCGAATATGACCGAAAATGACCAACTAATCCCGAGGCAGGTCACGACCTGGTCGGCTTAATACAGCCAAATACGGTCGATTATCCGATCGATCCCATTGAAATGCGGTTAGTTGGACGTCTTCAGCCGAATGGCAAAAGCATGTTGCGCTCTTAATAAACAATATCATTTATTTGATCAAGATTTGTATTTTTACACACTCAATCATACACGTAGTGGTGCGAAGTCATTATAAATATTTTAATAAAAATATCTACGGAAAGGACAATTATTGCAAGTGCGTCGGCGCGGTTATGATAATTATTTTATTAAAATTTGTACTGTAAAGACAATTATTGGAATTTCGTACGGGAATATTCTCAAACGATTATGAGATATCACTCTTGTGGGGACCACATTTAGGCATAAACTAAATAGGCTGCAGCCTATGACCCCACTTCGCAAAAACCAAATGTTCTTGTTTTCTATAATTCTTCTTTTTGTATCTTTCTTCTTGTATGTTCATTTATTTTTAAAATTGAAATATTGACTTTTGCTTAGTTGGCAACATAGACATAACTCTCAACAGCGCATTAGTTTTCTTTTATAATTGTTCATAAGTCAAGTAAAGTTAATATGACGAAGTTGTATTCTGACTGGGGCATGAGTAAATAATCCATTTTGGAAATCCCAAGTACTCAAACATTGCTTTCAGGTTATTAAAATTAATATAATGCAATATAGTTTGCTAAATTTTTTTTTGTCATAATAAGTATAATACTTACATGTAAAGTTGTTTCATTACAGAGAAAATTTGGTCTGTGACGGGAAAAACTAAGGTGAAAGAAAACACAATGCAATCCGTCGTGCCAATTCATAAATGATGAGGTCCTGGTCGACACGGCAAACTAGCAGAAAATGCATAAATAATGCCTCTGTGCCGTAGGTCGAGGTTTACCCGAGCCGTTGATGCGAGAAAAATGGTGTCCCCACGAGAGATCGTAAATAATGCATCACAATTTGTTAGGGTCACGGAAAGCGTTAAATTAGGCACTCCATCACCGATATGTCACTTGGTTCAGTGGGCGTTAGTGCTGTAAGTACCCTACATACCAAGAATACCTATTTTAGGACTGAATTAGGGACATTTAACCTATGATGAATTTCTATTAAATTGAGTCTCAAGTACTGTTAACGAAAGGAACCAAATAATGACCTTTCGTGGCAGTCATGGAATAAAAATTATTATATGTTATTTACAAGTAAAGCAGAATTTCTCCATTTTTTTATATCTCTTCACACAAATAATTGCTCTAAGTTAGAAAGAATCTCTGTTCAGTTACTAAATACGGTCTGTAATATCTCCAACATGACAAACTAAGGAGAGCTACAAAATAATATAGGCCTATATTTCGTTTGAGAAAACAGATAGGAGATGCAGTTATTTGCATTCTCTATTGACTCAGTGGTAAAGGCGTCTTATTGGATATTGCAAGGTCGCTTGTTCGAATCCCGATCTTGCCTCGGAGTTTCAAAGATCCTTAAAATGACCTCTGGCGCAGCTTGATGTGAAATGTGAAGTACGCCAGAACAATTCCCTGGTTCGGATTTCAGGTTAAACAGCAGATATCCTATACCCGCATTGCGAGGAGAACAGTAATCTCTTTATAACTTGCGGGGTGTTCCAGCCAAGAGTCTAATACTATGATTTGATTTTACTTATACGGTATGTTAAGTATATGTAAATAATAATACAGTTAAGAGCGCTGATTAATAATTTTATTAATTATTACTAACAATATTTGGTGTGTGATTTTGTCCTCATGAATCAGGCATATTCCTGAATCCTGTGAAATTTTACATCCAACTGCTTCCAAGAAGATGTAGCATGATGAAAAGTACTTCAGATTTAATCCAGACTTTTAGTTTCAATAGTTTCAAACTACAAAAGCCACTTCAAAACCTTTTCAGCAGGTTTTTCTTTCTCTCTTTTGAAGCTACAACATACAATAATTCTGGAAAAAAACAAATAACGATAAATTGTCTCAGAAATTCTAAAAAAAATTATTCGTTTCAAGAAAAAAATTTCACTATACAATCACAGTCCCATTACACTGCGCATTATATATATCATCATTTTCAAAATCTTGCACTAAACAAAGAGAAGATCCGATCTCACTTTAGAACAAAATTTTTTTAGTTGAACATCGTAATGCTCCATTACATCTGACTATAAGAAAGAATAGATTTTTTGCAGAAGAACTGGTTAGTTGTATATTCAACAAAATGGTTATTTCACAAACAAAATGTAGATACAACATATTGTTTCCGAAATGGCCATCGTTAAAGATATCATCTAATTACCATATGGCAGAAGACATCTATGAGCTACTATGAAAAACTATCGTAAATCAATAATGAACAAGTATTTTTTAAATTCAGTGCTGATGGTAAAGATTCCACGTGAGAAAACAATATGGCGAAAAAATTACAGCTTACAGACCATCACTACATAACTTTTATACCTTTACAATATCTCTAAAACTGTGAGATCCCTAAAGAAATTTCCCTTTTTCTCATAAGATAACAGATTAGTGTATATAACGTTGTGATGTCAACTGACTGACTCTGTAGCTTAGTAGTTTGTTAAGGTAATTCCAGACTGTAACCATATTTTGACATCTCACCACAATTTCGTTGGCATTGCAGTAAATGCAAATAACTCCCTAAGAGACTGGTGTTTTAAGTATGATTGTAAAACATTGCATCTCGGCGGCCTGTTTGGACGTGCATTGAGATTACCGATAACGAAGCCGCCGCCACGGTTTGGCCAACTTTCCCTTATAGCGGCATTACAGGTAGCGCAAACACCGGTGCCGAAGTTGAGTTTGCTGTGCAGGCACGTCATCAACTTCGTAAATAAAGAGCGACATTGTTGTCGCGCATAGAGACGGCCGGTGAGAAGCAAATTTGGTCTGCACCTCGCATCGCCCGCCGAACCCATAAACCCAACTCGATCGCAAACAAGAGCTGCCGGGACTAATTTCGCGACGTGTAAACAAAGAGGTGGTTTGGTGTCACGGCAAACTGGAGGGACAAAGAAGAGAAGCTGCTTTTCAGCTCCGTGGTCAAGGAACGAGAAATCAGGGAGAGATCCATACGAGTCAAGTGTAAAACGGTGTAAAACCAGTCTCTCCTACACTTGTGGTTTTTCACATGCTGTTTTATTTTCTAGTTTATTTTTTCTTCTTTTCATGAGACCTAATTTATTCTTCTGTGACCATAGTTGCTCGTTACAAGGCATCACGAAGTAAAAATACCAAACATAAAATGAAAGGACAGAGCTTTTTCATTTTTCATTCATACACTGGAAAATTAATTGTTCTGTGTTAACCCATTGTAATATTCTCTTGGCAGTATTTAGGTATCGAGCGTGGTGGGTGAGTGGATAAAGTTCTGGCTCCGCACCCGGGAGGACGCCGGTTCGAATCCCCGTCCGGGTATCCAGGTTTGGGTTTTCCATGGTTTCCCCAAATCACTCCAGGCGAATACCGGGATGCTTCCTTCAAAAGGCCATGTCTGAATTCCTTCCCGTTCCTTGTCCCCAATCCCATCCAGTCCCTAAAGACCTCGATGTCGACGAGGCGTAAAGCCATAAGTAAAAGAAAGTATTTATGCTTGTTAAATTGACAGTTTAGAGGTGAACCGGCTGTTGACTGGACCGAAATACGATGTCAATGCAACCTTAAACTCCGTTGCGTTGGTAACCGAAACAGTCCACCAAATAATATCGCAGAATGCCACCTAAATACGGGTACCTTGGGGTCAGCATATGGTGAAACTAAAATTTACCACACATCTCATAACGTTCCAATGACTCACTGTGAATCGATTTTAATAGTCAAAATATTAGTAAATATAAAAACATTAAAGAGAGAACCAGGATTAAATAATTCACCTTTAAAATCCTAGTCGGGCACCCAGATCATTGACCTTTATGTCTCTTACATTTCAAATCCTGATTCAGTAACTGCCACAAATGTTAGCTCAATTTGAGATACTGTTTTACTTTATCCACATTTCGGATCAAATAGTTTACTTCAAGGGCTAAACATCATCTTTCCATCTCTGAAGAATAGACTTATGTAACACCTGTGATGAAAGCCTATCACGTTGTGCTATGTTGTGTTCAAGAAGCGCACGTACGTCTTATTTTTTATGGTGCTTAGAAGGAAGATTAGCTCAGATTTTCACTTACCAGACATTAGGGGCGAAAAAGATAAAAGAGAAGGAATTTGGCCACAGCTCCTGAAGACAGCACCCCGGCATTCGCCTGGAGTAATCTCGGCAAAACAGCAAAATCGAAATCAGGATAGCAGAAATTACTCAAATGCCTGATACTTCCTACAAAATGTATGGCCAAATTTCTTCCCTTTCATTGCCTTCCTCAGACTCTCTCTCATTTGAAATGAACTCGACGTCGGAGAGCCTGAAAGCGCTAAAGTCCCGGTTTTGAATTATTTTATCCACGTTTATTTTTATTTCAACTTTTCACAATTCTTTGACCACCTACCCCCATTTTGTGCCACAGGGTGGGTTTCTTGTTTGGTAATTTCATTTTACTCATACTATGGCCGCCATGTTGCTATTCTAATATCATCTGTAATATTTAAAGACAAGAACCGATCAGTGTCAATAGGATACGAGGTGCGGCTAGAAAAAAACGGGATTTTTAGTGTAACTCTTTTTATTTTGTTTCCTTTACAACTTTTACCTTATCACCTTCAATATACTCCCCTCCACTATCCCTACACTTTTCCATTCGAATTTTCCACTGTTCAAAACAGTGTTTGAAGTCATTTTCTGTTAGCATGTTCATAGTCTCCGTCGCTTTTTGCTTCACAGCTTCCACAGTCTCGAATCTGGTCCCCTTCAACACTTCCTTCACTTTTGGGAACATAAAAAAATCACATGGAGCTAGGTCTGGTGAGTAGGGTGGATGATCCAACACAGGGATCCCATGCTTGGCCAAAAATATCTTAACCACCATTGCAGTGTGGACTGGGGCGTTGTCCTGATGAAGAATCCACGACTTGTTCTTCCACAACTCTGGTCGCTTTCTTCGCACTCGCTCACGGAGGGTGGCCAAAACCCCAAGGTAGTATTCTTTTTTCACGGTTTGACCTTCAGGAACTCAATTTACATACAGAATTCCATGGATGTCAAAAAAAACAATCATCATGGCCTTGAATTTTGATTTGTGGACATTCGAGCTTTCTTCTTTCGTGGTGAATTCGGACTCTTCCAGTGCATTGATTGTTGCTTAGTTTCTGGGTCATAGGTAAAAAACCATGATTCGTCACACGTAATAACTCTTTCCAACAGTTCAGGATCTTCCCTAATGTTTTTTAACATGTCAGAACAGATTCCCATCCGTAACTCCTTTTGTTCCGGAGTGAGGATTCTTGGCACCATTTTGGAACACAGTTTTCTCATATTAAAATTTTCATGTAATATTTGCCGAACCGATTCTTTGTCAATTCCCACAATCTTGGCAACTGCACGGATACTAAATCGGCGATCTTGACGGATTACTTTGCCTATTTTCTCGATGTTTTCATCCGTCTTCGAGGTTGAAGGACGTCCTAGGCGCGGATCATCTTCAATCTCTTCTCTCCCTTCTTTGAAACGCTTACACCATTCAAAAACGCGTGTACGTGACATACATTCTTCCCTATACACTTGTTGTAAGAGAGAATAAATCTCTGTGCGGATTTACCCAGCTTCACTAAAAATTTCACGTTGACACGTTGCTCAATTAAGACGCCTACCATTTTTCCGACGAGCGGCATACACACGGTCCAACATGAACGAAGGCTGAGACTCGACTAAGCAAGTTAAGCTAGTCCAACTGGCAGGAATGTGGAGGGGGGATGTCAGGCGACTCGGCAATATGGCGTTTGACCGTGAGGCTCGCACGGTTTATCTCACAGAAAACCAGTCCCGTTTTTTTCTAGCCGCACCTCGTAGAGTGAAATATCATTAAAATGGAATGGAATTATACGGTAGTGTTCCACCTGAACTCAAACTTTAAAAAGGGGCGATTGCGTAAATTCCTCTAAACCACGTATATGACAATCGGTATACCGACGACAGATTTTCAAGTCACAGCTTTCCAGTTATGAGGTGCACTGTAATCGCTATCGATACGGGTGTTGAATAATTAAAAGCCGGCAGTGGTTTACTTTGTAGCACTTTAACTTCAAGGCGGAAGAGAGATAGGGAGGCGTGGAACGCGATGAAGCGATTTCCCGTAGCGGTAGGGAGCTTCCACCTGCCGCATCGCTCCTCTCTGCTCACGGGCCATACAAAGCCGACCTATCGACAAAGTTTAATTGCTCCCGTTTCCCGGCAGCGGGGCGTGTTGTGCTGTTCCCGTCAGACCTACCGCTACTCTACGCAGCGCGGCGTTTTTCGTTTGAGAATCCTGTGCTTCTGGAGGGAAAGCGAGCGTCCAGAATAAAGCGACAATTTAAATAATTTATCGATCACCGAAGCGTGGTAAAATTTTGATTTAGCAGAAAACTTTTGTTTGTTTTTATGGCTTTTACGTGTAGTTCAGTCGTGTTATGGTATCCAACAAAGGGTTATGTCAGAGGGTTGCTTGTTCAACCCCAGTAGTGTACGTTGATGACCTAGCTCTAGCCTCACAGAGCACAAAACTTGAAGTTGTAGAAAGAAATTTGTCTGCTGCTCTTGAAGGCCTATCAAGCTATTATAAGGAAAACCACTTCAGACCTAACCCTTCAAAAACTGAAGTGTGTGCCTTTCACCTAAAACATAGGAAAGCTCAGCGTAAGTTAAAAGTAATGTGGTCAGGTATCGAACTGCAGACATGGAACACCCCAAAATATCTGGGAGTGACACTCGATAGAACCCTCACATATAAGAAGCACTGCATGAATTGCAAAATGAAGATCTCTACAAGAAATAACTTACTGCGCAAATTAGTTGGATCACAGTGGGGCAGTCAACCACAAACTATACGTACATCAGCAATGGCCCTTTGTTATTCTGTTGCAGAATATGCATGCCCAGTTTGGTACTCATCATCGCATACCAAACAGGTGGATGTAGCCGTCAATAACACCTGTAGGCTAGTGACAGGTTGCTTAAAGCCTACCCCAGTTGATAGGCTTTACCAGCTTTCGGGCATTGCACCATCCAGTATCCGGAGAGAAGTGGCTGCGAACAAGGAGAGGACCAAAGTAGAACGGGAAAGCGCTCATCCACTCCACGGCCATATACCACCAGCCCAGAGACTCAAATCCAGGAAAAGCTTCCTCAGAACATCACGGGAACTAATTGGGTCACCTGAAAAGGCAAGAGTACAGTTATTGAAAATGAGGGTTCCCAACATCTCGGGACCACTGACAGTTGCAGAGCGCTTGCCACCTGGTCATGAAGAAGACTGGAACGTCTGGCGGTCTTTAAATCGATTGCGAACAGGAGTGGGCAGGTCCAAGGAAAACCTAATGAGATGGGGTTATACTGATACTACCAGTATTAAATGCGAATGTGGAGAAGACCAAACTATGAATCATATGCTCGAGTGCCCTATGTGCCCATCATCCTGCAACAACGAAGACCTGTTTCAAGCAACACACAATGCGATTGAGGTTGCGAAGTACTGGGCCAAGTGTGTTTAAAGTTGTTGATTTACAAAATGTTTTTAACTGTGTATTTTGATGTTTTTGATACGAGAATAATAATAAGTGTACGAAATTTTCAACGCCCGATACTTGCAAACTATTTTTGTTCTGGTTTTGGGGCGCGCAAATTTTCAGGTAGTTAAAGACAATCTAAGTTAATGCATGGTAGTAACCAACACCAAATGTTTGAAACCCCTGTAAGCAATGTGGAATTAAGAAACTTTTTTGTAATGTGTAGTTTCTAAGCCGTAGAGTAAGACTATCCCATCTTTTTGTCTGAATGATATAATCACCTTAGAGAATGATATAGTAATTAAAAAAGTTTGTGCAAAAAAGACACGTTATACATGAAGGAATGAACACTAAACCCATTAATACTAAACTCAAAAGGGATTGCAGCCACTTGCTTTGTTGTCTTAGATCGTCTATAATTATTTCCAATAGCAACTGCAGTAAGACGTTAATTCCCTGTGAAAGTAAGTTGATTAAGTTTCAGGGACACAATGAAAATGAAAAGAGAGTTAGATATAACACATTTAAACACTGTACAAAATCGTCAATGCGCTTGTTACCATTTCTTTAAACAGCATTTTTAATTATCTGATTATAGTTGATAATATGAAACAAGTCTTCTTTAACCTTGTTAGTTGGATATGGGGATAGGATCACAAGATGTTGTTTATCATTAATAAAATAATGCGTTGATGCCAGTGACAGGGTGGTAGATAATCTCAGCAACGAAGAGATTCAAAAAGTAACAGAAATAGATGAATATAACCAAAAAGACACTAGAACTTAGTGTTGATTATTTGTAGGTTCAGTTTTCAGCCTTTGTATTTTAATAGTTGACGATCATTCTATACAGGTATCTTATGCTATTACGTTTAAGGTACTAAAAAGCACGTGTGGGTGGAAGGGGACTTTCACCACCTGCCCGAAACTGGTACTGACCTATTGAAATTTATTTTAACTGCATCTTTCTAATGTTCTTTTCACGTTTTTCACTCTCCTTTTTCGAAAAAGTCGCCACGAATTAAATTAGAAATGCCGAAACATGAGAATGACGCGCAGCTATTGTATAAATGACTACAACGATTCTGTTTTATTACTGAAAGATTATAACTACGAGTAGATAAGTATGACTTAAAATTGTCATCAGTGTAATAAAAATTGTAAGTAATGAGTGTAATCAAACATGTTATTAGTTAACCATAATGAATCATGTTACAAGGGATGGCTGTATGGTTACATAACCGAATGTCAATAAATAAAAAAAAAGATGCCGCCGGCGCTGCAAAAGCATGCCAATCTTTTGAAATTTTGGCTAAATCCTTTGTTATAATATTTTCTTGCCGTTTTAGGTTCAATCCGTTGTAAAATGTCGCACGAAATTAACATGTAGAAAATATTTATCCGAGATGCAGTAAAACAAAGCTCGCCAACTTACAATCGATACAAGCAGTCAGAGAAAATCGATTGCTTTCGTTGTAAACAAATGAGCCGTTTCTAAGATAAATGCTGGAGAACAAATTTACCATAAAATTTTAACCCTTGGTCCAGGCCGAATTTCATTCTAACTATGCCCACTATGACAAAACGAACCTGTTTAAGTTGATATGATCCATGTACCAACAATTTTTATGTCATTTTTGCAATGCTGCTAACATTTCGCGGTTGCGGAGCGCCTAATATCTCGGCATTTTTAATTTTATACGTTGCGATATTTTAGAAAAACGAGAAAAACGTGAAGAGGACATTATGACGAAGCAGTTAGAACAAATTTCAACAGGTTAGTATCAGTACAATTTTCTGGCAGGTGGAGAATATCCCCTCCCCCCCGCACGTTTTAAATGATTTATGAAATTAAAACATTCTACATTAGTGTACTTTTTTTCATTTTGAATACGTTGATGATCATTAGTATAGCTGTACTACCCTTCTACGGCAACGTTGATGTCACATCCAGCCGCACTAGAAACCAGCGCTGGGAGTATCGAATAACACAATAGAATTGAGTGGAGACGGACCGAGTGTGTCCTCGGAGTTGTGGGAGCTCCGTTGCTAGGATACGGCACGAAGCCTGGGTCGTCACACATCAATTAACAGACAAGAGGGAGGTAGGCATACCGCAGACTTGACTGCATTCGTGGACAATAAGCGGGGAGGAGCGGGATGTTCTCCGCAACCGGCACATGGCTCAGTGGGTTTATTAAGCCACTGTGCTGTCGCTACGCACGCCTCAGTAGCTTGTCGTAGTCACGTTAATGAGGGCAGGAATGGGTTCAAAAACAAATCCGCCAACACGTAACTTATACGTACAGGGTTCTATTCGGATTCTCTGTACCAACGTGAGTGGTGTTATGGCGTAATCGTGTTGGAGTAGTCTCTATGTGCGTTACATTTGTTATTCAATTGTATAAAAAAAGGAATTAAAATTCTATAAAAACTGTACAGAAGATAATTTGAGACAATACCTGTACATGTATTACTTCGCACTATCTAGTATCACATCGTCAAAGTGATCCACTTCCATCTCGAAGTGCAACGACAACCTTTTCGTTTAATTCCACTAGTACAGAAGAAAATATATTCTAGATGTATTGTTTATATGTTTAAGAAACTAACTTGTCCACAACCTTAAAGAGGCAAACTAATCCATTGTGTCGTAGGTAGTACGGCCAGTTTAACATGGAATCCGAACCACGAAACGTCCTGGCATACCTCATTTGATGGAACATAACTCTTAGAAAGTTTCTGGCCTCTGTGGCACCCAAACTTTTGAAAGCAAGTGCCTTAACCATTGAACTACAAACTGTTTAGGTATTTTATAGCCCTTTATTATCAAATCGGACAAAGATACTAATACTCCAGTTTTTGATGTGATACTTACATTTCCAGTCTGTGAAATGGATGATAACTCCTCATTCAATCATGATTGCATTTTTTTTTTTTTTTTTTTTTTTTTTTGGCTGCAATCCTCCATCCTTTCCTATCTTGTGCTAAACTCTTCATCTCTACATATCCCTTACAACCCACGTCCTCAATTATCTGCTTTATATATTTTAATTTCTATCTTCCTCTACAGTTCTTACCTTTGACTGTTCCCTCCACTAACAAATTAACCAGCATGTCTCAAAATATGACCTACCAGCCTGTCTCTACTTTCTGTAAGCTTCTTCCACGAACTTCTTTCCTAACTCACCATTTCCAAAACTCGTTCTTTTAGTACTTCGTCTGTCCACATATTTTCCAGCATTCTTCTGTAGCATCACATTTCAAATGCTTCAATTTTCTTTCTTTCTGGTATTCCATGCTTCGCTACCTTAAAGTTCTGTGCGCCACCTATAGAGATTTAACAAGTTCTTTCTAAGTCCTCGTGCAATATTTGAAAATTAAAGTGTTTTTTTTTTTCATGAAGGCTCTTTTTGCTATTGCTATTCTGCTTTTAACCTCATTCCTGCGCCGAGCATCGGTTGTAATTTTACTTCCCAAGAAGTAGAATTGACTTGCTTCTCCTATTTGAATTAGTAAAGTATTAATCTAATTAATGGAATGAATTGGGTTCTATGAAATTATTAAACACCTGGGGGAGAGGAATAACCAATTAAATGTTTATTCGCAAACACTTGATAGATTTGTAAGCAATTTAGTTTGAATTTTTATTAAAAATATTTATCACCAAAAAAACTGTTCGTTGGATACAAAGTATTAATAGCATGAGCAGATAGACAATTCTGATAGTATTACAACGCGAACAATATTACAGTAAGATTTTGGACATAATATGTGAAATGACATGGCAAGAAAATTGTTTTTAAGCTCGGATAACTCATGGAATATCGACAGATACAACAGCTGTTATCTAGGTAATTACTTCCCCCATATTCTTAATCGGGCTTTTAGATGAAGTTCAATCATTGCAAGTAAGTCCTGAAAGTCATTGTCGATCACAGTGCGCTGTCAGCACAAGTGTCAGACACCAACTGATTTTACGCAGTCCATATCCACAAACTCTTAGCAAAACGAAACAACTTACTCATGTTACATCATTCTTGTGTGTCTTGGTGGCGGCTATATTGCTCCCAGTTAGTGAGGAACCTCTGCTTGTTTGCAGACTCCAGCACCAAATGCCCTTAATCGGTGTTCGTTCCTCCATCAGTGTTGGAATTGGTGTTCTCTTACCACCCTGGGATATCGTTCAGCCAATAGGAGTTTCGTCTTCCTTCACGATCGACTCGGTTGGCCACGGCATGAAAATAAACGTTACGTATTAGTTTATTGTCACATTGACAAATTTCTGATAATTCAGCTTGCACTCTCGCAATTCCTCTATACAACTCACTGGACGCTAGAATCTCCTCCTGTTGGAATGTTCACAAGAACTGCTACTCGTATATCTTCCCTCATTCGGAGAGTTTGGTGCAGCGTGCAAAACTCTATGGTTTTTTTACTTGATCAGTATACAGCCGGTGCACTTGATGTGGTTTCTCCGCGCTTCTCAGTTGTCACGAACGACAGATCTACTCATTACTGTTATTTTCTCTGCTCAGAATCACTAAGGGGCAAACGTGGATGGGCTGTTTGACTACCTGGTTCCATTTCATTGCTCGGCAGGTGCCTTGTACTATTTCCCCATCTTTGGTCACTGCTCTTTGCTTTGGTCGCTACCTTATTTACTTAAATTTTTTTTTACATTGTTAATTGCTCGGTCTACATCTCATTATGGCATACAATTTTACCATTAATAAGATATGGGTAATACAAGAATCAGCAATCTATAACTTAAAGACTACACTTATAAGTAGGAAACTACACATTTGCAGTTGATAAGTATACTCGTATGCAAAGAAACTATATGTGGTTATTTGCAATACTACAAGTGATTGTTCAATAATTATGACCAGTTGCCCATCCGTCGAATTTTATGGTATTAGTAAACACTAGGATTTCAATGTTAACGAAAAAAATTATATGAAATATCCTAGCACTCTGAATTGGTTTAAATGTCTATGACTTACAGGTGCTTACCAGAATATCGTTGCAGAAATATAAATAATTTACAGGAAATTAACCTATGATTTTTGTCTAATATATATAAACGATACTAACTATTTCAAGGTTACGATTTATAAATTTTAATAATATGTTTGCAGTATCCAGTACGTAGTTTTAGTCAAATGATGTTTAGAATAGCACTCTCTAACAACTATAGTTTTATAAACTGCATACTTTACGTGTAGATCTAGACATGATACTAGCTTAAGAATCAGATCAGCAACTACACACTTAAATTTTAAAAGATCATATTTGTTAAAAGAAGACCTGTTATTTGTATGTAGTAAGGTGAAACATTGGGTTGGCCCTATAGCCACAACAGATAGAAAGTTCACCGAACACAATGAGTGCTTCTCATATAAAATACTGGGGCTGTGTCAGATACAATTCCTTGCTGTCCAGAAGGTCGATATTTCAAGATAACCTCGTCCCGCGTTCGGTGTGAAAGAAGGCTGTGTGTATCCTGATTTAGTAGCCGAGAGCCGTGGCAAACATCGGCTTGCCCCGACAAAGTGATGGATGGACCCGCGCGGCGGCAAAACATGTCCGCCTGCGAGCTCGGCAGGCCCGCTATACACGTTCATCTGAGCGGCTAAACTACGCATTTTCCGCCTCTCCACACGGGTAACTCTCCGGATGCAGCATGAATTAAACAGGCCTGCGGAAAATTGAGATTTCCATATAGTTCTGAAGAAAGTTTTAAGTAAAGATCCATTTACAATTTTGGTCTTTTATCCGCAAAATTGTGATTGTCACCCCTGGGTTTTGTACAAAGTTTTGTCTTCCAATTTTGTCTGCCATCACATACAGAGTACAAATATTAATAAATGTCTGTATGATAGGCTACTACTATGATCGCATCTTTGCTCTCATTACAATTCAAGTAGTTTTGACGAAGGAATATTTCATTCCATTCCGAAGTCGAGTCAAGAATGGCTAATTTGTTTGTGTATATCGTAAAACGGTGCAAAGAAAATGCACCATCTAAAATCATACGCTACTGTGTCTGTATGCGCACAAACTGGTGGCTACAAGTTCGTATGGTCACAGTGTCGCGTGTTGACCGAGCGAACTTACCCACTGTGGGTCCGTCCTAGCTTCTACTTACTGTCGGCTGAGGTAATTCTGGTTTCCAGTCGGCATCTGTAAGCTCCTGGCTAGGATAAAAATACATGCACAGAGACTTAATTTGCGTATAATCAGGATGTAGGTGCTCCTTGAAATGATCTGAAGAGTTGTGGCTACTTGATTTGTTGTTGAAAGCGGCGGCGTGGTATAGTTACAAGTGATTGGTACATGAAATCGGCGTTTCCTGATATTGGAATAGTGGACCATAGGATCCAGTGTTAATGCAGTATGCATTCCAAGCCAGCAGAGGGAGAATGATAGGAAAAATGCCTAAAACGGCCTAATTGGATGGTAACAGGTCTGCCCCACGAAATTTCACATCACGGACTGGGGGCGAATCGTGTGCGCAAAGAGGCGCCCTCGATTCTGGAAGGTGGGGAAAGCCTTCCTCTCATTGGCTGTTTGTCACGACGATCATGTGTGTGGTTCACGTGCTCATAGTGTGTAAGCCCCGTGTACCCGCCGTGCTATACAGTGTTCCCACAGTAAGGACTGCCAGACCAGCGTCCTTGGCGCGGGTGTCGTATATGAGCGGTGTACCTTCGTACTACTGTGCTGGCTTGGAAGCACTCCTCCTTCATTACCGCTAAACTCTATACTAAAATCTATACAAAAATCAGCTACCGCGACAACAGCTCAAGATGTAAGCAATGATCCATTCAACTGCTTCTGGAGAAGTATAATGGATATCTGTTAAATAACCAGTGAAATTCCGTAGAGGGTGATAACTGATAATCTGCAGTAGAATTTGCTTTGTGGTACAGCAGTCAAACACTGGCGAGCTAGTCCTTCTGCGCCTGCGAGACAGCTTCCGCAACGTGCTTTCTTCCTGTTCCAATAAGTTTTATGGCTCTTCAATGGTCTTAGATGATCGAAATGAGAAACCTTTCTTACCGGGGTTAGTGTTCAGACAACCTTTTGGTGCTGTTGACAATTCTCTCCCTTCCCTGCTGGTGGCTTCAGTACATCAGGTATATCTATTCCATGACGTCTGCTTTTGATTGGGATGGTTTCCTTGACATAAGGGTTTGGGTATTTCACTTCAGGTCTCTGAATTTATAAATAGTTGGGGTAGGTTCTGAATTTTCTTCAAGGTGTTTAGGATTACGTATGAACTTCTTAGATACGCTGCTGTGATGTTAGCAAAAAAGGTAGCCACTGCATACTTATTCTGCGTGTTCTATCTGCGACAATGCGCTTTGCCTGAATTATTTGCATTTTTATCTTCTTGGTACGCACTGTTTAACATTGCTGAAGATTTGTATTCTACTACGAAATAGGAGTGCGGTAAAGTTGAAGATATTTGTGAGTACTTACGATTTTTCTGTTGATTTCTGAAAATTATTGTAGCGGAAGTCTTATGCACTGACCTTTGAACGTGACTTTTTGTGTACAACTTGAATCTTTGCTTCTGAAGTGACAACGCTGTATCGGGTTGATTTTTTAAGTTATACATTCCGGATTTCTTAGTTAGTAATGACTAATGAGTATGATCTCTTCACGTAACGAAATGAGTTATGCGTTACAAAATAGATGTCATTAGCATGTAGGAATGTTCTTGAGGACGTCGTACATGAGTAGATTGAAAAACACATTTTCTGATTGTATGTAATGTGAAGACTGTGTGGTAATATCACTCGACAGATTTTTTCTGTGCTGATATTACTGTTTATAATTTTTAATCTATTAACTGATGGTAGACTTTTTCTTGTATGTGATGAACATTATCGCAGAGGTTAACTATTCAGCCCGTTGTCTTTATTCAACCTTCTGAACTGTTATCAAGAGAACGTTTTATATTTGAAGCAAACCTACAATTACTACCTGTATCTAGAAATTCAAAAAATGTCTAGTCAAATTGCACACTTCATCATTTAAACAAATACCTAAGCAAATGCAGCATTTTGTCTTGCTTGGAATTATATAATTTATGGTAGTTTTGAATCCGACGTGTATGATTTCCGCTTACTTAATATTTATTTACCCTGTAGCATAGCTGCGTAGAAATTCCACGTGATAAATTTGTTTCTCGGAATTTTAATAAATGTTCATTATGGACTGGAATCAGCGTTTATTTGGTTCGAAAGAAATTTCTGTATATTTACCAAAAAAAAATGATTGTTGACAGTTTGAAAATAATTCCTTTCGAGAATTTCTTGCAATACATATTTTTCAAATCAAATTGCTTTAGTATTATACTCCTGTCGTAATTTCTGTTCTTCATCTCTCTTCTGTTCCTGGGTTTCGTAAGACGTACCTGCAGGACAACAGCCAAAAATACTATGCTATTAAAATATATTTATACCTTATAATATCAATTTCGTTAGCACAGGGTTCGAATCCCCGTCCGAGCATCCAGATTTGGGTTTTCCATGGTTTCCCATATCACTCTAGGCAAATGCCGGGATTCTTCCTTAAGAAGGCCATGGCCGAATTCCTTCCCATTCCTTGCCCCCCATCCTTTCCCGTCTCTAAAGACCTCGCTGTTGAGAGACGTAAAGCAGTTTAAAAAAAAAAAAATCCGTTAGCACAGTATGTTATAATGCAGAACTTCTTAATCAGTTTTCTGAGCTCCTGATTATAGATGTATCCAAAAAAGAACGCGGATAATGATATCTCAACCTTAATTAAACCTCCGTTTCTACAGTTTAGGAGAAAGTTCGAGAAAGAAATCATATGCTTACGCATGTAACGCCGAGCCCAGTGGATTAGCGGTTAATGATCTGACTTGATAGATATTCTATATTACGTGGATTTGTTCTCCTGTCCGCCCATTTAAAGATAGAATTTGCATGGTTTCCCTAAAACACTCCAAGCGAATATCGGAATGATTCCTTTAAAAGCCAGCACAGAACTGCTTATCGCTCCTCAACCTCAGTTCTATGAACTACGTTATTCACTAGTGATAAAACCCTAACGAAAAAAATAAAAGCATTTAACATTTTATCAGGTAAAATTGTTTCCAAGTTGCTATGCTCCCTGTTTTAAAAGTACAGTACTGTAGTGTACTACAGGCGCAAAGAAACATAAAAAAAAAGCCAAGAAAATGTTCAAAAAAACCTGGTAACAAACAGCATGTAGTTTTATTTGCTTTATTTTTTTGCCTATGGAGCTACTTTGTCGTGGAAGCTGTGACGAAAAAATAAAGATTTACTGCAGCTTGTACTATCGGAATAGAAGTATTAAATTCCCTCGGTCCTTCGATGCCTACTTTGGTGTGGTTAATGTGAAGAGATTTTATAAATTAAGCTAAGAAAATTCACTCTCAACTTCTTTAATATAATCATAAAATGCCAAACTACAGACAATACAATCTGTAATACTCGTAAAAATGTTGGTCATACAGATAAAGAGGCTTTTAAGCCACCTGATATCAATGTGAAAAACGTCGAGTGAAATCAGCAAACTGGAACAATTTGCAGGCTCCTAAATGATGGTCACTAGAATGGAAGGGTCTCGAAATCTAGAAGCCCTTCAGCCAGTGACAATGCACTGTGAATTTGGAAATCACTATTAGAATTCTTAAAAATTATACCTCGGGGAGGCTGGAAAAAATCCTGAAGTACCCCGATAATGCACTAGCCCAAATGTTTCATTGTAGCGTTGTTTATTTATATTTATTGATTACAAATCATTATACAAATTACATAGAAAATATAGGGATTGATTAAATAAACCATGTTCAGTTCAAAGCAACAGTTTTATCACCAAGTGATGAAAATAAAACAAATTGTAATGTGTACAGCCTGTTTGATGAGTTTATTTTAGTGAGTGCATGTTGCACGGCGTCTTAGAATGTTGGCGGCCCTGTTGCAGGTTGTGGTGATGCTGCGCTGAAGATGCGGCCGCTCGCGCTGCTGCTGGCGCTGGCGGCGTCTGCTGCGTCGGCGTCGGCGACCGCGGACGACGATTGGTCGGCGTGTCCGCCACCTTGCCGCTGCAAGTGGTTCTCCGGCCGCAAGACCGCCGAGTGCAGCAACGGCAGCCTCACCGCAGTGCCCCAGGGCCTCAGCGCGGAGATACAGACACTAGACCTCACCGGAAACGCCATCGGCACTCTGCGAGCCGGCGCTTTCCGCTCCGCCCGCCTCGTCAACCTGCACAAACTGTTCGTCCGGGACTGCGGCGTCGCCCAGCTGCACCGGGACGCCTTCGCTGGACTCGAGATCCTCATCGAACTCGATCTGTCTCGCAACCGCATCGCGGAACTCCTGCCGGGAACCTTCCGCGACAACGTGCGTCTGAGGTTGGTTAGCGCCAGCCACAACCCCATCCAGACGCTCTCCGACCGCGTGTTCGAGGACCTACCGCACCTGCAGACGGTCGAGCTGAGTCACTGCCACCTGTCGAGGATAGCGCAGCGCGCCTTCTCCAACGTGCCCAATCTGCAGACACTGCGACTGGACTCAAACCGCTTCTCCTCGATGCGGCCAGAACCGCTCTCCGCTCTGGCGCGACTCAAGAGCCTGGTTCTGCACAACAATCCGTGGCGGTGCGACTGCCGTCTCGCCGCTCTGCACGCGTGGACCAGGGATCGCAACTTGTACACCCCTCCGACGGCTTGCGCTGAGCCGGAACCTCTTCGTGGAAGACTCTGGAGTGACTTGGCACCGGAGCAGTTGGCCTGTGCTCCAAGGATCGTGTACCCAGGAGCTGGAGCTCGTATCGAAGCACCAGCTTCCTCTGACATCACCCTCCGTTGCCGCGCCGAGGGAGAACCTCCTCCCGTCATCCACTGGGTTCACAACACGAGGATCTTGGCTAACGATTCGAGGCGGCCGAGCAGTGGCGATGAACACTCCTTCACGCTGCGTGCTTCTGGAAGCTGGCTCAACCTTACTATCCACAACGTACGCCACAGCGATCGTGGAGAATACACCTGCGTGTCCAAGAGCTCCGGGGGACTCGACGAACGAGCAGTAGCGTTGACTGTTGTGGCTGGCTACGGTACTGGGGCACTCGCGGGAATCAGCACCACATTGGCCTGGATTCTTCTTCTTAGCTTCGGTGCGATGTTAGTGATATGTATCATAATCGCTCTCTTCTGCTGGCTGTGTCGCAATGAATCTGCCCAGACCGACAGAGGAAACAAGAAGTACTCACGTGATGGATCATCTACAACTGGCGGCAAGACCGTCGTCAAAGAATCTGTCAGCAACGAGCAGGAGAAATCTCTGATCAAGAAGGTGAACCCTGTCCAGAAACCACCACGTTCAGCAGAGTCACCAGTCCCTGTTGCTGTTTCATCGAGTAGCGATGTTTCAGATATGAAAACAGCACTACTTGACACTCCTTCAACAAAGCAGCCACCCAGTGTAGCAGGAAGCGAATGCACCCAGGGCAGTACTGTTTCTTCTTCCGGATGCAGCAACAGTGATAGCACCGTGTTACAAAACAGTGCGAACGAAGGTGTCATTCAGACATCGTCCAGGAAGATCTATCCTCCAGACCTCTTGTCTTTCCCATCGCGCACAAGCCAAGTGATGCCGAACGCCAACATCCCGTTTAGGACGTTCAAGAACACTCAGCTGTCACCACAGGAGAATGGTTTATGCTCGTCACCTGTGCACAGTCCACAACAACAGTTGTTTGAGTCCTCGCTGCCGCACTCGCTGTCACAGTCCAGTCTGTCCACGATGCTGTTTAAAGCCAACGTCGCGGCTGCTCAGCGAGCTGGCTTTGTTACGTTACCCAGGCATCCCCATCAACTGGGCCACCGGAATAGTATCACTGAAGGATCACTCGCATCGCACTTGCTGTCCAACAAGCCGGCCGAGATCCACACGACCGGATCGCCACTGTCGGGAAACGCGATTTTATCCCTCAACCGCAACATCAGGAGCGGCACTATGCCCACGATAGTACAATGCCTCCCTCTGTCACCAACGACGAAGCGACTGTTTCTTCCTCCTCACCACACTTCAAACTCCCCCTTAGAGGAACAACCAACGCTGAGTCTCAACTTGCCCCCGGAGAGGAAACCGACACTCGTTCGGAGGCATTCGACCAAGAGCAACATGTCTTCACCGCTGCTGAGCCCGGATTTGGTCCAAATAAATTCCTTCCACGAAGGCAGCAACCAGACCTCGCCGTTGAGGATAAACGAAAATCTGGTCAGGCTCGCACCCGACGGAGCGAGCATCAGGGGACACGACGAGATGCTGTCGAGAACACCAAGCATTCTCGACTCTGTCTCATCATCGTTCTCGAGGGATGTCGGTGGACGTAATTCCATAAGGAAGTACAAACTTCCGGCGACTCAGCACTTCGCGTCCCCGAACGTCGTCACCACGGACCCACTTTCTCGAACAATCTACCGGTACGACAATGAGGACGGGACGGCAGTGTAGCTAGAGCTGAACTTTTTCGTTCTGACTCTTAACGCGTATTCCTGTTTTACGTATCCTGAAACTGAGTATTTTTGTCTCGAGTGAATCCTAAAGTGTGTATTGTCAGTGGTGGTGCTATTTGGACCAAGATTTTTTTTTTGTAACTATCCTTCGAAACAGGGTATATGGAACTGAAGCGTATGTGTGCGGTGACCGTAAACATTGAATGCAAACAAGAATCGGTTTGATAACAGTGCCTTCCAAAATAGTTTTTTCTTGAAATTCGTTTGATGAAGATGCAAGAGAATAGTTAAACAATTTTCATAACATGCTTCCTTCTGACGTGTGTGAATGTACGTATGTACGTTTGGACGTCTGTTTGTGTATGTGTGTCTGTTTGTATTCGCGTATGATGTGTGTGATGCATGAAACAAAAATCTTTTGTAATATACTTTATCTATGCTGCGAACGTTAAGATATAATTGTCATTTGAAGACAGTATGCAGATTTCATTCTAATATTCAATGGTATATCGATTTCAGAATGACTGACGAGAGTGATGACTAGAAATTTGCTAGAATCAGACTGTGTAAATCTGTAATGCATATTTCATATTATCTGTTATGATGTATTTAGTTTATTAAACAATAAAAAGTTAAGTTATTCTTCATATCTAAAATTATAATTTGGTTTTGACCTTTTTTTTTTCATTTATACCTCAAGTTTTATACACAAAGTTCAGTTTCAGCTACTAGATTTTCACACTGAATTCAAGCAAGAAACAATTTCATCCATAATTAACACAGAAATGAATTCTGACTTTGCTTAAAAGAACATTGAGTCTGGAGAGTTCACACATTTTTTTTAAAATAGTGTTATTTTCGTTCTAACTCATATTGCGTATTCCTGTTTTACGTATTCCTGAAACTGGGTATTTTTGTCTCGAGTGGTGCTATTTGGTGCTGTTAGTACCAAAACCAAAATTTAAGAAATTCCAATACAATGTAGGCTATTACATCAGTAGACACTGAAAATAACTCCTCTCTTTTTTGTGAACAGCAATTAGATATTATTGAAGTAAGATTGACAAACATTCTCTGATGAAGTACCATACTTGCTCAAAAAAATTAATTATTTACTCAAATTTGTTAATTTCACTTTATTTATTCCACCTCTTCATTACACAATTTTCCTCTTATTATATTCAGAAGAGCTGATGTTACATTAATTTCACTGGAATTTTAGCTGGAATAGTTTCTATTCAAGGAGCCAGTTTCTGAAGTCCTCTGATTTTCTTCATTATAAGAAAGCATTGCAAGAGAACTCGCTCTATCAAGAAGAATTTTGCTGGCGAAGATCGAGGATCGTGTATTCAGGTTATTGGATTTCGGAATGGAGGTAAGTAGTGAAGATCATTGAATCTAAATCCACAAATGTTTTCTTCTGAAATTGGATTGGCATTCCGTAGGAATGGTATCTCCTTCATGAATAAACAAAATAACTTTTTTACAATTTATAATCTCTTTTATAGAGCTATATCAAAATGAAAGAACCAAACATTAGTTTGACGTAATAAGAGAGTTTATAAAAGTGATATGTAATTCATTCAGGTACATCATATTTATATTCTAAAGAACAAATTGATTTATTAAACATGACATCTAGACCATAATAATTTAGTTTTTCTATAAAAAATTGTATGGTAAACACAGTCAAATGACTTAGACATATCACAAAAACTTCTTACACGCAGTAACTTGTCATTGATTTCTTTTAATATACTGTTAGTGAAAGTAAATACAGTTTGTTCCATTGAATTTCCTTTTTGACCATCAAATTATAATTTGATTAGATTATTTTCATTTTTAATATTTTGGTAAACATTCCTTTTTAAAAAAATTTGGGTGCTACTTGTCAAATGTCTGTTTCCTGTTCTTTCTATTTAATATTTTGGATAGGCATCCAGATATCGTAATTTAATTGATTCAGTCGCCAGGGTCAGTAGCCCACCAAAGCTTAAACTTTTCGTGTGACATCATTATATACTACAAGTTTATGGAAGCAAGTTTTAATAATTCAAGAATCAAGAAGTTTAGATTACAAGAACACACTTTTTTTATTAATATGATCAGTCTTTCACAAAATATGTCCTAGCACCGAATAAAAAGTATTTGATTACAATTTAATGTGTATAAAACAATAGTCCAAAGGTTGCAGGTTCTTGCAGAAGAAAAAATTTATCGGATTTCACGCAATCCTATCAATATCCGGATGTTACAATAATCACAGATTTCACACATTGTATTTTTTTTTTTTTTACTTATGGCTTTACGCCTCGTCGACGTTGAGGTCATTAGAGGCGTAATGTGTCTGGGGATAAGAAACGCGAAAGAATTCGGCCATGGTCTTTTGAAGGAAGCATCCCAGCATTCGCCTGGAGTGATATGGGAAAACCATGGAAAACCTAAATCTGGATGCCCGGACAGGGATTCGAACCCGCGTCCTCCCTAATGCGGGTTCGAATCCCCGTCCGGGCATCACACATTGTACCTTCTCTTGCCTTATTCTTGATTACCTGACACCTCAGTAGTGGTCCATACTACATACGTCCGAAATGCGTTTGCTTAGCATCAACTAATTCAGGTGCCCAATTTCGTTGATATATATCGTATTCAATGGTCCCAGCACACTTCACTGTACTGTTATAGTACTTTTCTTAATTTCTCCCTCCACTAACACATTGACTTACACTTTTTCGGTGACTCACTCTATGTTCAACTTAATATCATCTAAGACGAAGCACAGCGCTCATAGTGGATAATATGTGAACTATTCAACTATCTGTAATACGCTTGTCCACTGCAATATTCTAGACTTTTAGTAATGAAATATACCTTATTTCGATAAAGCTCACTTATCACCTTCTTTATTAAGTGGTTTTACTACAGCACTTGTGAGGTATCCTGAAGCAGAAACATACTAAACATATAGGCCCCTATAATTTAATTCTAAGGAGCACAGTTTAATTAATCTCCTCGAAATACCATCATTACAAGTATAGTATTTGCTCTTAAGAGACATAATAGCATTTATTATTTCTTCTGTAACAGCTAAATGTACAGACCTAGTTTCAATTTTTTCTTGGAAATCTGTAGCAATGAAATCTATACTTCGAGTCATTGAACTATTGATAGTCAACTTACAGACAAAAGATTAAAAAAAGTTTGATTACATATGTGAGTAATTGAATAAATGGGATTATGCTGAACCAGATTGTGATAATTTTGTTCCCAATGTCGTAAATCTTTTGGTTGTATTCCGTATTTTGAGATTATTTAATGAGATATTAAGTATCCTCCTAATGAACTTTAATATTAACATTGTGATGTTCCTTGAGGAAATATAACAATTTAGAAATTTATGATAATCTAATTCCCACACTTATCCATGATTTTTGTTCTTTTTGTGAAATTGGACACATGTTCAATAGAAAGAAACATTTAAAATAATTTAATACAAAAACTAAAGATGTTTGATGTTTCATTCATATCTTGTGAATTGCAAATATGATACGAGTTCGTGGTATAAAAGTAATTTCTACAATAACCAATAGGTTCATCATTTATTTTACACTTTGCTTTAAAATCATTCTAACAGGTTCTTCTTGTAATGTTGAGGGATAATAATTAGGCATCATGATCAGGAAGTCCATTTCAGATGCCTTGAATGTATTGTATTATTGAGTTTTGAGGTATGCAGGAAAACATTTTCTATGCTGAGTAGATATTATTCATCATTCTAGTAGGAACATTAACTTCCTGAATTATAAATTAAGAGCTGACTTATGATTCCTATACGATATTATAGAGTAAGTTCTTTAGAAAATCTATAATAAATTTAGAACACAAGACCATATCGGCTATTTTTCCTGTTAAAAATGTAATAAATGTTCAAGAGAATGCTGTGTTTATAGTCACTTCTATAACATTTTATTACTGAAATTTAGCTGTGTAGCAAAGGCTTCAAAATTTAGGTACAATTAAAACTTGCAGATATTGCTGTCATTAAAACTGCATACGTCCATTACTGATGTGAATGACACGTCCTATGTCTTTCATTTTAGCTCTACTGTATCGTGAAGCTGTGTTAGAGAAAAATATAATTAAAATATCTATTCGTGTTGTAATGTGGTGTTCACACAAGCATTAATTTATTTTACTTATTACTCTTGTTCTCTTCTGTGGAAGGACCTCTGGGATATGAAAAATGTCACAGTTAATATATATATAAAAAGAATGCTAATCATGGTGAAAAAATTATTTATTGTTACAAAGACAAACAATAAAATAAAAATATAAAATAAACTTTAATTCTGCAGCTGAATTTTGAAAAACTCATATTACATAAAATTAATTCTTTGGTACAAATTCTTGAATAAATAGGAATTGCCAATAAGATAATACCTCAATTTTTCTTTAAATACATCTTTTTTTTTTTAATCTAAAAACTATTTTATACTTCTAGAAAGTTTATTATACAGATGTGTCCAAGAATAAATAACTCCTCTTTGTACTAATGACAATGAATCATCAATTCTATTCACAGTATCCAGCACATCAGCAACTTTGTTGTATAAACATCACATATTTTGATGTAATACAATAATCTGTACACTATGTTTAAATTTTGTGCCTGAGTGGTGGCTATCAAATCGGAAAGAACTTTCTCCATTCTGCTATTGAAAAGCAGGCCATGCAATGTATAACACCGTCTATAGATACCATCCACTGTTACCAAACCATTCCAAATTCAATATCGGACATAAGAAGCTATTGCGGTTCCAGATTCATACGCCTAAACGCTTAGCTCATCTGTGGCTGATCATAGCGTCTCAGGACCACTATCAGACAGACCCGAGTGTTAATATGCTATTTTCAGTATTTTCTATAGTTCATATTTAATACTGCAACTATGATCCCTATCTAGGCTATTTCTCGTTGCTCTCCACAATCACCACACGATACTACTCTTTGAAGTCCTTAAATATAGCCCCTATTACCTTATGTCACTTGAGCAACAAAAGAACTTGGTTTAAAGATACTCTTCACCTGAAAATATGATCCTAATTTTCCCTGCTCCAACGGGCCCACGCCTCTCCCATGACTACTGCCTAATATCAGGACTTCCCTTCTAATTATTTCTGTTAAATTTACCTACACAATTTTTCATACAAGTCTCCTGTTTTTTCCAAACTCCTAAATCTACAGCTACTGATGACTCGTCCCTATCCAGCCCTGGTAACAGATCAAATATATTTATTACTCTAGAAACAAAAAATCACAAATCAGCATTATCCTGATCACCCTTTTCCCATTTACCAAATCCCAAACACCGCTCTCCCCTTACTTGCGCAGCTAACCATTTGCTTTATCACATTTACCAAATCTGTCTCAAGAGCGTTAATCGTTACCTCCTAATACAGTCTCAGCACAACCATGGAAAAGCAACCTCAATTTACTCAGTTACAGCTTCACTGCAGTCACCCGAATGAAATCATTTTTTATGCACTTAGCAAAACCTCGCCTCCTTACCGTCCTACAACGCCTTTACCATTCTTTCTACTCATGTTTACAAACGATTTCTAACCACAGTTAAAAAAAAAAAAACAAGTATAAAACGCAAGAGAAAAATCTGTTCAACCCAACCTTATTAAACCGTTGTACTAATTGACAACACACGCAGACTTAAGGTAACAACCTTAAAAAGATGTAATAAAGTACACTTAGTACAGCCTACCAAAAAGAGCAGCAATAATAATGTATAAAAAGAACTAAACCAAATTTAAATAATATTTATGTTTGCCATCATAAACGCGAAAATGGGCCTAACATTCGCAATTTAAACTCGGAATTAGATCATAATTACCAGATTTTGGTGACAGCAAATACCTGCACTAACACTCACAGTACTATAAAGTACTCCAACTTAACGTTTTAAATTAACATTACAAATAAAAATAACTTTAAACTGAAATAATATAAAATTCATAATCACAAGATGGTGAAGTTACAAGCACTCAGCTTAATTTCAGGGATGATTATTATTTTGAATTCTCCTTTCTCTTTCTGTGAGTGCATGTGTACACTGTACTCACTCTTTAAAGGTATTTCACAAGATTAAACATCCCATTTCACCAAATATTGCCAGAGACCGAAAATGTACAGGTGAATCATCGAATGAAAATACAAAGGGAATAAAACTATTGAGACTCTATCGGTGAGAACTGTGGGCTTAATATTCACCCTGCCTAAAAGAATGTCGAGAGAAATGCTTGATTTACTGTCAAAAGCAAGGTTTGAACTGCACTGCAAAGGCCGATGGTTGACGATAGAAAGTATTAATACATTAAGGCTCCGTGGATTTTGTACAGGGCGGATCACCGAACTGTTGAGAGAAGGTCATGGTAGATTATAAAAAAACAAGTGTCGATCCTTAACAGAAAGGATTGACACACTGGAGAGAGTAAGTCCTGATGCATTATTGAGGACAAACACTATAGATCTCAAATCAATTTCAGAGACCAATTACTGAAGTACAATCCTCATCCAAAATATCTAGGTGTGGTTCTTGACTGGTCATTAACATATAAGGATCATATCCAAAACAGCGACAAAAATAAAAACTCGAAATAAAATCCTTCTCAAACTTTCAGTAAAGGGTTGGGGAGGTCATGCTGCAGCTCTCAGAACATCAGCTCTTGCTCTGGTATACTCATCTGCTGAATACTCTAGTCCAGTATGGCTAAATAGCAGCCACACAAAATAGATCGACGTTCAACTAAATGACACCATGGGAACAATATCTGGAACTGTTAAATCTACACCTACAGACTGGCTGCCTGTACTCTCTAACATCGCCCCACCAAGTCTCCGAAGACAAGCGGCTTTAAAAAAAGGAATGGCAGAAATGCTTAAGATATCCATGCCTCCCAATTCATCAGGACTGCACACACAAAGCTCCAAATAGACTAAAATCTAGATATTCAACATGGAAGTTTGGTCAAGAGCTGGTCCAAAATAATTTCAACATAGGAGAAGCATGGAGCGCTGATTGGACAAATTCCAACTCCGACAAACATGCGCTAATCCAAGACCCTACTCGTCAGCCTCTTGGATTCAACCGTCCTAAGAAAACCTGGATGGCACTGAACCGAGTGAGAACAGGCCACGGTAGATGCAGCTACTGGATGTACAAGTGGGTAATGATAGAGAATCCTTCTTTTAACTGCGGTAACTACGAGCAAACCATTCACCACATCGCCATGGAATGCCCTCTTAGGAGAATCAGTGGTACAATGCATCATATTCATGAAGCAACCACAGAAGCAATTGAATGGTTGCAATCGTTGAACATCAGTCTGTAGTAGTAGTTATACTTATTGTAATTTAATGTAGTTACTGTTTTTGTATTTCTTCTGCCATACGAAATAAATAGAGAAATCGAGAATAAAGTTTGTTAAATTCTAAATAACATATATCGATGGATAAGATAGTGTAAGGTATGACAGGGCATCGACGCCGAATGTCTCGTATATTCTCAAGGAGGACGTATCATAGATTCTGGAGAGAAAGTATGGATAAAGTCTCAATGGTAAACTTTGATACAATCTAAAAATAAAATCTAGTAAGATTGTATGGATTAAGATACTATAATCGTCGGGAGGAACTCTCAGTACATATAGATTATAGAGAGCAAAGCTCGATAATTTGCTTGGGTAGGTTTTTAATAGAGAAGCAAGTCACATTCTGTCAGCTTAACAGGGAAGTTTTAAAAAATCTCTTACTAAATTTTCTGCGTCGCTAAAATTATAGGGAAACATTAATACTGAAATGTTTAGACTTCCATCTTATTTATAGTTTTATGACATTTGTTATAGTTTTATAACTGAAAACACATGTTTCTCTTCTTGAGAAAGAAATTTAAACACTATCTTCTCAAAAAATTTATTTGTACAAAAATCGTCATGTGTGCTGTTGAAATAACTATTGGTTCGAAATGATTGCAAAAAAAGTTACTAAAATATTTCATATTTCCCAAAAAAAAAGGCATCTACAGTTGTTAGGTCATTTATTTTGATATATTATTGCTTCAAAGAGAGCATTTAAATAATTCACGCATTTGTGTCAATTTCTTATTGATGAGAAGGACATAAATGTTGAGGAAGAACTGTGACTACTTTAAAGACACGTGTATCCAGTATGCGTCTACAAATTTGTTAGGAGAAACATCGGCAATGTTGAATTTGCTCATGGATCTCATATACTAATAATATCATGGAATTCGCTTTACGAGAGTCAATCTGTATAACACGCTTTCGCCAAATAACGGAAAGCAATTCGCTTAAATCAAGAGCAAGACTTGATGAAAATGGTCCCAAACATTTCTGACGTTTGGATCGAATATTTCTCGTCGGAAGCTTTCACATGAATCTCATTAGGAATAAGCACGACTTTCTGTTAACGGTTCCCGTAGCAAGCGAAACGGAGCGCTGATGAAATATTCATGTCAGCCGGGTATGCCACAACTGTATTGGATTGTGCGGTCTAATGGACCAGCTGAGTTAGGCCAGAATTTACATTCCGACGCTGGAGGCACGGCACGATTGTGAGATAAAATGTGAATGGAACGACCTAGAACGTCTTAATTTCAAAACTAATTTCGAACAGATGTTAAAGATTAATGAAACAGTACCATTCTGGCAGTATAGATTAGATTTGTTTCATTCGAACATAAGTATGATACATCAATAATTTTTAAAGTTATGGAATTCATCTGGGAAGGACATGAGTGGGAGTAACTTCTGTATTTTATTTGCGTGTATTTATACAAGGACTCTCAGTATTTTTCGTTTCTACACATTGCGGACAGCAAATTGTAAACACAACTGGGCACTAAAGAGGCCAATGCCCCAGGCGGTAGTAAAATTGGACACCATCAAATTCCAAGGGCAACGTATCAACAGCTACGCTCATGTTTCAGAAAAAATGAAGAAACAATATTACTGAACAGACGAAGTCGCGTATCATATATATATAATGCAATTTGTACTACCAGGTAGCAAAGTCGCCAATGAAGGGAATTAATATTTACCCATAAGTTGGGTTTGCAAATGGCTTGTGAGCCATCTGTTTGTCCCAGTTGGCATTTTTATTTCATTGTCTTTGTCATCATCGATATCAGTTGGATATTCTTATTTGTAATGTAAATAGTTGGATCATTTTAACAGTGCTTAGACATTTAGTCAGTAAACCGTGGCTACTAAAACGGTCCTATACTTTAATTGCCATGGAGCCCTAGCTCCGGTGGCAATTTCCTTACATGACCTTTTTTTCCCCTTTCCTTTTAACACCTACAAAAAGTACTAATTTCAAGTTTAAATTCTTTTAACGTCTTTGGTAAATTTTTCATCATTTCTCTTGGTAATTTATTACAATCCCTTAACCCTTTCCTATGATACAGGTAGGTAATCTTCCCAAACCTTTATGCCTGAAATAAAGTGCCAATTTGTGCTCATGGTCATCTTTTCCCTTCAATGCACCTCTCTCAATTCTTCCCACCGAGCGTGGTGGTGTAACGGATAGCGTTCTGGCCTCGCATTCGGGAGGACGGCGGTTCGAATCCCCGTCCGGGCATCCAGATTTGGGTTTTCCATGGTTTCCCCAAATCACTCCAGGTGAATTCCGGGATGCTTCCTTCAAAAGGCCATGGCCGAATTCCTTCCCATTCCTTGCCCCCATCCTTTCCCGTCTCTAAAGACCACGTTGTTAGAAAGGGACGTTAAACTGTTAAAAAAAAAAAAAAAAAAAAAAAAAATCAAAAAAAAAAAATCAATTCTTCCACCAATATCTTTACAGGCCTTAATCATCAATATACGCCTTGTGCAGTCCGATGATTCTCTTTGCCCTCCTCCTGTCTTCCAATGACTCCCATTCACGGTCCTTTATCATATCACTTACTGATTGTGTTCTGCAATAATTTTCAGAAACAAATCAATCTGTGTTTAGCTTCAACTGCGAAGTAGACCTTATCCTTCTCTAATGTTATTTCATATTTTGTTCAAAATAGCTTGTGAGCTGTAGTGCCCTAGAACTCTTGATCAAATAACAAAAAAAAAACCCAAGAACTTAGCGCACCGCAGTTGAAGTTACAGAGATAGGTCCTACGTCAAAAACGACGTTCGTGTGACTACCCTATTGTCAGAAAGTCTTCTCATGATGAAGACGAGAACTTCTGTCATTCCAAGTTCCTCGTCTCGTGATGTGCGTAGTTCCCTGTCTCTTTTATTACATCCATCCTCAAGCTCTCCTATGACCTTCACCAGAAACGACGCACGGCAAACAACTTATACAGTTATGTTACTCAGAGCTTAATATAAATAGAGTGCTGTTTCACATACGTATCAGAGATTCAAAACTACAAATTTTAGAATGGTCCCCTTCAAAGTGAGATTTGCACGGTAGTTTGTACTTTCGAAAGAACTGGAATAGTAACTATTAGTAAATAACTATACAAAAAACGCCAGATAGCCTTTATTATATTGACAATTATTGGTAGCAAGAGCACAGTGAATAAACGGAATTAACTGCATCTTCACAAATTAAGTTGCTGCTTATTGAATAGTCTTTGAGGTAATTTACTATGTGATACTGTGCTGGCAATACTCGAACCTTACACTCAGGAAGACGCGGGTTCAAAATTCCATTCGGGAATTGAGATTTCGGTCTCCATGGTCTCACGAAATCATTACAAGCGAATGCCGGGGTGATTCCTTCAAAAAGTCATTGCCGAATTTCTTCCCTTCCTTGATATCATCTCCAACCTCTTGTTACTTATATGTTGACGACTTGTAAAGCCATAAAGAAGAGACATGTTCAAATGTTTTGGAAACCAGAAATTTACATATATGGGTCGCTGTAGATATTTTATGATAGAATATCAACATTTCCTGTTATTGTTTGAAAACTCTATATTTTATAACCTTTCGTGCAGCCACCAATTTCAGAATTCTGATCTTTCTCTCCATATGATTCGAGGTAAAAAGGCTTGTGTGGTCGCAGTGACCTGATGACAGGGTTTATACTGCCTACGCATTCTGGCTGTATCGTAGCCGGCTTGCCTAAGCCGATTATAGCGAATATACAGTTTAATGTGGAACAACGGAAGCTTTGTGGCGTACTTCACATTGAGGTTCGGGTTAATGACCTTTGAAAATCCCAGCCGAGACAGGTATTCGAATTGGGTTCCTATTGATCTCCAGTCAGACGATTAAACCACTGTTATGATTTAAAGTTTAAAATTGTAATTTACTTTGCTGTTTAAGAATTTTTCCCATTTCTAAAAGTGCTCATTAACTCTAAAAAAAATTTATAATAATACTGATTCATGAAATTACTTTTACTAGTATTGAAACAGAAGTACCCCTGAAATAAAGTTAACAGAAGAATATGATTTTGTATAACATCATTCCTAACTTATACGCTCTTGGACTACATACAGTGAAGAGAATAAGTTTTAAATTTCCCTACATTTTTAAGCTCAGGTAAGGTTGTGTCCTGGGCAAGCTGGTGTGTATGCATCCTTGTCATACAATATTTAGGAACAACAGGTACTTTTCTTTAAATAAGCGCTGGTAATATCATAAGCATTGATACTCACAACCCACCCCAGCTACACCGTACAACACCCTTCTGTTCCTCATCGTACACCAAAACCTTCATTATCTCTGGTTTACTCTGCATGAAGTCTGTTTCCATTACGGCTTACAACTAGATGAATTTTGAAATCCTGCCAAAATGGTCCCAAAGTTGAAGAATATGGCGGAATCCACCCTTGTTGAAACATGTGTCTTTCAACATGTACCGCAGAGCAGATGCATTAACTTCTCAATCAAATCTAACAGCAGCCAAATGTCAGAATATACATACCCATTGAAAGTCATTTCAAGTACAGTAAATGCGGATGATTTTTATTAATTGTTCAAGCGGAATTTTGGCTTCTTTAATTGAGAATTGTCCTTTCCACAAATTTCAATCTGATCAAGTTAGAAGGATATGATGCACTGTAAATCTGTAAAAAAAGCATCTTTGACGCAATATGCTACTGAAAATGGCAATCTTCTATGCTTTATCTCTTTGCAGGAATCTCAGGAAGGGAAAAGGATGAGTGTTGAGTCATTCAGTGATTCAAATTCCGCACAGATTACGAACAAAACACGCAATCTGAGCGGCAAAATGTCTTTTTTTCGTGACTGGCTGTAGTTTTCATGGCAGCGCTAGATACTGCCGGTCCAAAATAAAGCAAACATCCGTTTCACACGTAATACAGCTGACTGACGGGAATTTATTGAATGTGTTACTAGGAAGACATTTATGCGAAAGTACGTCAGTTTACAATTCAGTTAAAAAACAAAATGATGTTTAGCCAGAAATCGTGTTTAAGTAAAAGATGATATATTGTGAAAGTTAAAACGTATTCTAGTTGGACCATACGTACCGATTAGTGTGCAGTTGCAAGAGAGTTATATTACGAGGGAGTATTGTACAGAGCGTTCTTGGAAAGTTAATTGTTTAAATTGTTTGTCGGAGTAGTCGTAAACTCAGCAAAAGTTGTAGTTTGGACAGAGTAGCAGATTTGTATGATAGTCTATAACCTTTCTGGATGCTTTAGGTTCTTCTAATTTTATATATATATATATATGTATATATACATATATATATATATATATATTCTATAAGCCAGTGATACCTAAATAGATGCTAATAAAATTAATGACAGTAAATCGTGATAACCCACTACAGTACAAAGTTTTTTTATATTTTTAACTACTGCATAACCGATCCGTAAAAAACAATATCTTTTGTGTTATAATCTATTAGTTAATGCCTATTTACAGCACTGTACAATCGGTACATGCCAGGTATTACTAATCCTTTGAAAATTTATGTGTAGCAAAACAATTTGTGCTGTTGTAGTTGGGAAACTTCTTCAATACCTATCTGAATAATAATTTGTCACGACTTATTAGTGATAACACAGCATATAATTGCAATAATCGAAATAAATGATATACTGTGGATGGATTGTGTGAGAATAATTTTTCGCTTTAAATGACATCGCAGCAGGAATACGCCGAAACCGAGCCTTGTGGGTGAGTAGTTAACACTCTGGACTCGCATTCGGGAGAACGCAGGTTCGAATCACCGTCCGGACATCCAGATTTGTGTTTTCATGGTTTCCCCAAATCACTCCAGGCGAATACCGTGATGCTTCCCGTTCCTTGTCCCCATTCCCATCCTGCCTCTAATGACCACGCCGTCGACGAGGCGTACAGCCACAAGTAAAAAAAAAAAAATAGCTGGAATTAGGTTTCCGAACAATAAAAATCAGTGGAGAGTTGTAACCAGAGAAATTAGGTTAACGTTCAGTAGAGTGGGTCTCGAAATTAAATGCTCATTTTTTTAACTTTTTTAGTTATGTTTGGAAGAGTCAACACATTTAGTGTTATTTAAGCATCATGGCTTCCACCACGTTGAGTGGAAGAGATAAGATAACTAATAGTGCTTCACGGTTCTAGGCCGTAGAAAGAATATAAATATACAGCCCCTACTGAAGTCGTTTTGGCGAAAACGGGTAATTTCGTTCCTGTAAGGCCAAGCGAGAAGTTTTAATGTTCTTAAAGATAAACTTGCAGCAGGCAAATTGGTAAGGAGAAATTCCTAGCTGACTCTCACTGGCTTCTTATTTTTTTTTTTTTTTTTTTTTTTTTTTTTAATGGCTTTCGGCGACTAAGCCATTTAGCCAGCTCACTGTATTTTACGATATCTCTTCATGTGAACTAGTTTCTGCAGTATGTTTTTTTTTTTATGATTCCTAAGTATAGACACCACAGGACGGCACACAGACACACAACACTTAACATCCATGCCCGCGGCCGGATTCGAACCGGCGACCTTCGGCACGCGGAGCTAGCGCGCTAGCCCCTACGCTACCGAGGCCGGCCACTGGCTTCTTACGAATCGCCGTAGCGCTAGTCAACAAAACTGCCTAACAAGGAAACATATTTCTCATTCTCTATAAGTTTCGTCTTACATGCTTGTTATTTCCTGTTTAGTTTTTTTGAATTATTAAATTCATGTTTGACAATTTTTTAAATTTGTTTCAAGTGTTATAATTTGATAATAAATAACGGTTCACCCTGAATTTATTTATCATCATGTATTTCAACAATTCATTGTTTTCTTAGAGTGATGAATTCGATTAAAAATTCAAAAGTCTTCTTCAACTAAAGCTGCCTTACCACTTGCTAACTCATCTTCCTCCCAATCTTCCCACCCCCCTTCCACATCTACTCTTCCATCCCCATTCTTCCACACCCATTACACGCCGCGTGCGTCTGTCTTTTCACCATCGATCTGGCAGTAATAATTAGCATATCTCAAACTTGCAGCAAGCTGTTTATCCTACTCAGTGAAGTTGTGAAATGTCTTAAACAGATCGAGATTCAGTTCCACACTATCAGCTAGGCCTCTCTTAACCATTTCATTGGGAATGTATAGCAGAAATCCAACTGCATTCGCATAAATAAATTCTAATAAATCCATGTTGCCAATTTTCTAACAACTTTCTCTCTCAATAGATGTGATTGCGTATTTAACTCTCCATAAGCTTGAAACGGAAGTCTTCGCTGGTGTACCGCCAGATAGTGTTTTGAAAACTGAAGCGGGTACGGTATACCGCTGTACTGAATGGTAATTAATATTTATTTTAAATGCACCAAAAGCATATGATTATTTATATTGTGGATTGAAAAGAGTTCTCAAAATGATTTATGGTCACTAATAAGAATGAAAAGTCATAACCTGACAATATATTCTTTGAATGAAGGCCAGCAGACATAAGGTGATTTAAATTTAATAATGATAAACAATCAAAAATTATTCACAAACAACACTTTTGCCATACATTAATGACCATTAAAATTAAGTAATACAACACAACAAAATATCCGTCCAGATTTTTATAAACGCACTAACAGTTTACAGTTTTCGGCAGGACACGTAATGAGATTATTTGTTAAATGCTATGTCCTTCGTTTCAATCGCAGAAACTACTGAATTCAATTTATTAAAAATGCCACGGCTAATCTCTCAGTTTATATATCGGAGAGTGAGAATTCTTATCGTGCGGACTTCTCCGCTCAGAGCGTTATGTCGGGTAACCACGGAGGTTTAAAGTGCAAACACAATATTATTAACTGTTGCAATGTTTGTCTTTTATCGTCTGTCCAGCATTGACTTAGTCAGCGAACTCCGACCCCACACTGAATTTATCTGTCACCTTGCGACTCAAAATGAGGACACAACCGATCGCATGATATGCTGTCGGCTTTCAGGGTCGTTCTTGTGCGGAAGCTAGAGTGAACAGGAACCAGTGAGACCCAAAAAAGACCACAAAGAGCCTCTCGCGCCACCTTTTAAAACCTCGACATCTTGCTCCGTCTCCTTGGGCGATTTTCTCTGGTCCTATCGTCGATTTAGAAGTTCCTGCCTCTCTCCTCATTGGCGGACATGAAACAAGATTATACAAAAAAAAAAAAAAAAATAAGAACTATTCTATATACTAAAATACTATTGGCAAAACATTCGCCCCTCCAAGCACTCTCTGGTTCAACACATACAGGTATGTCCTATGACGGGGTTGGAGAATTTCTTCGGAAACTGTCGTTTTTCTTTCGTGTTCACTCGGTTTTACTCGTTTCTCGCAGTAAGCATTCGCAGAATCTCTAATTTGGCGTGTCTTGACGTTATCACGTATCTGCATTGGTCATGCGATATATATTTCACCCGTCAACGCTGTCCATGCACCGAACTGTGGCCGACCCCATACTGAACAGTGAAAGGTCGTAAATCTGCCTTTACAAACTGGCAAGTCCCCTTGTGTTTCGTCTTTCTTCCAGCCTGAATGTAGAATTCGCCGTAATGCACTTGAATTCGCTGACCCCTGACCCGCAGAATGTCCTTCTCAGCCAGCGTAATGCGAGCCTTGTTTCGTTACCCACATACCTCATGTTAATGTGGTTCTATGTCTCACCACAAAACAGTGTTTTCAAAACAATATCCGGCGGTACACCCGTGAATACTTAATTTCAAGCATACGCCGGGAAAGTCTCCGTTCTTACTCCATAAGGTCAAAGTAGTCGATCTTAAATGTCAACCATATTTCTAACAATTATGAACCAGAGTTACAATTCCGGTACTACTTTTTTTGTTTTTTTTGTTTATTACTTTGCAAGATATTTGATACAGAATTCAAAGATGTATGATACTAGGTACAAAATAGAAGATGCAAGATACAAGGTACAAGATGCGAGATGCAAGATACAGGATACAGGCTTCTTATAGACTAGTAAAGTAATCATTCACAGTACAGGCTTCTTATCGACTACCAGCGTAATCGTTCGTTGAGTAGTGTTTACGTCGGAAGATACGGTGAAAGATGTCTTCTCCTGGGTCCTCTTCCAGATCGGCGCCCCTGTGTGTGTTGTCACGGGATGTTTGGATCTCCGCCCGTTAATAGGAAGTGTAGTATGTTGCCGTATAAGCTGTCGTAACGGGGAGAAGTGGTTGCCTTGATGAACTCTCTATCTATATATAAAATGTAATCAGTGTATCCTTTATCGTGCTACTGACAGACATATGGTACTGTATGGCCTGTGAGCCATGTGACGAAGTTTTGTCTCAGGACTCCTCCAGATAGCATTTCTACGGTGGTAAATCCAATTATAAGAAATTAATTGGCGACAGAAGTGCATATCAAAATAATTTTTCGAGAATTTACAGAGTTTAATGAACACTTAGGTAGTAATATTCTCTGCCAGTTGTTTTAAGCCAAAACTGGGAACTGCACCACTTTCGGTACCTGCCAGAAACTGGTACTATCCTGTTGAAATTAACATCAATCGCTTCGTCAACATGTCCTCTTCACGTTTTGCGATCATAAATTGCGGAAAAGTAGCCAAGAATTTAATTAAAAATGCCGAAATATGACATGACGAACAGCCGTTACATGCCGCCAACGTTGAAATAAAATCAGTGACAGTCTCTTAAAATGTTGAAATGTTTTCATTCCTTTTCAGCTCTGCTCCTTTGTAAAAAGTCGCACAAAATTGACAAACAGGCAATATTTATCCGAGTTGTAATACGGTGATGACCGCCATCTTACATAGCAACGAGCAACCAGAGATAATCGATTGCTAACATTGTAAACAAATACGCCATTGCATGTTGTATGTCGTATAGCCAAAATTTCGTAATTTTTTATCACTTGGTCCAGGCCGTATTTCAACCTAACCACGATTTATGTGACAAAACTAAAATCTTTAGGTCCATATGATCCCTGTACAGATAATTTTTATGTTATTTTAGCAGTGCTGAAAGCATTTAGCAGTTGCTCAGCCTTTCATATTTCGGCATTGTTAATTAAATTTCTAGCGAATTTTCCGCAATGTATGATCGCAAAACGTGAAGAGGTTGACGAAGCGACTGATGTAAATTTCAACAGGTTATTACCAGTTTCTGGCAGGTACAGACAGTGGTGCTGCTCCCCCAAAAAAAATCTTTCAAGTTTCTATTAAGTCGTAGATCCTTTTCAAAGTATTTAATTACGAATGTATCAAAAAAAGAAAAAGAAACATACCAAAAGATCATTACAATAAGGTCAGCGGTGTAGTATTATATAACTTCAATATTCGCATCAGATCCGTCTCGCAATTTTCCGTACAAACAGACGCGATTATCTCATAAATAAATAAATATGATAACGGCTACGTAAGTGGATCATAAGATGGTTTGTTGGGTGGAGAAAGTCTTATGACGTTGAACCAAGGAGTTGGGATAGGAACTGCAATACTGAAAAGAGCGAAGAGAAAACAGGAGTGCCGATGGCTGTTAATTCCTCGAGTGAGTAATTATGTTATTGATTTCCAGTCTAAAGATAGATTGTATTGAGTGACGTTATGTTCACCAGGCATGGTGGGTGAGTGGCAATGATCTGGCCTCGTATTCTGAAGGACACGGACTCGAATCCGCGTCTGGGCATCCAGATTTTGTTTTCTATGGTGTCCCAAAATAACTCCAGATGAATGCTGGAATGATTCCTTCTGAAGGCCATGTCCGAATTCCTGCCACTTACTTGCTCTGAGTCCTTTCCCGTCTGTAATGACCTCGACATCCACGAGGAGTAAAACTGTAAGCAAAAGCATTAGAACTTTATGCTCTGCGGTAGGATTAAAACGGGAGGAGACTGTGAGTAGATGCAATGGAATCGTGGTAGGATATCCAGCTAGGTATATCAACAAGGAATAAAGATAAATTTCAAGTTGTATTTCTTATGTTTATAGGATGGAGGGGAAATTGGTTGTTGAAGGCATAAAATTTAAATATCTTGGCGTATCATTTGACGGTAAATTCAGTTGTGCAGGCTACATTGTACAGGTCGTAAAGAGAGGTTTCAAACTTTTTTTATATTTCTTTCCTGGAATGTGGAATGTGTCACAAAACAATGGTCATGTCTTTGCCTGTATTTACTGTGATATTACTAGATCCATATAATAAGTATTAAATATAGTGTTAGGAGAGCGTACATAGGAGTGATGCTAGACTAATTTCTGAAAATTATTTTAGGAACAATTGGATGTAATAAAGAAGATGTGTGAAGAGTTATTCAAAGCCACCAGACGGAAAAACAGATTGTTGATTTTAGATAGAGACTAAACTGCATAATTCTTACAGTCCTGTTGTATTTACAGTTATTTATCTTTTGAATATCAGCACGGGAAGACAAACAGAGCTGCATATAAATTATTAACAGAAAAAATTCCACACCAGAAGTCATTTCAGTGATCCTGTGGAGTGTTATAGAAATTTCCTCATTTAAAAAAACAATAAAAGAATTCTTGACATTCGTGCTGCTGAAGATCACTTGAGTGAAAATTCTTCATTTACTACTGATTAAAAAGCTACTGCTACGAAACAAAGACGAGTTTCTGTCCGCTTGCGTGATCGACTTGGCAAACCTGCCATAATCAGGTCAGGACAACAGCACGCGATATTCATCTGGGAGCTGTTGGTTAAAACGAGTTTTGAGTCCATCCTTACTGCTACAGTACCTAATTTTATTGTATTCGTGCGTTTTACTTCGACCATTTTCTTCGACATTTTCTTAGGCTAAAGTTCTCAGCAACTGTTCAGAATAGATTTACCTGGAAGCTACTAAATATTTATGTTCTATCTCGTTTCTCTGAAATATTGTACATTGTATTAACTGTTAGGCCTATATATATCATAAGTCATTTTAACAATAATCTGCATCTTCATTTATGTTAAGCTGATTTTTGAAGGCATAAAATTGAAATATCTTGGCATATCATTGCATCATTTAATTCCCGTTATTCGTTACTTTTCCAAGTTCTTGTAAATCTCATTGGGCCATTTTCCTATTACTACGGGATGATACAATTTAATTGACTTCATTTTTGTTCCGGTAGACATGTGAAAACACAACCATACAACTACCAAATATAAAGTTGCTATACTCAAATGAATTTCTAATTAACTTTTTTACTTAATGCCTCGTCATTTATGTACAAACTTAAACTGTATTAAACGACTGAGGTAAACCTCTAGATTTTATATCGGACCTGAAAGACTTATATCCCATGCTAAAGCAAGCGAGTAGTGCTTAATCATGAAGAACTACTGGTACGTCAACTAATCGAACCATGGCAAACACTTACAATCGCACATACTCGACAATACCACGTTATCGATAAACTAAATAACAATCGAAAAATTACACCTGTCTTACTGAAACTCTACAAATATAAATTACAACATTAGATCAAATAATAAAAAATGTAATGCAATTTGAATCATACTTTATTACAGCACATTAAAAATAACTGAAGGGACACTGTAGCATTTTATACACGTCTTTAAAAATTTATCAGTCCACCAATCGTGTAGAGCCTTCGACAAAAAAAAGTGATTCCAGATCTTTCTTGACCTTAGATAGTTTCTATCATCTGTAACATTATTACGTACAGTAATAATAATAATTATTGATTACGTCTGGTCGCAATGACTTGGTGACAGGGTTTCTATTGGCTCCGCATTCCACCCCTGTCGTAGCCGCCTTAAGCAAACCCGGCAATCATGCCGGGTACAGAAGACCTACAGTTTAACGTGGAATCCGACCCACGCACGGAAGCTTTCTGGTAGACTTCACTTTACACAACTTGTGCCAGAGGAAATCACCGCCGAAACACGATTTCCAGCCGGAGACCTTTCGTTCCTCAGCCAGACACCTTAACCACTGAGCCACCAGAACGCTCTCCGTGCAGTAAGGTATGAAGTCCCTTATCCTCTACAAAATTAAATTTACTTTTGGACACGTGGTAGGATAACCATTCTCTTCCCTTAGTGCTCTAGTATGTATGACTGTGATTAATGTTTCTAAGTGTAGAGCGGTATTTAAGTAAATTTTAAACTAGGAAGAGGGAGAAACTGGCTATCTGGCCATTCAGGTCCAGTTTACTAAAGGCAACTTTCGTGGCCGGACCAGTTCATGACTCCATCTGACAGATACATCACATGCCCTCACCACATACACACTGCGCAAAAGTTTGTGTTTAAGCCAAGAATTATTTTTCACAATCTTTTCAACTAAGAACATTAGAAGTAAATATATAATTGTCTTATTAAGATGTTAATTTAAAATTGTGTCTGAACAGAGGACTGATAGTGTATCAAAGTGTTCTTATTATCAGAATATAAATTCAAATTAGTGTGGTACATCTACCTAAGGTTTGGTTTTTTTTTTTTTTGGTACCAGTTTCACTCTTTCACCTTGTGATCTTATATAGAATGAATGCAGTCAATCTCCGGCAATGAATTCCGTTGATAAATCATTCATCAATTAGCCGAGAATAATTAAAAGGAGGTTACACCAACAATCAGTTAAAAAATCTTATATCTGTGTGATTCTACCACTGAAAAGAAAAACCTCACATTTATATACAGTTTTAGATGGTATCCGAATTATGGAGCGTCCTAGCATATCTGTTCTAAATGAGCAAAACAAAGTTTTGACACAGGTAAAGTTTATTTTAAAGGCCAGTTATACGTTTGGCCTTCGTCGTATTTTGGAGAGGAGATTTCTCTGTACCTCCAGATCGTTAAATCACGACGATATCATCTAGTTTCAGTTTAAAACCTACGAAACGTAATTTCTATGCTATCTGGAAGTAGTTGGAAATGTGGTTTCCATAAATGCATTTGGAGCTAGCTAGTATTTCTGGCAGACGTTATAATTAATAACAGCGCAAAGGGCATTAAGATCAGCGTTCAGTACCAATGCCATATACGTGCATTGGTTCCCAAATTGTATAACAGTAAATACTGTTCAAATTAGTCTATAAAAAGGAATACTTAATTGTTGTATCATTGTATAATTTCAATATTTATGCCATTCCGTATTGACAACTTCACGCAGTGCGTATCTAATTTATGATGAAAAAACCAAAGAAATAAAACAAATGTAGTTTCTGTGGCTATTATTTAAATTAAATATACGATAAATTTAAGTATTTTGAAAGATGATTGATATTTAATTGTTGAAGACGCCGTATATTTGATTTTATATTGATTTTTAAATTCTTCCGGAATCTGGATCCTTCTTTTCTTTTTCAATTTATAATGGTCATAAATTGAAATAAGGCACTCAACTGCTATTGTGGGGCATTGAGATTTTATATTTTGCAAATATGAGAAATAAAACGAGGTTTTTTGACGGAAGACTGACAGTGATTCAATAATACCGTTTTGAACCTACCATAATATTCAGTATAAGCGTGTTCTAGATTTGAATCTACAACATTATGGCAGGTTAATACGAAACAGGTTTCGGAAAAGTGTGTGTGCTTTTTTTTAATACTCAAATTATATTTTTCAGCTAAACCTACATAGCTTAAAAATGAGGAAACAACGAAAGAACAACACAGACTGTGAGAATAATATTTTTATTGATTTTTTCTTCTTACATTTAAATTATTTATTTATTTATCACTCGTTTCTTTCTAATACTGCCAGGATAACCTTTCTTTTTGTTTTTACTACAACACAACTACCAAAGAGTCTGCTCTGCAGAGTTGCCGCTGATAATAATAATCTGTGGTCCAACGATATACTATCATAATGAATTTCGTACATAGAAGATTTTTTCACAAACATCTATGATTTATATAAGCTGTTTCCTTATAAGATTCCAAAAATATAGCGTTCATAATTCTTTTCCCATAGAATTGGTTTGTTCACTAATTTCAGAGGTGGAAACAGCAGGTTTATAACAACAGGTCAATAAACCTCCTGAAGCGCGCTGTCTGCTGCGCTCTCAGTTCATTGACCGAGGCGCCGGTGATCCTATTGTTCTGGACACCTCACACCGGAACACCTGCCTGTAGACAAAACCCGACCCAAGGCCGAGCGGCATTGTCATGCAAGTGGCCCATCCCATCCCGCTGCCAGTAATTTACCTCTTCCATCTTCTAAATTTCACGTCAAAGATCTTAGTAAGCAGCAGAATTTTCTAAAAATTCAAAACATTTCCACCATTATGTTTTCGTAAGAAATGCAGCATAACCGAGATTAAAACTCTTATAAGCGTTACAGATATCACAATTGACACCGAATGCAGCATTTCGGGTTCCAAATCATTTTATGAAGGATGTTTGAAGATTATTGTCATGAATTATTCTCTTATTCTAAATTTAATTTTTATCTTAGATGCTTTTTCGGCTAGCCAGTGACGAGATTTTATATAACTAGGAGGACTAGTAAGGAACTTGACGTGGCTTCTGAAAGAGCTATTCCGGCAATAATCTGGAGTCATTTCTGGAAAAAAATTAAAATCTAAATTAGCATGATCAGAACCCGTGCCTTCCCGATTGCCATACCTGAACGGTAGGCGTTCACCCACTTAACCAAGATGATCGAACTTTTAAATAACAACTTTAGTCCATGGTATCTTTACTGTATGCCACGTCATTGTGTACAAATCTGACTTTTCGACCGCCATTCTGCAGTCTTCTTCATACCCTGGAATAAAAATGCAGAATGACGGACAAAACTCTGATTTTTTTTTACGCATTGAATTGGCATCACTCGCACAGCAAAGAGGACATTGACTCCGGTCACAGAAGCCTACGGTTAGAAGTTTATGCCAGTCCACTGCGTAATGATAGCGATCATTGTTAAGTAACTCTACTGCTTAGAATTACTGAAAATACGCACCAATTTCTAACTACAGTTTACAGTTAGATGTTGGTGTCATTGATTGTTCCTCAATGGAGTAGACTAAAACATGCAGAGATGTAGTTATAATGTGAAGTTATCCATGTCTTTGTAATATAAACAGTCTGTTTTACATTCTAAAAACGTGTATTTCTTGTCAAATTATTAACTAAAAATTTCAAGAAGAATATTAACAATCATTTTTACTTAATTTTCACTAATACATAGTTTGCATTTTCTTGCAGTGTTTTATAATTAAAAAAAAAAAAATCCTCACATGATATGTCTTGGGCCGGGGATGAGTAGAGGTCCCTAATGCAAAGTGTTGAATTTTTCTAAGGTCTCCACAACGTCCGTAAATGTCGATAAAACCTTAACTAGGTGCACTAAATCGATCTAGAACTAACATTTCGACACTCAATCGTGCAACTGCTAGGTTAGTGATATTCTGTAAAATTTTTCCCAATTTTTAATGTTAAATACGTGGTGACGATTCAGCAGATTTAATAAGATTCTAACAACAATGTTATGAGCAAACCTGATTCCATATTAAAATGATACAAGTGCAGCAACGAGTCATATTTTTACACCGCAAGACATAACATTATCATCACATGAAATATGGAATATTAGCCTCATTGTTCATTGTCATTAACTGGTGGCTGATTTTATTATATTGAACTGCTTATTATCTTACAACAAATACTAAAGCTGGACGAAACATCTTCAGCAGAGATCTAATTTCTGCATCAATTATTACTTTTAAGAAACTAATCTTCTTTATCTTTTAATCAAAGACTTAAAACATATCCATAGATTGAAGGAACTATACTAAGAACAAAAGTATTTCTACCTGTATAATACTGCAAGGTATACTACTGATTAATAAAGGACACCTGGATAAAGAAGTGAGAAGTAGTCTAACATAATCAAGATAGTACAACAAACATGTTAGAAAAACAAGAAAATCTACTTCATTCGAAACCGTTGCCACGCCTATACTGACTTATTAAAAATGTTTAAACATTTGTTGCATTCTTAGAGTCTGCTAACAGTTTAATAAGAAGAAAAATTTAAGATACTGAGAAAGAAATCAAAACAAGAGACAAATGTGTTCATTAAATAGCGTAGGGGAATAATTAGTATATGGGATAATGTGATGAGGCTAATGTAGGTATGGAATGAAGCAAACTAAGCTCGTAAGAAATTTAATGTAGTTGCAGTGTAAAATGAAGACAGTGGATGAAATGTAAAATAATGGTTTTCAAACCTACAATACAAATATCTGAAGAAGAAGAAGTGGCAGATACAAATAAATGAATGAATGATAACGTGGAAATTTACTTCCAGTTGTTTTCATTTACACTGTTTTCGTTAACGCGTGTTTTCATGTTCTTACTTCGTGCCTTTTTTCAATGAATCAGATATAATGGGCTAGAGAAATGAAATACTCCAGGACTTGTCAGCAAAATCGTTAAAACAGAAAAAAACTCTCCCCACTTTACCACAACATGCAAAGTATAACAACACCTTATCGGCTCTTCACAGCGGCTTCTGGAATTCGTTAACGACCCACTGCTGATGAGAATCGAAGCAAAGGGCACACGGCCTAAACGAGATGGCCAGTGATTTACTAACAGACCCCGTAATTGTTCAGTCGCGTGTACCGAGAACTTTGCTCACCGCTGCATTAACTTGGGGAAACATTGTGCGATACGTGGTCCACACCGCAATTACGTCCTGATTTTGTGCAATGCTCATCCGTTACGACTAAGAAAAACAACCAGCGGTACTGTGAGTATCCTTTTCTAACCTTAAGGCTTTATTTAAGTAAAATATGATACTTAGTTAATATACGATTTTCGGGAGTTAGGCACAGGACATACCAGACTTCGCTGATGCAAATTCAGCGTAGGTTTTTTTGTTCCTCCACATGCTGACATGCTGACAGAAGGAGTCACCTTCAAGTGGATCGAACTAGAATCAAACACGAGGTTTCGTGTGGCCACCGATCAGGTTATTCGCTCTCAGTTCACCAGGAGCAGTTTAGTTAGGTACAATTAGCTATTGAGTAAAGGCAAATAAAATGGATTCTACTTTCAAATCAAATCTCAAATGTTTAATACATTTGAAGGAATGATATGCAAAAACAATATAAATAACACATTATGACATCAGATATCGTCATCAGTGATGCTATATCTTTAAACAATGAAAATGGGAGCCATAATGGGAACAAAGATACCATTAAAAAATTAGGAGAACGTACCAAGTGTCTTGGAAAGCAAGGTCATTTCACAACATCTCGTTCAGTTTTAGTAAATTATCCCGTTAGCTCACTACAACTTGACTTTAAAAGTTAGATCAGAACTTCTCATTCCAGTGTAGCTTATGGTTTGCTTTTTAGGTTTCACGGAATGCGCGTACACCGGGTTTGGTGATTAAACACTTTACCATAACAGATGAAGTCTGGAAATCGGCGATGATTGAAGATGTACTCACGGCGTGTGAGACCATGTGCCTCACAAGACAGCTGCAATCATACTAAGTCCACACAATGTCCACGTCAGCACTGCGGACTTCTTCGTCACGCAGGAATCGAACCAGAAACGCATCCGACTCTGAACGCGAGTCAGTTTAGTATAAGAATCAGAAGCTGTTCAGTCTGCCAGTAAAGGCCCCTGCCAGGCAGACCTCACACACAACGCGCCTGCACGCCGGGATACATATACGACTCCAAACAGGCGCAGAGACATCAAAACAAACCAGGAAAACAAATAGAATCATCTAGAAGCTAAGTGGGACTATTTCTTACAGAGGTCGCCGTACTACCACACAACGGAATTCCTGCGCCAGGCCGCCTATATAAGCGTAGCCGGCCGCTCCACCGCCAGTTCCGGCCTGACCGCGGAACCAGCTTCAACTACAGAAGACCACCGGAAGTTCGCGAGAAGTAGAAGCCGTCTCTCTCTACCCCGGATCAGGACCAGGCTAAATTTCTCGACGGTCATCCGCTAACTGTACCACATTTGTTATTGTTTACCAGTGTTTTGTGTACATAGTAATAAACCTCAAGGAACCATTAAGTGTAGTTCACTTCAGTGGCGACAAGGTTGGGATAAGAACTCTCGACCATCATGGCTACGCCAGCAGCACCTACGGAATGGCAACAGTTCCTCCAAGGACTTCTACATCAGTTCTTCGAATCTCAGAGACAACTGATTGCGGAAGTCAGGAATCTCCGCCAACCCACGGCCCCGCCTCCGTTCCCAGCATTCAACGACGACGTCGAAGAATGGGAGACCTACGAGAAGCGCATAAAACAACACTTCGCAATTCATCACATATCCAAAGAAGAAGACCAGCGTGCATATTTCCTTTCCTGGAACCAATCGAAGATGTATGTCTTGCTCACCAAACTTCAGCCACAAGACCCCGACACCCTCACCTTCACGACCATCTGTACGACACTGAATGCATACTACAGACGCCGGTACCATGTCGTCGCGGCCCGCGTCGAATTCTATCAATGCCGGAAGAAGCCCGATCAGACGTATCGCCAGTGGGCGGCCGAACTCCAAGGCCTTAGCAGAAAATGTAAGTTTCAAACTCGTTGTTCCCACGAATCCTACGCCGACGACATGGTGCGTGATCACATCATACAGGCTGCACCAGATGCCGCACTCCGGCATGACGCCCTCAAGTTAGAGGACCCATCCCTGGAGCAGGTCATCGAACTTGCCTACAAATTCGAAATATCTACGGCCGCAGATCGCCGCCTGGAGTCCTGGGCGGATGTGGCCGCAATCCGAACCGACGTAGAGGACACACAGGACGTCGCCGCCATCCAGAGCTCCCAGTCGCGCTCCTCCCGACACCACAACCGGGGACCGCTTCCTCAGAAGGACATCGAACCGGCCCGTTCCGGCAGGGGCACCAAGTCTCGGCAGCAGCAGCGGATCCCGCAGCGCCGACGCCGCAGCCCGCTCCGCCTACCCTCCTGCCCCGCCTGTTATTCAGCACATGAGAGGGAAAATTGTCCGGATCGTTGGGCTGAATGCTCACGTTGCGGCAAGGAAGGACACCTGGCGTCCGTCTGCCGCACCAACACCACCAATGCCAATCCCGGCTCTCGCCGCCCAGGGTCTTACCAAGACAGGTTGAGCGGCGCACCTATGGATATCAATCAGGTAGACACTTCCACAGCATCCAAACTTTTTATTGACGTTACGGTCAATGGCAAGCCCCTGCGCCTACAAGTCGACACAGGAGCAGCAGTCTCATTGCTTAATTATACTACTTATGTGCAAATTGGCTCGCCCCCCCTCTCGCCGGCCCCCAAGCGCCTCCTGACATACAACAAACAGGAAATAGCACTCCTGGGACAGTTCACAGCAAACGTCATGTATAAGTCTGTACATCGTTCAGTCCCCTTTTTAGTAGTTAACAGTTCTCTCACAGCAGACTTATTTGGACTGGACGCTTTCCGCTTATTCGGATTTTCAATTGAGGATAACATACACCTCGTATCTCAGCATGTTCCTTTTCCTGAAGTGGACGCCCTTTGCACCGAGTTTCAGGACCTGTTCTCACCAGGCGTCGGCTGTGCAAAGGACTTCGAAGCATCACTCCAACTCCGGCCGGACGTACGGCCTCGATACTTCCGGGCACGCCAGGTACCCGTAGCGCTTCAACAACCACTTCAGGAAGAACTTCAACGTCTCCAAGACGAAGGGATCCTCCAGCCGGTGCGGTTCAGCCCCTGGGCCACGCCGTTGGTCATAGTTCAGAAGCCAGGACGCCGCTTACGTCTCTGTGGTGACTTTAAGACCACCGTCAACCCGCATCTGCTGGTAGACGACTATCCACTTCCGAGACCGGACGACCTCTTCCGTAAACTAGCAGGAGGTACCTACTTTACAAAAATTGACCTGGCAGAAGCATACCTTCAAATCCCTTTGGATATCCAGTCCCGACAATACACAGTCATCAACACTCCCTCTGGCCTCTTCCAACTCAACCGGCTCATGTTCGGCTTGGCCAGTGCTCCAGCGATTTTTCAACGGTATCTCGAACAACTTCTCCAGGATATTCCGGGATGCATCAACTATCTCGACGACATAGTCGTCACGGGACCCTCCGCTGCCGAACACATGACCAACCTCCGCCTACTCTTCCTCCGCCTCCGTGCAGCAGGATTAAAATGCAACCTTTCCAAGTGTCAATTTTTTCAACAATCCATTTCCTACCTGGGTCACATCATCGCTCAGGAAGGCATCTCCCCAGCATTTTCCTATGTGGACGCTATTTCCAACTTACCTCGGCCTCAGGATCTACATCAGTTGAAATCTTTTTTAGGCAAAGATTTCATACTACAGAAAATTTATACCCTCAGCAGCACAAGTGGCAGCACCCCTGTACCACCTCTGTCGCAAGAATGTCCCGTTCCGTTGGACCCCAGCTTGCGAGACCGCATTCCACACCCTTAAACAGCAGCTCAAGTCCGCAGCATGCCTCATGCCATACACTCCAAACCTCCCCTTGATACTTGCCACAGATGCATCCGATTACGGTGTGGGGGCAGTTCTGTCTCATAAATTACCAGATGGCACGGAACGCCCCGTAGCCTACATCTCCAAAGCCCTATCGGCTGCTCAGCTTAAATATTCTCAAATCGAGAAAGAGGCGCTAGCTATTGTTTTTGCCTGCTCCAAATTCTATTCCCTTTTATATGGGATTTCTTTTCATCTCATTACCGACCACAAGCCACTCCTATCACTATTTGATCCGTCCACACGTCTGCCTACCAAAACATCCCACCGCATCCAGCGTTGGGCACTATTCCTGTCCCAGTTCAGATATACCATGCATTTCCGTACCACCTCCAGGCATGCCAATGCAGACGCCTTATCCAGACTACCGCAGGGACCAGACCTTGCCTTCGACAAGTCGGAACTTCTGGTGTTCCAGATCGACGATGACATACAAGAAGCACTGAAGACATTTCCAGTCACGGCCTCAAAAGTCGCGGCAGCCACAGGGGAGGACCCCCTCCTCCGTGTCATCCGACACCACATCCAACACGGGTGGCAAACACGTTCCCCTCCACGCCATCATCAAGACCTCAAGTTCTACTACTCCATCCGCCACCAGCTCTCAGTAGTAGAGGGAGTGCTCCTCCGCACAGAACCAAATTCCACCCCGAGGGTCGTCGTTCCGAGATCCCTACAACCGACAATCCTCCAAACTCTCCACCAAGGACACTGGGGAATTGCCCGCACCAAATCCCTTGCCAGACGCCATGTATTCTGGATCGGCCTTACCACGGATGTCACGAAGATGGTGCGGCGCTGTACCATCTGTGCCCAACAACTGCCCCGCCCCCCTCAAAAGTTCCTTTCCTGGCCGGCACCGTCCGGACCCTGGGAACGCATTCACCTCGACTTCGCTGGCCCATTCCTAGGCCACCAGTGGCTCCTAGTGACGGATGCCTTTTCCCACTTCCCATATGTCGTCCGTTGCTCCACAATCACCTACAGAGGTCACCATTTCAGCCCTCACGAAGATCTTTTCCATCGAAGGATTACCATACGCTATCGTCACAGATAACGGACCGCAATTTCGAAGTCGGGAATTCCTATCCTTCTGTACCGCCAACAATATCCAACACCTCCTCACCCCGCCCTTCCACCCCCAATCTAACGGGGAGGCGGAACGGCTAGTCAGAACATTCAAAACCCAAATGACCAAATACACCACAAGTCACAAACTCGAAGAGGCATTGACACTCTTCCTCAGTTCCTATCGAACCACTCCAGTGGGGGCCAAAAGCCCGGCGGAATTGCTACATGGCCGCCAACCTCGCACTCTCCTCCATCTCCTCTTACCCCCGCCCAAAGTACAGGTACCTTCGGGCCCATTCCGTTTCACCCCGGGCTCCCTAGTCTGGGCCCGCGGGTTTGGCTCCCGGGCCGGTTGGCTTCCGGGGGTCATCCAGCGGCCCCGGGGCCGCCAACTGTTCGACGTCAGCCTGGATGGCCGGATAGTGCGACGCCATCGAAACCAACTACGTCCCCGCTACCCCACGGCACCGTCCTCTTCCACCACGGCACGGCCATCCACTTCTTCCTCTCCTTCCCTGCCACCTCCACCACTCCTGCCGTCTAACCGTTGCTCAGGGACAGTTACAGCGCCACCAACGACGCCACAACCTGTCGGTCGCTCCGACACCCTTCAGCCGCAGCCTCTCGACCACCTGCGGGGACCATCTTCAGCGCCCCCCGTACAGCCCCCGGCCATCGACGCCGACGAACCGATGCCGTTAGCTCCACAAGTACCTCCACCACAACCTGCACCACGACGCAGGTCGGCACGCATCGCCAGGGGAACAGCTCCGTACTCCCCTGGAGGTAGCCTTCATAGTCTGCTCCAGGGCGCCGCGGCAGACGACCTCGCAGACGTCGCAGACATCGCTTCCCCCCCTCCCCCCCTCGGGAGGGAGGTATGTTCAGTCTGCCAGTAAAGGCCCCTGCCAGGCAGACCTCACACACAACGCGCCTGCACGCCGGGATACATATACGACTCCAAACAGGCGCAGAGACATCAAAACAAACCAGGAAAACAAATAGAATCATCTAGAAGCTAAGTGGGACTATTTCTTACAGAGGTCGCCGTACTACCACACAACGGAATTCCTGCGCCAGGCCGCCTATATAAGCGTAGCCGGCCGCTCCACCGCCAGTTCCGGCCTGACCGCGGAACCAGCTTCAACTACAGAAGACCACCGGAAGTTCGCGAGAAGTAGAAGCCGTCTCTCTCTACCCCGGATCAGGACCAGGCTAAATTTCTCGACGGTCATCCGCTAACTGTACCACATTTGTTATTGTTTACCAGTGTTTTGTGTACATAGTAATAAACCTCAAGGAACCATTAAGTGTAGTTCACTTCAGAAGCCGAAAAACAGAATGAGCTCATTGCCTCTTTAATCTCTCACGTAAACGCTAGCTCCACCTACTCTTTGTACAGCCACGCCTTCCGTCGGAGGTACATGTCGGACATAAAATCTAAGAATTTTAGTCATGTGTTTTCTGATATTCATTTTGATAGGCGGGTCGTTAGGCGTCCTGAGATCACGTGATACTTCGCATACACACTATTCGCGGTGGCACCTACAGAGGTAGAACTTACAGAGGGGAAAGTTTGAGCCGAAAGACTCGCATATTTCAGCCAGGCGCAATGACCTGTTGATTACGAAAGCTTCCGCGCTCACTGTATGTATTCTCTTGGTTCTCCGGGTGGAGCCGCGTCGATATATTTAAATCTAACGTTTCTGCCATCGTTCTGTGGCTTTCTTCAGAGGACTGCTTTTTCAGTTGCCACTATCACCTTATATAGTAGCAGGAATCTTTTTTTTTTCTTTTTTTTTTTGTATGGCTTTCGGCAACTAAGCCATTCAGCCAGCTCAAAGCAGGAATCTTGCGCGGGTGGTCGCTATTCGTCCGCGGTGACGTCACCGTGCCCAGTGTAGGTGGTAGGATGCGGCCATTCGTCTTGGGTTTTCGTGAGCAAGTATGACCAAATATGGTCAAGTTGCAAACCATTGTCGGCATTCATGTTTTTCGGCCATTTTTGTATTTCTAACGCTTCTCTTACACGCCTAGGCCACCATCTGCTCTCAATGGCTATAACGCTGGTCTTATCAAATAAAATTGAGTGGCCACTATCGGTTGAATGTAGATCCACAGTGGACTTTCTTGCGTCGTAATTCTTCAAATGCCTGATGTGCTTATTGAGTCTCTCCTTAACGGTGCGTAATGTTTCTCAATGTATACCTTACCGCAACTACAAGGAATTTCATATACCCCTGGTGTTTGCAAATGTTCTCTCTTGTCTTTAACGCTGGTCAGGATGCTGGATAATTTTCTAGGTGCCTTGTATACGGAACAGATGTTCTTCTTTTTTTGCAGCCGACCAATCTTATCCGCCACTGCCATACATCCAAGGAGTACGAATTACTGCCTTTCTTCCAACCTTGCGTATGTTATGAAATTACTAGCCCCAAAGCCCGTCAAAAATGACTGGTTGAATGGAGTGTTTTGGCATTTCATGTTTTTTTCAGTTGCATAACTAAATAGAATTGTTATAAAATAAAGCTCAGTGTAATTCCTCGTCCCTTGTGCTGTGCAAAACAGTTGTCAGCTTGGACCAGGTTGCATTTCAGCCTAACCATAAACTCCGCTAATATTGCTTCTAGAAAAATCAAAGTTGCAATAACATGTGATTTAACACATTCTTCTATCGCATGTTAATGTTATCATGCATCGCGATATAAGCTTGATTCAAAATCTTCACAGGTTCTTATATCTTTATTTTTTTTATCCGTGATGCAAATCAATGTTTTAACGGCTAACACAGCTTATGTGTGCCTGAAATAATGACCCCAGTAATATGAAGTCATTAAAAAAATGATTGCCCAAGATTTTATGAATAATTAATCTAACACACGTTCATTACAATAAAATACGACATTTAATATTGCGCCAAGCGCCGCTATAATGTCATATTACAGTATGGTATTCATTTTATGCGACCCCCATGGTGAGAGACGCAATCAGGACGGCCTGTACGCGGGGATCTGGATTGGAACCTGGTTCCGATTTCCGTTGTACCTCTCCAAACCAGTGTGCGGTGTCTCAACGCACTGAGCTACATTGGCGGCTCCTCTTGTCAGATTATTAAATAAAATTTCTAAATTGTGGAGGACACGGTAACAGATATTTTAATCCAAACACTGCAATAAGTTCTATAACCTAACTGTTTGTATAACAATGGATGTTGTGAAAAAAAATTATCGTAATATTGTAACACCTTAAACGAAATAATTGTTTTAAAAATAAAAAGTCTTTTGTTTTTTCAGTATCGTTGCCAATTCACCTGCTCTTCATTATTCAACCATATGGTAATGGAACATTTTTAATTTTAAATTAATCCGTAAAGAAAAAAATTCCATATGTAGCAATAAATAATATGGGTTCTGTTAGCTCAATGGATAGAAATTTTAGAAGGGAGTTACTGTTTTTGGTCAGCGGTTGAATACATATCACTTGTGCCACACTATACCATTTACATGATGGTCTTTCTAGTTAAAAGCGGCAAGGACCTCATGTACTGAGGTACGTGCCCTTAGGTCCAAGCTTTGAAGTAGGGTCGTAGCGGATGTGACCTTTGTGGACGCGGATGCAGGTGCGGAGGTTCTGTGATTTACCTCCGCGAAAGCGGCGGTTTAGCGGGAACGGAGGACGATTTGAATTTTTTTGGAATTTAACATATTACTAAAAATAAACTTAAAATCAACTTAAGTAGGTTTTTTTTACCACAAATTCCACATTTTGCGTAAGCAGTCTATTTCCAAATAATAGGCCTACTACCTGATTGATTTTTTTTTTTTACCTCATCATTTGGTAACAAAGAAACGAGCGGTAATTTCACAACTGAATTAAATTATTTACGTTATTACGAACGCACCAACAAAATAATCTGTACCATATGAACTCGTGGAGTTCCTGACTAAACTAATTCTTTCGACAAGCACAAGATCACGGCATCGAACATCATCGGACCCACCACCCGCCACCCCTCCTGTCTTATTTTACGTGCATGTCCAAACTTGTAATTTTCCGCTTAGCTGACAACATCATGCAATTCATCGTTGCTCTTATTGTAGGACCGTTAAGTAAAAACAACCCTCGGTGTTGTTAGGCCAAGCGACGATTGGCCGAATTTTGTATAAAGAGACAAGAATAAGCTAAATAACATAAATTGCAATATAATCGAAACCTCTATTATACCTCCGCTTTAAAACTCGTGGAGGCGGAAGCGGATGTACTATTTCATGCGGATATTCCGCACCTGCAGATGAAGAGGCGCAGCTCCATAACAACCCTACTTTGAAGTCGTCATTTGAGGCGATGTTGCTTCAGGGATCAACCGATACTGCGTTTGATCTGCACTCAGGAAACAGCTAACTGACCTTGATTGTGCCCGCGCGTCACTTGGATGAATGTAAATTACGTATGAAGCAGTGTGATCTTTGAGTGAGCACGTCCTCAACCGTTGTCACCATTCTGATTACTGGTTGCACGAGGGGTGTAATTCAGCCAGTTAAAGGTTGCTTGGCCTTGTACTCGCTGACTGGGCCCAGAAGCCTCTGCAATATTGCTTATATCTCATAGCATCTGCCAAATTACATTCAGAACACTGCGAATGCTCAATACGGGTATGTAATCGACTTGTCTTCAGCAATAATGCTAAAAAGTCGTGAAGACCTCACTGTTATGACATATAGGAATGGAAATACACTCGCTCCTATTAGGAAAATCATCTGAATTTTAACACACGTAAGTCAACGCTTTTGGCATTTATCGTAATCATTCAAATTTATCTGGCAGAAGATTCTCACATTTCTTTTAAATTAATTATATTTATCACAGTTATAAACAATTGAAGAAACACATTGATGAAACTAATGTCGAGTAACAAAAAGAATATTTCACTTTGTTATGCGCATTACTATTGAAAAAATCTTTTGAGGAGAAACTCTTGTAGGAAATGACAAAAACCATTCAAAATGTACTATATTGTGAGTAGGAACATTGAAACAAAAAATATTTTATATTTGACATTGTCCTATAAAAAAAATCTATAATCGACATAGCTGATGAGACAATACAAGACGTAAAAAGTTTTTGGGGAGAGCAAGAAATGTAAAGGTTCCTCGAGAGGCCTAAATTTCAAGGAATTATTAAACTGATTTCCCTCGTTAATCATATAAAGAAATCAATTTTTCTGAAACAATTTCAATGTAAAATATTTGATATATTAATTAATCCTCTGTTTACAGGGCACATTATGCTGTTGTACAATGCTGATGTTTGTGATACTGAACAATAGAGTGATTTTGTGGCTGATATTGAACTCAATTACATCACGAGGACAATGAACTCGGATTAAACGGTTTTATCGTTTTTGAAAAATGTCCCTCCCATGATCATGGAAGCAAATGAATAAGTAAGTCGAGTGAATACATTTATGAATTAACTGTGTTGTTTGCATACTGCTTTGTAATGTTCTGAGCATAATTTATTGTGTTAATAATTACTTTGTAATTATTTATTTACATTTATGAGATTAACTGGTAGAATTTTAATCATAGCACAGAGTAGCGAGATTTAATTAAGGAAAAATCATATACAGGAAAACATTTTCCGGTTTTTTGCCATCTTTATTCCAGCTATTGCGCTCTCAGATTTCAGTGATTTTCATAGACGGATATTTTCGTCTCTAAAAGAGGCAGCTGATCAGACTGTCTGGAAGCATCATCACCTGAAATCTATAAAACATCATTTACGCCTCACTTTTTAATTAGTTGCAGATTCTTCGTTTCAGGGTTTTCTTCAAGGAAACGTTTCTCTTGTATATTGAGAGAAATTGTCGCTGACATTGTGCAATTTACGAACTAGATGTAAGTAACTCTGTCGTTCAGCAATTGTTGATCTGGGTGTTGTTGTGGGTTGTTGATTGCTTTTCAAGAATGGAAGAAAGAATTTGCTTAACTGATGACTGCTTAACTGATTCATAAGTGCAGTATGATCATGCACTGGATTATTTCATCAGCTTATCTGTTCTCTCTTACCGTATAATTACGGAAACTGGTAGCGTTTCTTGGTAGTAACATTTAATACTTTGTGCAAATGTTTATTAGTAATGCATATAGTTCGCAATCCATTACACACGTCAAGAAATAAGTATATTGTAAAATTTATATCAAAGTCTCCCAATATTACCAAGTTGTATAGAGAAAATGATATTATAATTAATATTTGAATAACTTCCAATTTTCAGTAAATTCTTTGTAACACTTAAGCGATAACCACCAACGGTATTTAGGACAAGAGTGCTACTGTCTTTGTCATTGAGTTAGATTGACTTGGATAAAATAAGAATTATCAAACCCATAATCTAGAAACAGGCCATCATCTTCGATAGAACAAGAAATTTTCGTTTCAAAAGGCCAAACTGAAACAAAATAATATCATTGTTAATAACAGGTATTCTGTATGAAATATATAACTTCAAGGAAAGGTGTGTTAGTTCTAGTATGATGTGGACATGTGTAACGAGTATGTTAAAGGGTTAGAGAAACAAGTTTTCAGAGGTAAGATCGTGTAACACCCCAATGTCATGGGGGTGTTAAGATACAAATATTGAATATTATTATATTTTTTAGGTGAGTAATCTTAAAAGACGGAGAAAGAATTGCTTGTTGTAGACTTGAAATGTAAATATCTTGGCATTATATTTGATAACAAGCTTAACTGGTCACATGGAACAGGTGGTAGGAAAAGGTTTCAAAATTCTGTACTTGTTTGAGAGAGTGATGACGGGATGTACGAGAGAAGTAAAAGAAATTGGGTTACAAAACTTTGGTCAGACGATTGTTTGAATACGGTGGAGTAGTGTGGGACCCAAATTTTTAATATTAAATACAGGACTTGGAGAGGGTGCAAAAGAGGACTACTAGATTTGTTTCTGGAAATTATCACAGAACGCAGACAGATGTGGTAAAAGAGCTGTAATGGGATTCATTGGAAGATAGGAGGAGAGTGAAGAGGGTCGTAGGAGTGTACAAGGCGTATATTGGTGATGAGGCATGGAGAGATATTGGTGTAAGATTGAGAAGTAATGAATAGAAGGGAAAAGAAAGCTATGACCACAAGCTGGCACTCGATTTCAGACACAAGGATGTAGGAAGATTCTCTTTTCTAGGTGAAGGGGTCAGGAATTGGAACAAGTTATCAAAAGAAAAGATGAATGATTTACCAAAAACGTTGAAAGAATTTATAGTTGAAATTTGTGAAAAGAAATTGCCACCGGAGCCTGCACTCCATTTCAATTAAATTAAATAAATTTAAATGGGGTTCGGGTATGGGAATATTTGAAGTTAATATTGTGGAATTCATGAAAGATTATCGTAGTTGGTCCGTGGTAGAAGGGGAACTTCCGTCTTAGAAAGGGCGGAAATGGAGAATTGCGTCGCGGAGATGACAAAGAAGGGACGGGAGAGACGCTGTATGTGAGGCTGCACGGAGCCCTACAAGCGGGCATATCGAACAAAATCTGTCGTAATTCGTGTAGTAAGAATTCCGAATTATTGATAGTGCACTTGGTTTAACACAGCATCGACATAATGGATAATTTTCAGCATCGCTAAATGATTATTTAAATGTCGTTAGAAAGCGGTACCAGTGGACAGTGTGAACGGCCCAAGCTTGTATTTCAGCTGGTAATGTGGCTCCAACACTCATCGATTCTCTTTCACTAATTAATTTCGTTTGGTATTTTATAAGTTTTATGGAACGAATAAAATATAGTAGCAGAGTTGCGAGCAAATTAGGAAACGAAATCTTCACTTGCAAGAATAAGAACCTCTCTGTCATTCACTGTACTCGTTTCCTTCACCTGAAAATTGCCGTCCAGTGTGGCGGTCGTGAACTATATTCTCACTAGGAAATTAATTATTATACTAGCATAACTTTACTAGTCTACAATATGAACCTCCCTCGCATAAAAATTGTTCGTATCATCAGTGCAACAAAAATTCTTTACATATGATCCCATGCAATCAAGCATCCGCTGGAAGCCTTAGAATAACAACTGCAGTATTAACAGGTGTTTCACTATATTAAAACACGATTCCACAACGGGTATTTTCCGAATCAATTACGCCAAACATGGATTCGATTATCTTCAGTCTGTTCAGAAAAAGCTGTAGATATTACAAATGACATTCTTGTCCTGCAAAGAAATTCAGAACACCAGAGGATAAAATGATCTAAAGGACCTCTCTGGAATCTTTTCGTACTAACGCTGCTCTCCTATTATCTTAAGAAGTCAAATATATTTATATATCATCAGTACTCTTATTCTTTTCGTGTCGATGACAGCATCAGATATGTGGTAGCTTTTCCGCCAATGCGATGGCTTTGTCAGTAGCTGACTGGAGGTCAAATTGGGATACATTAATTCCAATTTGTGGACAAGACCGCAGATGTACCATGGTTTTCTCTCCTCGCGCGAACATGTGGTATCTGGCTGTTCTTTCAGGTATCCCCAAGTGGCTAGACTATCTTTGCAACGGCAAACTCCAACTCGAAGCCTGATTAACGATTTCCATATGGGCCATGGTTGCTCAGACACAGGTGATAGATCCTCTTCTGGCTTGATACACTCCAAAACATGTTACACTCTCTTCTTCCAAGCCAATGTTCTTCCATTGCTTGGTGCTCCATTTAGTGGCTTTGAAGTCCGCATGAAGCTTGATCGGGACTTCGATGGCGCTGGTGTATAGCCATGTAGGGGGTGTCCAGCGTCTTCCTTCACTATAAGCCTTGCCACGCTGGTGGCAACTTCCCGGCGTATGTCTCCAGGGCCGATGCTGGCTAGTATCTCCACTTTCCCCGCAGGCAATGGTCTGAGACAACCTTTGATTAGCCGGCATGTTCTGTGGAATGCAACGTCTACTGTATTAGTATGGCTGGATATTTGCCACACAGGACATGCATACACTGTTGCGGAGTAGCATAATGCTAAGGCAGTGGTGCGGATGACGCTTGGGTAAGCTTCCCAGGTAGATCCGGTCAGCTTACTTAAGATATTGTTGGGTGATGATACTTTCATCTTGACATTGCGACAGTGGATTTTTAAAGTGAGACCTCTATCTAGAGTTACGCCACAGTGTTTTCGGTTTTCATTGTGCAACAGAGTCGATCCATTGCAGTTCACATTCAGCTTTCGCTTAGCGTATTTATTGCGCAAGTGAAACACACAGAATTCAGTTTTTTTTTTTTTTTTTTTTTTTTTTTTTTTTTTTTTTTTTTTTTTTTTTTTTTTGCTTGAGGTCGTTCTGCTTATAGAAAGTTGTAAGGAACTCAAGAGCTGTTGTGAGTCTAACTACTTCGACGGCTTCAAAAATCACATGTTGAGGAGCTAGGGCAAGATCATCAGCGTAGATAAAGTACATGCAATGGCTGTCCAGGGGTTGATCGTTGGTCTACTTAGATGTTAAATAAAGCTGGGGTAAGAACACTTCCTTGAGGTAGTCCATTTTTTGGTTTGCGTGGTCGGCTTTTTGAATTCTGAAAGCTGACGAAGAATTGCCTATTGCTGAGAAGTTCGTAGACTATTTTTGTGAAACCGAAATCCCACCTCATGTTGTATACTTTAGGAAGGACATTTTTATGCTGATCGTGTCATAGGCTGCTGTCAGGTCAACGAAGACTATTCCAGTAACTAAACCCCTTTCGAAGCCATCTTTATATTCACAATTGCATACACTAATTTGTGAAAATTTTATTATAATTTTTTATGGTAATTTTCCTAGATCCATACGTAATTCCTGGCGAACATCCATCTTTGAAATCTTTAGCGAATTATAGGATATGTGAGATCTATAAAGGTTTTTGTAGTAAGAAGTATTCAACTGCCCTAGGGAAAAGAACACGAATTATATTTAAAAAATCCTGTCTTCAATTCTTTCGTTTATTATGAATGAGTTCTAGTCCATGCGTACCAGAGGTCCTGATTAGGGTATTTAGGCGGTTTCAAAGGCAAATGCCGGATCAGTTTCCAATCTCGACCTCATAAACTACACAGTACGCAAACAAAAAATACACTTAGCGCATACAGAACATAGTAACACATTTCGCAGACAGATGGCAACTCAACTTTTCTTCTCAGGAGTCTTTAGGATCAGTGACAAAAAGGCAAATCTCAACGCGTCACACCCTGAAAAATAAACCTACATTGCTACAGCGGGTTAAGTGCTAGGAAACATAAGAAGACACAAAAGAAGTTCGGTAAGAAACTATTGAATTATATTTAAAGATTTATTGAATCATTATTTAACTTATCAAACACTGCAAATTTATTTATCATTGCAATATAAAACAATGCATAAATATATACAAAAGGACTAAATCTTTTCAAACCACGCTCATGTAAAATTATATTCAAGCAACCTAAATAATTGGGCATAGAAAAGTATCAGATTGCAAAGAAACGTACCTTTATTTGCTTTGAGAAACCGTACATTATGTTAAGGAAATATTGTTTATGGAGCGGTGATTTCAACATTTATACCGCCCAATGTTAAATACTTCTTCTTATCAAATGGATGTGTATGCACTGTAAGTTTTTTCTCTCCATTATATGTATTGTTTTTCTAGTAATTATAGACATCACATGTACACGGACTCAAACCGGTGACCTTCGGCACGCGGAGATAGTGTTCTACCCCCTACGCTACCAGGCCGGCAAACTAAGATCTGTTCTCGCTAGTTCTATTATGACAAAAGAATCAAAAGGGAAGATATTGCCACAGATTTAACTGCTACCATTAGTAAATTCTAAATAACTTCCAAACTAAGCATAGGAAAGAAGTAAAATTTAAGGTGTTGCTGATCTCAATGCAAAAAAGAAATTTGAGACAAATAGCGCCACTCAGGGCAAAACAATTAACCCCCAAATAAGCGCTGAAACGCTTCACGCTTGGAGCTGCCATTCAATAAAAGTTACCAATATTGCACTTTTCTTATGACTTGGGAGGGAATCTATATACGTGTACCAAATTACCTGTTTCTAGAACTACGGCACGTGTTCTGGAAATAGTCGGGGTGTTGTAATCGATAAAAAAAATTGACTTCAATAACTTGCACAGTAAAGAGAGGAACAAAGTAAAATTCAACACATTAGTTAAGCTTAAGTAAGCTCCCTCTTTAATTGAACTCTGAGGTATGTAAAGTTATTTGGAGAGACAGTGATTTAACTTTTGGGTTGGATAAAGGGTAGCTACTAGGAAATTTACAAGTTTTATTCTTTTATTATAATTTGGAAGTAGCACTTTATCTGTGTACAAAATTTCAACTTTCTACGACCAGGAAAAGTAACTTAGTGGTTTGATGATCATCCGTCAATAAGTGAGTGAGTGTATAACAAAATCGGTGAATTTTGTTTATCAATAACATCCAAACTTACAATAGGGCGTAAACAAAATTAAGTGTGTTTGCTAAGGCTGTTGATATGTATGGATAATAGAAATCTGTGGCAAGTAGTGTCACTAAGACCGAAGAAATTCAAAAAAGAGGATAGCCATCGATACGACCTAACGGGTGCACTGCTACCAAGTGTGGCGGGGGAGCGGGAGGACGTGGGTTCGAATCCCCGTCTGGCCATCCACATTTGGATTTTCTATGGTTTCCCAAGATCACTCCACACGAATGCCGGAATGGTTCCTTTAAAAGGCCATGGCCGAATTCCTTCCCGTTCCTTGCCTCCAATCCTTTCCCGCCTCTAATGACCTCTTCGTATGTTAATGTACTACCGGAACGCAGGAGCAAAGTTTTTCACGCAATTCATCCGATTCAGCGCGCCAGCTAGGTACAGGCTTGAGAACCCTCAAGGTGGCAACAGGTCAACACAGCGGTTGATGGTTTATCTCCGGCATGAGCCGTACGAGTCGGAAGTAGTGTAAACGAGGTGGAAAGCCCTGGTTGTGCTAGTCCGCACATAAACTTCTCGCCTCTCTCTCCGCTCCCCACGTCCCTTTTTCTTCCCCTGCCGCTCAGTCTCTCTTTCCCTTTCCAGAACGAAGCAACTCCTTCGAGACCTCCAACAGCGCTAACCAACTCCGAGCGTGGTAAATTACCTGTGTTCTCCTTCCTTTCTCTGCTGCCCTCCCCATTTTCTCGTTTTTCTCCAAGCTCTGCGCTTAATAACGTTGCCTCTGTGCAAGCTAATTTCTACGCTCTTCACCGGAGGCCGGTTCGCTCGGATTTGCGTGTTTGTTTTACGTCTTGGGTCAGTTCTCTCAAAGCACAGGTGTAAACGATACTTGTAACGAAGTGCGCTGTATTAAATCAGAGCAACAGAGCCAAAGTAGAAGACATCACCGTAGTATTTGTATCTCATTTCTCTGGTCTTTATATGGTGCTGGTTGTGGTTTTGTATTTTATATCATGTATTCAAATACACACAGAAAGTTGATTAAATACGCATAAAAAAGATTGATGTGCAGATTTATATGCTGCAGAGATGTAATAATATGAAATCGATCACTAGGTTCGGTTGCTTTCTTACACTGAGTGTAGTTACTCTATGCTAGGATATAGAGGGTGGGAGGACAGTGAATATTTCCTTTCCTCTTTATTTCTGTGTGTTATGCTGCTGAATGTTGTTACGTGTAGTGGACTGTCTACATATAACTGAAACTAGATAAAGGGTTAAATACGATGTCATTCCATTCAACCCTTATACCAACGGGGCTTTCACGGTTTATGTGCCAATTCAACGGATGAATCGATAGTATTATTTGCCTTAATTCCATTAGCACTGATGAGAAATTTGGAATTTAATACAGGAATTTCGTACAAATTCTTGTTTTTAGGAATTGAACCGAGATACATGCATCGTCGCCAACATGTGTCCCTGAAACTCGGGTGGTCATGTGTTTGATCCCTGCTTCAACCACCCAGTTTTCGATTTTCCACTGTCTCCTATAACAACTTGTATGATATTTATCAATATAATATGACCAAATTCCTGTTCTTTTCCTTACCTTTATTCCTATATACATCTGTGGTTAGATTATGACCACGTGTTGGCGAAGATAATACTACAGATCTTTCTTCTCTTCCCAGAACATTTCATGCAAATGCTGGTGGTCTATCTCTGTCCATCTTACTTCACTCTAGTGCCGTGATTTCGATTGGAGGACGAGAAATTTTGCTGCAGCTATCAGTCTTTCGGAAATTTCTTTGCTGTTAATAACGTTTCCAATCATCTTGAGTCTTTCAAAATCCCCTCTTGATTCTTTAAATCATTTAATGGTGTTATTAATTTAGAAATAAACTCTAACATTTTCTTTGTCAGCCTACAGCTAGCTGTACAAACTGCAAAAAGTAGAAAAAATGTTTATCTTCTATTTCTTATTGTATAGTCTCTATGCTATTATTGAAATCTTCAGTTTAAAAGTTATATTTGTTCGCTTGTGGCCCTAATTTTTTATTTAGTATTTCAATTTTTATCTTCTCCAGGTCTTCCTGTTCCCTTGTTTTATTGATGTCAGGCTTTATGATCTCTCTAGATCCTCCAATGTTTTGCATTTTTCTTTGTTTATGGCTTTAAATTAGAGGTGGAAATGAACAGAATAGAGGGCTAGGAACGGAAAAAAAGTTCGGCCATGACCTTTTAGAAAGAATCGTTCCTGCTTCATCAGGAGTGACCCTAGGAAACCTTAGAAAATCGCTGTCTGGATGGTTCGTTGCCGATTAGAATCCGCGTCATCCAGAACCTGAGTCAGTCCCAAATATTCGTAGGCGTGTGGAATACGCTCTTAATTCCGTGTCGATCCAGTATTACGCGTACTGGCCAAGGGATGATGCGTGATGCTATATAAGCGTACCTGGATCAGTATTGCGGTTCTCGTTGTCTCAGCGCCCACACAAGACTTGAGGATGACGCCAGAGTACGCCGTCGGAGGCTCATCATTCCACAACATCAACCGGCCGCGAACCCGTGAAGGTTACATCGCGATGGCATTCTGGGGAAGCCGTAATTCCACAGTGAATTCCATGTTTCTATGCTTTTTGATATATATATTGTAACATGACGCGCTGTCGCCACGTTACAAGGTGCATTTTTATTATATATGTCATAATGTTAAGTAATTTACATAAATCTTGGGCGACCACCTAAATAGATTTTTGTTGTAATTTTATAAAGTACGCAAGATTCCAAGTGAGGACTGTAATGAAATGGTGAACATACAGTGTATCTTAGTAAAGCGAAATTCAAGAATTATTGAGCTATGTAGGCTTGAAGCTAATCTTGGTATTCCCGAACCTTGGCGACAAGAAGTCGCGGATTTGGGGTTTGCCGGATCACACACTCTGCTCCCTGGGGATGGGTCACCACCTGGCGGGAAATGTCCGCCGCCCGACACCCGAATGTGCTCTCACCCCAGCGAACTTAGCCGAATATGTCCGACCTCTGTTAGATACACTGGGCGAATCACATATCGGGGATATCACGTGACATTAGGTGCCGACCTGAAGATCCAATCCAGAAGAGCGTATAACTTAAAATCCTGGGAATTTCTGTTATATGTGAGCTTCGAGACTACAAGGGGCGGAGCGATAAGTTTCCTCGTGGACTGAAGAGCGAGGAGCTGGACATTCTGCCTGCGATTCTAGTCGAGTCTAGTCTGAGGTGGACTTGGAAAGTTGGCTTCTCTCGCCAACTGCCGTTGTACGATTTCTGGCTGTCAGCTTGCCTTGCTGGAGCAGGCTTATCTCGGCGACGCGGCCAGTAATGCGATGACGCGCATTGTCAGACCAAAGATGCCTGTAGCCGAATTGTGAGATAATCTCACATATCGTGGGACCGCTCCAGTCACCGCAGACATCAGACGCAGAACTACAATGGTAACTTATTACGACCAAGCCATCTGATTGTGCATTCCGTGAAACAGAACCCTTAAACGACTTTGAGAGGATAGATCCATGTTCTCACTTTGTAATTGTAAAAAAAAACCTGAGCTAGCGGCATAATTTGCCAGAACTAGTTATTTTCGAATGATATATTGTTCATTCGTGGCGCACATGATTGTCTTTTTAACTGTAAAGTCACAGTATTATGATGCCTTTGTCTGAGGTCGTCATAACTTGTATTTTTCATTGTTTTCAGTTGTCATTATTTCTTGCATTTTGATCCTGAGATATATTTAAAAGTAAATATACAATTGTTTGCTTGCTCATGACTGCTAATTGTACCTCTGAGCGTTGCTTTTATGATTTTGCCAATTTGTGTTAATGTTAACGGTAAATTCGCTCAGACTTGTAATCGCCAGTGATAAGAAAATAAATGTCATATTGTGACAATTTTTTCTAAATTCCAACTAACGTCGAGATTCTTGCAAAATTTAATAAATTTTCACTCCTTCATAAAAATAAAAATTGAAAATCCACAATTATTAATCATAAAGGTATGAAAGATAATTGTAACGTAGTTTGCCCACTAAGGCCCCCACTAAAATATATATATATATTTAGTGCAGGTGCAGCTCCAACATCATTGGTGTTCTTGCTAGAGTTTTAGTTTGTCTATTGTTTCTCTACTTTTTCGATTCACGGGAAAATATTAGCTTCCTTGGTGATCTTTACAGAAAAAACATTTTAGCTGGTGATTATGCAATGACTGTTTTTTGTTGGCTCAGATTGGTGTCATCTGTTTTGTTATATTTTTAACCTGTTCCCCAAATTTGAGAGTCATATTTTATTGCTGCTAATTTTGTGGATTTGTACAGGTAAAGTTTTGTTTTTTGACTGAATGCTTTGTTATTCAGTATATGAAATAGGTTTTTAATAATACTTAAAACACTGAGTAACTTTTCTTGTAAATGGTGGAGGAACGAGTTTTTTTTTTTTTTAAATCTACGAAAGAATCATTATGGAGTCACTGGTGTAGGATTTGTAATGAACAAGAAAGTAGGGGGAAACTGGTGAGTTATTATGAACAGCTTAGTGACAGGATTATTTTCATGAGGTTAGAAACTAAGCCCATCCCAACCACATTAGCACAAGTGTATATGCCAACGTCACCGGAAGATGACGAAGAAATAGAAAAAATATACGCTGAAATTGAAGAATTAATCCAATATGTGAAGGGGGAGGAAAATCTAATAATCATGGGTGACTGGAATGCAATAGTGGGAAAGGGAATAGAGGGGAATACTGTAGGAAGTTTTGGTCTACGAGAAAGAAATGAGCGAGGAAGCAGGTTGCTAGAATTTTGCGAAAGATATAAGCTAGTAGTGGCAAACACACTGTTTAAGAACCATTCAAGAAGAATATACAGCTGGAAACGTCCTGGGGATACAGGCAGATATCAGCTAGATTATATCATGGTCAAACAGAGATTCAGGAATCAAGTTCTAGACTGTAAAGTGTACCCAGGAGTAGACATAGACTCTGACCATAATTTGATAATAATGAAATGCAGGCTGAAATTCAAGCGAATAAGGAAACAGTATAAGCAGAACAGACTGGAAATGAATAAACTGTAACCATCTAGCACAAGAGAAAAGTTTGCAGAAATGGTAGACTTAGGTCTAAGAATTAACTGTGAAAGGAGCTCAACCGAGGACGAATGGAATGCATTAAAGACCGAAATAATGAAAGCTGGTAAAGAAACATTAGGCTTTAGGGAACAAGCTGTCCGAAAACCATGGTTCACAGAAGAAATTTTGGAGCTGATGGATCAGAGGAGAAGGTACAAAAATGCTCAGGATGAAGCAGGAAGAGAGCAGTACAAGCAATTTAGAAATCAAATAAATAGGAAATGCAAAATAGAAAAAGAAAAATGGCTACAAGAAAAGTGTGAATAAGTAGAAAAGGAAATGGTCGTAGATAAAGTAGATGTTGCTTATGAAACGATCAAACAGAATTTTGGAGAAATGAAGAAAAGAGGTATGAACATTAAAGCTGCCGATGGGAAACCTCTTATATAGCTCAGAAGATAGAGCTAACTGATGGAAAGAATACATTGAGAAACTGTATGTTGGGGACGACTTGAACTATAGTGTAATGGAAAAGGAAGGCGATGTCGACATTGATGACTTAGGAGATCCTGTTTTGAGGACTGAATGACTTGAAAGCAAATAAGGCAGTTGGAATTGATGAGATCCCTGCAGAACTTCTTAAATCCCTAGGAGAGGAAGGAATCGAAAGATTATTCAAGCTAATATCAAAAAGTTATGAAACAGGAGAAATTCCAACTGATTTTAATAAAAATATCATCTTCACACTTCCAAAGAAAACACAAGGCGACTAATGTGAGAATTATCGCACCATTAGTCTAACAACACATGCTTCAAAATTATTGACCAGAATAATATACAGAAGGATCGAAAGGGTAGTAGAATAGATAGTAGGTGAAGATCAGTTTGGATTTAGGAAAAATCGTGGTACAAGGGAAGCAATTCTGTTTTTAAGATTAATACTTGAAGGGCAGATCAAGAAAAACAAAGATACTTTAATGGCATTTGTTGATTTAGAAAAAGCTTTTGATAATGTTAGGTGGGAAAAGATGTTCAAAATTTTAAAGAAGTCAGATCTAAAATATCGAGATAGGAGAATACTTTATAAACTATATAAGAATCAGGTGGCTATAATAAAAATAGAGAATCACGAGAGACATGCATCAGTTAGAAAGGGTGTGAGACAAGGCTGTAGTCTATCCCCATTAATATTCAACTTGTATGTAGAAGAAGCAATGAAGAAAGTCAAAGAAAATTATTCATGTGGCATAAGTTTTCAGGGAGAAAAAATCAGTACGCTACGATTTGCTGACGACATTGTCTTGTTAGCAGAGAGGGCTGAGGATATTGAGAAGTTACTGAATGGCATGAACAAAATACTGAATGAAGATTTTGTACTGAATATAAATCAAAGCAAGACAAAAGTGATGAAATGTAGCAGAAATGATATCAATACTAGTAGATTAAATATAAAAATGGGATCGGATGCATTAGGAGAAGTAAGAGAATTCTGTTCCTTGGGAAGTAAAATTACAACCTATGGCGGAAGCAGGAATGATGTTAAAAGCAAAATAGCACTAGCAAAAAGAGCCTTCATGAAAAAGAGAAACCTTTTAGTTTTAAATATTGATCTATGAATTAGAAAGAATTTTTTTAAACTCTTTGTGTGGAGCACAGCACTTTATGGTAGCGAAACATGGACTTTAGGAATACCGGAAAGAAAAAAAATTGAAACATTTGAAGGGTAGTGCTACAGAAAAATGCTGAAAATTAGGTGGACAGACAAAGTAAGAAATGAACGAGTTTTGGAAATGATGGATGTGATAAGAAGTTTGTGGAAGAAGCTTACGGAAAGAAGAGACATTCTGGTAGGTCATATTTTGAGACATTGGTTAATTTGTTAGTGGAGGGAACAGAAGAAGGTAAGAACTGTAGAGGAAGACAGAGATTAGAATATATGAAGCAGATAATTGAGGACGTGGGTTGTAAGGGGTATGTAGAAATGAAGAGGTTAGTACAGGATAGGAAGGGATGGAGGATTGCATCAAACCAGTCGAAAGACTGACGACAACAAAAAAAATTATAATTTTCAGGTTTCACAATGAAACATTTATTTTCCTTGTGATATGAAAAATTACGAATAAAAATAAAAATACAAAATTTTCTTATCTCAAATCGTGGAAAAAAAACGTAAACTTGCAAATAGTAAAAGTCGAGTGCCACTCAGGGAAGCTCAGATTTATTAAGATAAAACAAAGGTCGAGCCACTGAGAATAGTTCTTATGTGCGCAGTTTGACCTGCCAAGTCGTGTTCAGTTAGATCGAAAATGAAGCAATGCAATCGAAATATTACACGTCGTATATTACCTTCTGATGTGAAAATTACTTCACTGCTGCTAGCGTAGCGATCAACGTCACCAATTGAGCATGGCACCTCACACCTCACACTGTAGACGGATCAGGTCGCCGCACTATTAATGTGCGACGTAGAAATGTAGACACAAACAACAACACTTCCAGCCGTCAACGCTTTATACCAGAGACCTTTATACTGTACGTGTCGGCACCACAGACAAGCAACCCCAGGCACTCAGGAGTCGTGGCCAACACATTCACTACTTCCGCAAGTACTCTACAGTACTTACATCACCTGGCGAAGGCGCCAATGGCTCAACGGCACCTAGGCCTCAACCTGCCGCCGTTCCGGCCTCCGCCGAACTCTCTCTCCAAGACCCGCCGAAACCAGAAAACAGAGAAAAAGTCTCATTGGCTGCTGTTATTTGGAACCTCGTTCTTAATTGTACATTTTAACCTCTTTCCCGCTTCACATCCTCCAATCGTCTCTCTCCGCGCCAAAACTCTCCCTTCGCACTTTCTGAAGTCACTGACCCTTTGCAGAACAACGACCTGCGTCCCGCTGTTATGCTTTTAGCGTGGACGACACTGAATGAATGGGAAGGTGCTGTCTATTGTGTTAAACTTCCCTTGACCGCTGTCGAAATTATTTATGGTAGCAATGTTGTTGAAGGCCATTTTTCCGCAGTTGCTCAGTAAATTAATTCATAAAATAACGCCAATGCAACTGTATTATGTAGGTTTATTACCGTACGCGTTTCGCCTCTCCTCGAGGCATCATCAGCGACGAATCTATTTTAAAATTTACATTTGATTTACAAACTTATTTGACATAACGCTAAATTTATACATTTTCTTATTATTTACACTTACTATTTACATTAGTGGATTTCAGGATAGTAACCACCCACACATCTTTGCTTTCTCTCCAAAGCATGTTTCAATTACAGCCATGTCTTTGCTGTTGTGTACACGATATAAACATTGCGTTTTCTACAATTCGCTTGTTTTCGGTGACCATCTTATATTCTTACTGTCAAAGGTGGTGATGCGCTGACGGCGCCGGATTTGAATTTGCGTGGGAGATTTTATATCTAATTATATGTAAGTGTGTGGGTGTATGTATTTATTAGGTTTATTTCTTTATTGTAGGGTTATTGTATGTTTACCAGTTTGAACAGTGTTTGGTTTGTTAAGTTTATGTGGTCATTCAGTACCTGCTTGCCATTTTTTATTGCTTTTTGTATGTGGTAGTTTTCTTGTAGAGAGAGGGTATTGTGTCTGTAATTGTTGATTGTGAGTATTTGCATGTCTTTGTTAATGTCTGTTGGTAAGTGATCGTTTTCTATTAGATGTTCGGCGAATGTGGAGTGGTTACTGTACTTTAGTGCCCTCATGTGTTCTTTGTATCTGGTTTTAAACTGTCTTCTTGTCTGTCCTATGTATATTGCATCGCAATTGTGGCATGTCAGTTGATATATGCCTGAGTTTTGATAGTTGTCTCTGTCTAAGTGGGTATTTAACTGTTTTTGAATCGAGTTGTCTGTTCGTAGAGCAATGTTTATGCCTTGTTTTTTAAAAATGTTTGTGATTCTGTGGGTGTATTTGTTGGAATATTTATGGTAGGCTTCACTTGAATAGGCCCAAGATTTCTGCTTTCGCGTCGCATGTAAAGGCAGTCACACACGTACGGGATACCCGTGGGATTTGGATGGAATGGTCCCGGCCCTTCGCGATCCCGGAACGTATGTGAGCATTTCCTTGACGCTGTGGCCGCACCCCAGTACCCCACTCGTGCGACCAAATCCTCACCGAAAAACAATTCTTATTTCCTCGAAGGCCGTGGCGAAGGGTGAAAATTCAGCGTGTGTGTCCTGTTGTCAGTCGGCCTTCGAGGATTTCTTGTGAGAGCCTGCGTGTATTTCGAGTTTATTTTTCTGTTTTGTTTGTTCTGTTCCGTTTCGCAATGTTCCGTGTTTATAAAAATGTATGAAAGTGGGTCCTGTCGATGGGAAGTGAAGTGCCAGGAATATCACGGCAGAAACAAACGAGAATCTGCTTACACCAAGCTGGCAGAAATATTGAAGGAGAATGAGCCAAATGCAAAAAAAGAATGTATAATAAAAAAATCAGCAAAATTAAACCATCAGGAAATGAATCTTTCCGAAGTGACGTGTTGAGGTCAAACAACATTTATATAAAAAAAAAAAACGGCTGCAAGAAGATCGCTTTGAAGGTTTTGGAAAAACCGTTGCCATGAAATTACGTGGCCTTCCGACCAATCAAATGCTAATAACAGAAAAAATAATTGATGGCACAATGTTTCAAGCCGAAATGGGCCGTTTTAGAAAGTCTTACATTGAGCAACGGTTACCAACTTCCGGCCTGTGCTATTCTGCGGGCAGCAGTTATGGATTTTTTTGTCCAGCTCGCAAGCTTTTCCAGCAACACCCGCAAGATCATTATAAACCACCAGCATATTTGGATAAATTACCTCAAAATATCGACACAGCAGCAATTTTTCTATCAAATATAATTCAAATGATGTCATATGATTTGAATTTGGGTTTACATCACAATATGATCAACTAAATTAAGGAATAGATGATTTTAAACTAATATTATTTTAATTTAGTTTTTATGTCATTTAAGCTTAATTTTATGTTGTTGATGTATTTACGAATGGGAATAAATCAATTATATTAATCTTCATATAATCTTTTCGAAGAACTTTATAAATGGCCTCACATATTCCTGGCATGATGATGTATCCAAGGGCTTGAGGAGAAATTATTGTTGAAGACTTAAGATTTTTATAGCTTCTCCCCGTTGCCAAAAACCGTCTTTCGTGGGGCGAAATTTCTTCTCGCATAGCGGTAGATATATATATATATATATTTGTAATAAATGGAGTGACTAACGGTAACAGATGTAAATAGGTTTCTTCGTCCATCCTCAAATAATTATGAAATTCTTTGGGAAAATACTTCAATTCCGAAAGAAGATTTTTGTGAATATATTTTCCTCTTTTGTGTAGCCACTCTTTGCACCATACACTTCTTCTGATGCGCTGTTTTACTCTAGTTTTAGCGCTACTTGCCGCGATTAACAAACTAACAGCAGCCAGTGCGTGAACATCATCGGATGCTGCCATCGTGAAGCCAACTCTGAGACTGAGAAACTCTTGAGGTTTTTAACGCCCCGTGTGTGTGCAGGGCCACTTCCATGAAAACCAGGGCCGGCGCTAGGAATTTCGGGCCCGGGGTAAAATGGGCGACCATTTTTTTTAGCTCTACAAAATGGCCAGGCGACAATGGGCATAATCTTGGCTTCATGGACTGAGGGCCCCTATAGTCGGTTATCGGGCCCCCCATCAGCTCGTGGGGCCCGGGTACTTTTGACCCGCTTACCCCCCCTTAACGCCGGCCCTGATGAAAACCCTGAGGTCTGGCCCGCAGGCTTTCCTTGAGGCCCGGCCTCCACGTGTATGGCTACCTTAAGGTACACTCTTTGGCAAAAAAAAATTGACTGTGGGCGCCTGAGATTAAGTCCATTACTTTTCACTATGTGGCATCACTGGAGAGTTTGTTCCAGCCATTGACTTAAGGAAATGAATAACAGATGGCGCTGAGTTTAATACCCGCAATGATGCCACATTGTGCGAAATAAGGGACTTAGTCTCAGGCGCCCACAGTCAATTTTTTTGCCAAAGAGTGTACGTTCCCACGCGCGTCCCTCGACGCGTGTTAGGGCACGCCTTTCATCTTTGCCGCATATACTAGCAGTTACGGCGCGCCTCGACCCACCACTAGGTGGTAAAAGATGAAAGGCGCGTACTGCCTACCACGCGTCGTGGGAATGGGCCTTTACTTTTACTTTCGAAAAAAATGTGATGAGTCGATAATTTTGCTCATTACAAACTGTATTTTGGATACGGACAGTAGTTTATCTATCTCCCTATTTTGTTACCATCGGGGTTTCTGGTAAGACCCCCAGTACGGATGCAAATTTAAAGATGCATTCACGTCACCAAGGACTCTGTGGGAGAGTGCAGTGATTGGTTGAGACCTGTAGTTCGGCGGACAGAGGAGGCCGCAGTGTTGATCTTTACGCTGAGTCGACCAGCCGACCGATAAATGCGTGTATAATGACTAATGAGCCCGCTCGCTGCTGCGGCCAGGCGAGGTTCTCTGTTTACCGGGTCGGCAAATGCAAATACAGCGCTGCTCGCCCGCCTCTGTGAAGACCGATGGATGTCGCTGCCACGAGGTAATCGAATGCGATCCTCCACTCACATTGACTACGACGGCTGTCATCAGATCACACAATATGTTAATCTGTGTGGCACCGCATTAGAGTTCCCTTGCCTGACATTCTCTTCCAAAGTATACGGCAGCAATATGAAATTACTGGATGCATGATTTTGATGTTTTGACTGCATGTAAACGTAACCCGATTTTGGGGATCATGTTTCTTTGAGTCAGATATTCATGAACACGATACCTCCTGGATATATGTGACCTATTGAAACGAAATTTAAGCAAAATTTCATAGGGATGTGTATTCCACAATTCCACGTTCTCGAAACATGCGGACCGTCATTTATAAAAACTAGATTTTTAAAATAACATGTTGAATGACCGATATTCAGAACACTGACGGAAGCAGAAGTCAATGACAAAGTTATGGTCAACAACACATGTGTGAAGTTTGAACGACTTTATTTATAGCGCGATTTTCCACCTATAATTATTTTATTTGGAAACGAACGTAATTTCCCAGAGCAAGGAAAAGTATTTGTTAGTATAGTCCAATCTTTAGTTTGGAGGCTTGATTGGTTTCCGGTGTTCCTATTTTTTTATAATGAAAAAGAAAATAAGTAATTTTTATCGATCAATCTCTGTTTTCTGACTTTATAGTCTTACCACCTTAAGTGGTAGTAATATTAACAGCATGACGTACAACCTTTTGGCTGTTTACGAGTACCACAGATGAGAAGAAGATCATTTAGTATTGTCAATCGCTCGTTAATCTCTAGCACTGAGTATTCCGTACACAAATTATGTTTTATATTAAATTCAATAAGAAAGATTATTTAAAAAAAATACAGTCACACGTTATTTTTAAATTACTTTCATTATATGTTTGCAAAATTTCCTTCTGAATGGAATATATAAATCAGACAAAAAAGTATTGTTGCTATATTCACGTTTTTCTGAATTTTTAATCATTTGTCTCTAAGTCTAGAAGCATGGAGAACGTAAAATCATGGAAATTAGGAACAAGACTTTTGAGTTTCTGCACTATTGCCGTAAGATGAAGGAACGGTAGGCAAAGTAGTACTACTTAGCCGTTGTGAGGTTCACAACCCCACCACTTGTGAATTTTAATATTATAAAAAATGCTATTAATTAATTATTATTTTGGATATTAACCTCTGGTTTCTAAGTTATAAGATCACAGAACTTCAAGTCAATGGTATATTTGATCTCTGGTAAGGAGAAAAAGTTGAAGAAAAGAAATAAGAGGAGGTTTGGTTGGAAAAGCTTAATCAAGAAACTAGCTACAAAATCCTGGCGGGATTCAACATGGAGAATTAAGCCCGAGGGTGGAAGAAGAGAAAATAAAATTAGTGCATTTTAAAAGTTGTATTTGGTAATTAATTGTCGTTTGTAAACGGAAGATGAAAAGACAAGTGGATGATCTTTGTTTCTTATTGAAATTGTAATACAGAAATGGAATTGATATTTAAAGGATATTAGATATGATTTTAATAGTTATTTGATTTCAGCGGAGGTATCAAAAAACCAGTGACGGATATAGAGGACTAAATAAAAATCGTGAGCTGATCTAACACTGGAAATATTAGGAATATTAGTGTGTTTAATTTCTAAAAATAAAAATATGTGGTAAAGGTAAGGTTGTAAGGAATATACGTACATAAATCACATACAAAAATCTCTTTACACCTCTTCAGTGTTTTACTGTAGTTCTTCCTTTCACGGTATAGAATTGTTCCATTACGTTGCTCAAATAGCCAAGCAATAAAATTGTAGTTTAAAAAACTAAAATCATGCTTTCGTAGTAATGTGAACTAAAAGGTTAAAAGTAATATTTAAATATAAACATTTTGTTTTAACGGTGATAGGACGTCCCACAATTCAGGACAAATTAATTTTGTTTTGAATAAGCTTAAAGTATAAAGTCACTGATTACAAAATTAACCTTAATGTAAGAAAGCATGGGGTGCTATTTCAGTTGTCTTATATTTTTTGTCGTTGGCTGTTTGTGAAGACAGAGTCATTGTCAAAAGTTATGTAGAGCGCACCCCACGCTTTTTTAACATTAAAGTAAATTTTGTAATCAGTGACTTTATACTTTAACCTTATTCAAAAAAATTAATTTATCCTGAATTTTGGGACGTCCCATCACTGTTAAACAAAATCTTTATATTTAAATTTTATTTTTAACCTTTTAGTTCACATTACTACGAAAGCGTGATTTTAGTTTTTTAAACCACAATTTTATTTTTAACTTTTTAGTTCAGATAGTTTAAAAAGTATGTTTCTTACTGTTGGCTTTTCTTCGCCAATCTCTCTTTTTCTTTGAGTTGTAGTTTCATTTTTAGTTATTATTCCCACGAGTAAAATACAATTAAATGGCCAACTCAACATCAATATCAGGGTAAACGAGGGTAAACGAGGAAGGCTACTTTTCTATAATAGTACGAAGTAATATTTCGAATACTTACTATTCAACATCACGTTAAGCGACTGCAGACAGAGAAACCTTTCTGGATAAGAGTCAGCGGAAGATCATTGCCTACAGCAGCCAAGACTCGTAAATCACACCCGGGAAACTGGAGAACGATGATGATGATGATGGCTATATTTGGCGGGAAATCTCCGAAGGGTGTGGCCGCCAAATGACGAAGATTTCACGATTCGCACCTGTGCACTAATGTCGCGGCTGCATTTGTAAATCAGCAGTCCCATCAAGTATAGGATACGTGTAGTTTAACTTGAAATCCTAACCATGGGTTATCCTAATCTTTTACATTTATAATATCAGCAAAAATGCGAACCGAAATCGGGATTCGCCAGTCCCGCGCCTTAACCAACTAGGCCACAAAGACGATTCGGAAAGTGGGTGAAAATGAGCCACATCTTTCATAAGACGGTTAAATCACTTTAGTGTTTTTACTGTCAAAGTAATGAGAATACCAATACATAGATATGAAATTATTGGATTGTCATCGGTTCTTAATGAATGTACAAAATTTCAGACAATTTGGACTTTCTGAAGTGGGTGAAAATTGAAATGAAATTTTCCATTACATTCAACCACTTTTAAGTTGTTTCTGACAACGGGGTAAGAGTGAATTTATTGAATTTTTATCGGTTCTTAAAATGTGTGCAAAATTTCAAACGATTCGGACGTCAGGAAGCGGGTAAACACTGAAATGAAAGATTCCATTACATGCAACCATTTTTCTATTGTTACCGTCAGAGTAACGAGAATAGCAGGACGTTGCTAAGAGACTACTGTATTGTCAACGGTTCTTAAAACGTGTGCAAAATTTCAAACGATTCGGACGTCAGGAAGCGGGTAAACACTGAAATGAAAGATTCCATTACATGCAACCATTTTTCTATTGTTACCGTCAGAGTAACGAGAATAGCAGGACGTTGCTAAGAGACTACTGTATTGTCAACGGTTCTTAAAACGTGTGCAAAATTTTTATATTTTTACTGTCAACGTAATCAGAATATCAAGACATAGCTATGAGTAATCAGTTATCAATACATGAGCAAAATTTCAAACAATTCGGACATCTGGAATTGGGTTAAAATTAAATTGCAAAATTCCACGACATTCAACAATTTTTCTGTTGTTACTGTCAAAGTAATGAGAATAGCAGTATATATGAAATTATTGTATTGTCACCGGTTCTTAATATGTGTGCCAAATTTCAAACAGCTCGGACATCTGAAAGTGGGTCAAAATGGAGTTGTAAAATTCCGTTACATTCATACATACATACAAACATACAAGGAGGTCAAGCTAATATAAAGCGTGTAAAAAGGAATAAGTTCATAATTCTTATACAGATGCGTAACATGCCATAAAGCTACATGCCTACATTAATGAAATCAGTCTGTATAAATATTTCCTGCTTGGTCAATAATATGTTTCGTCGTACTTTTCACAAAAAAAAATCAAAAAATCAAAAAATCAATGGATTCCAGGAAGTAGTATTTTTCATCAATGTTTATTATTCGTAATTAACATCATATCGTACTCGATGAGAGGTAGAGTCCTAGAATTTTTAAATAAAGCTCTTCGTGACCCTACTGGAATTTAAGCAGCGATCTCATTTACAAAACGTTCATTTGAGAAAGAATAATAACCGTATCAAGTAGATATTTAGATACTCGTTTATTATTAATATGTATTTCCTGTAAATTCTAGTCAAGGAAACTTCATACAAAGGTAAAAATAAGTTAGAGTACAATCGTCTATACGTTAAACGTTTCTATATCATCATTTGTCATGTGTCGTTTGTGGGGATTGCTTTAAGTATTTGCCAGCCAATATGTCTTGTTAAGAAAAGAAAGATTAGAGACAGTGAATACAGATTAAAACACTAATGATATTATTCAGAATGATAACTGTCACTCCTCTAGTAGTAATATGAAATGATTTTAAATAATTATACGAAGCTGGCGTCCCGTTATTAATGTTTAAATGTATTATAATGTAGTAAAATCAAGACTGATAAGATAAGTATATTTTTACTTTAATATCGTTTAATCCTCATTAAAAAAATTATTAAAAAAAAAAAAACAGTAAAAGATTGTTCTTTTCCTTGAGGCTGTTGCAGAGGTTACACTTGTAATAAAAGAGAGGGATACGCCGATCTCTCCGGAATTAGCTGCCCGGAAGTTGTATAGACATAGTGCTTTTGTGTAAGAGGACAGTTCCATGTTATATGCTACAATGTCGAGCCTTCAGCAGGACGGTATCGTAAAAACAAAGCACTGTGGGAGCTGAGCGTGCTGAGTTTATAAGGTGTCGCATGGCTTCCGTTGATTGCAACTTTCTTGTGACTGCCCCGACCTCTCCATCAGACACAAAATGAGAACCAGAGCCAGCAGTGGAATGAATAGCTACGCTTTCGCCACTCAATTCGACTGGACACTCGTGAAGATTACGTTGCAGGAAACTATAGTGTGCCAAAGAAAATTTGTTTCTAAATGCTGGTTGATCAGACAAAACCGTAGAAAGTAAATCGACGAACCGGATTCGCTGGCTAGGACGTACTGTTAGATTTTTCTGGAAAAGCTTAACCGATTTTTATTGGATCTTACGTTTCGTGACTGCTTACTAAACGATTCTTAACACTAAGGTACATTCCTTATGACAAATATGAAAGCTATTATATTAAATATAGAAATACAAAAGCATGGTACTTACTTTAGATGTCCAGGAAAAACGCCTTCAGACTCTCCTCTCCCAAAATTCAGCAGCTTTAATCGCCTTGTCATTGACTTCAATCAGGTCTACAGACCGTTCCCATGAAGTTGCATCTGAATAGGTGTTCACGATCCTGCACATCCGTCATCATCTTTGTATCCTAATCTCACCATGTTAGTTTTACATTTGGAAACCCCAGATCTCAATCGGTTCAGTGTCCACGAGGTAGTGTATTTTAATGTGTAGCCTCCTGGTAGTTCTTCTTTGGGGCAATTATTTTGGTGGTCAAGGGTGCCCCTCCACACTTCCATATGTCGTGTCTGGAATTTTGTGTTGTATTGCCGTTACACTTTAGAATTTTGAGCCTGTTTACTGAAGGTTAGCAAAGGATTAAATTACTGGTCTTGGTCGTTTCAATTTTGGATAGTGGAGACTGTAACGGTTGTGTAAATTATGGAGAGCTAGTTCAGTTATACTAAATTTAAAGATTATACACCACATAATTAATAATAAAAGTTTGTAATGGAATTTATCGATATGGAAATATATGACCTAGATTAAATTGATTGGGAGGGGAAGTTCTTAATAATATATATATCCCCCCCCCCCCCCCCGTAGTTCTGCCCAACTCAGGAGCGCGAGTGAACATATCTGGTAGAGGTGTTTTTCCTCTGTTCCCAGAATCTCTTCATCCTTTCGTTGTGCTCTTTCCTACGTTCTTCTGTCCAAGTGTTCCTTCTTCTAATATCCTGGCTGTTGGAAACCTGGTGGTTATTGACCATGCTAATAAATTATTAATATAAAAGATGAAATTTAATCTGAATTCTAACCATATTAACATTTTTTTCAGATGATTCACAGAATTAACAGTACGAGAGTTACAGGGAGTTTGACGACTGCGGTAAATTAGGTAAGGAATTCGGCCATGGCCTTTAGAAGGAACTATCCCGGCATTTGCTTGGCGTGATTTGGGAAATGCATGGAAATCTAAAATCTGGATAGCCGGACGAGGATTGGAACCCGCGTCCTCCCGTATGTGAGGCCACAGAACACACATTGGTGGCGCGGTCGCTGAGTCACACTTTATGTCGCTGGCTATTGCGTTGAGGGTACGGTCTGCTACTTGAAACCACAGAAGACAGACAATGACCGTAACTGCATGATTTCTCCCATCAGAAGAATGTCGCTCACCGCTAGAAGCTCAATCTATAGCCTTACAACTTCCTCCGTGACTCAGACGGGAGACTTGTCACCTACTTGGTCACTCAAACTGGTGTGACGTCATCCTTACGGCGTCTCACGTCAGCTTCTTGTCACCTCCATAGCGACCCTTAACATAATTGTGTTTCCTACACAGCGTCCTGTACCTTCCAGTGACACGAACCAAAATGCTTCCCCGTTTCTCCTGCGAATCACAGGAAGAAACAGCCGCCTCGTATATGGGCGTAGTAATAAAATGTCTCCTTCACATGGGCCAACCTCTCGTTTGCTACACGAGACTTTATGCAAGAGGTGTCGCAGTCCCGCTCCATACTGGCAATTTTTCCGTTTACTGTATTCCACGCGAAGGCGAGGCATTGGTCAGTTAATTTGGCACCTTTGTTTGGAAGTTGAGATTTAATCTAGTTAATGGCCGTTGGATACTGGGTTTATTCATGCATAGATAATCTTTTCATTGGCTCTTGGACAGACAGTGGCCGGTGTGGCATAGTAGGACTTTCGGAATCGAGCCGCTGATGTATAAATTGATATTTTGACTATCGATGGCATTGGCTGAAGTTGGATATCTTTGAAAGAGCAAAGAGACTGTGGAGAGAGGTAGCCTCTAGAACAGCGTAATCCTTTCATTGGCTCTTGGTGTGGTGTACTAACCCTTTCGGAAATGAGCCGCTGAAGGATGTATCGATATTTTGAGTATCGATGGCACTGGCTGAAGTTGGATATCTTTGAAAGAGCAAAGAGACTCTGGAGAGAGGTAGCCTCTAGTACAGCGTGGTCTTGAGTGCAGCTTGGTTGGAAGGGGTGTTGGTTCCCACGTGGAAGGTTTGTTATCTTCAAACGAATGAGTGTAGTCGTTGTCTGGTGTCTTAACACGGTCAAGCTTTTATACGTTATTAGACTGAGCTTTTCATGCAGTTCTAATGTAATAAAATATACGAGAACTCTGAAACCACCAACTTTTATCTGAAGATTTAACCTAACCAGCAGTGGGCGCATCCACTATTAAATAACATTCACTATTTCGACAGAGTGGCGACCAAGTTACTTTTGAGTTGTGATTGGTGTGTGTTTGATAGCCACGCACATTTCTCCGCCACATCGGTCCTTCGTACCATCCAGGGGCTGGTCCATACGACATATTGTCTCCGGTAACGCTTGTAGTGACAACAATATATGTAATATCACTCGGTGATTTATTGTGACATTATAATGTAGTGCTTTCACTCGGCATCTTTCGATTTCTGTTCAGTATGCAAGATTTCATCAAAATCCTTAGAGACGTTTGTGAGAAATTAATTTGATCTATTTACAAGAGTTGCTCATATAATAATATTACATTGGACGGATTAAATATATACGCAGTATAAAAACCTAACCTGAAGGTTGGTTACATCCTCCAGAAGGAGGCATACTAAGCCATTGTATAAGAGGTAGGACGGCCAGTTCCTTTCCTCTAGGACCTACAATTTAACGTAGATTCCGAACCACAGAATGCCCTAGCGTAGCGTAGTTCATATGATCAAATACAAATCTTAAAAATTCTTGCCCTTACCGGTATTTGAACACGTGATCGTAGCCAGAATTTTTTGAGAGCAAGCAAAGAAATTACTTTTTGCCCCACTAATTACATTTGAGCTATCAGACCAGTCCATATTTGTTATACGTTCAATATATTTCTTTCCTACTTACATAAAATGTTTTACAATTAAGCTGGTAGTATTTAATGGTAACCGGTTACTGTGCAAAGTACGGCTAGTAGAAAAAACTGTTAAATCTGGTTAAAAATACGACTAGCTGCTTCCTTGGCACGGAAAACTGTACCCAAAAGCCGTAAAATATGTAAAAAAAAAGCTGTAATTAGCGACAAAACATACGATTACGCACATTACTGCCTATGCATTAATAGACGTCTTGAGCCGTCTGTGACGTTTTTGTGTCAGAATTTGGTGTGGCAGCTGTTTTCTATACTCAGAATCCACTAAGCATCATGGAATATTAGTAGTCATTCAGGTGCAGGCTGCCATTCAACCCAGACACAACAAGATTGGGCACATTGCTAACTTGGCGGCAATAGACATCCCGAGTGTGACGTTATTATAGTTAGAATTCGGTACTGCAGCAACCTTATTAACTCAAAACCGTGATGCACCATGGAATATTAGGGTTCATGTAGGTCCAGGCTGCATTTAAATCTCCGCTAATACAGCTCCTTGAAAATCAACGCATTCACGGTAAAGATGGCTGCTACATGTTGGCTAGTACCGCACGTAACCCTACGATTTGCATTCTATTACTCATGTTTTACCTGTTTTATCGACTTCCCGTACACTTTTTCTTGAATACTAATACGTTAATCACATTTTCATCTCGAAACAACAATTTTTTCTACTGGCCGTGCTTTGCACAGCACCCTATAGCCATTGTTTACAATTCAGTAATATTCATCATTTTTTTTATGAATGTTAGTAATATTGATGTTTGTGTTAAATACACATGCAGTAAAAAATAAATGTTGATTACATTGTAACTGCTAATCTTACTTTCAAAGAAGTTTCGTAAATAATCACTTTTGATAAAGCTAATTTTTAAATTTCTTCTTTTTAAATGTTTTACGAAGCTAACAGTTGTTTACAATAACCAAAGATAAAACAGTAGACGCAACGTGGCGTTAACTTTTTTTTAAAAAAAGTTTGAAAAAAATAGCATTTGACAAAGCCAGTATATATTTTTTAAATAATTACTTTTTAAATGTTTTACAATTAAACTGGTAGTGCTAGTATTGCTTCGAAGAAATGTATGCAAGAAATGTTCGTAATGAGTTCCTTGAAGCCAAAGAGAAAATATTAGTAGGCCACCTGGTACCTGAGCGTTAGAGCTGTTTTCGAGATGTCAAGAGTA
>JARYHS010012519.1:32438696-32528749 GCA_031002005.1 Vandiemenella viatica | reverse complement strand
TCGAATAAACTATGGCTAAAACAAACTGATTTAGAATATGATGGATTTAGATATACCTTATTCATAAAGTTAACTGAAATTATATGAATAAAAGAAAAACTTAAGGTGTTAATCTTATAGTGCACTTTAAAAAGATGTCACATTCTCTCTACTCCTGTCAGTTTTCTGGATTTTCTCTAAAATTTTAGACAGTTTTGGACCTTTTTATTTCTTATGGTAGTTTGTTATACATTATTAAACTTTTGTGCAACACTGTATTTTGTGCTTTACTACTTTGAGTATAAGTCAAATGAAATTGACTTGCCTGGTTTGTCTTATAGTTATGTACAGTACATCATTATCCCTTTGTACGGGTCAAGACAAATACCTTGGTAACAATCCAGTTTCAAACCTGTATACAAAAGTCAATGCATTGTTCATTATTTCCTTCTCAGCATACAGACGTTCGAAATCCTTTGACATTTTACCAGTATTTTCAGTTCGTCTTTTATTTAATGCAATCATCATTCTCATACTGAAATTAATTTGCTTCTCCATAATATCTTTTTTTAAACAACAACTCCTTACCTGATTTAAGCAATAAATTTAGTAATTTGTAAAACAAAACCACTTTTTGCTACTTTTTTATTTATATAATGTACATATAGAATTAGCAGTAGTAATTTGTAGGGAACAAAGGGCTTACGGTAGTTGTTCTCTGACGAAAAAATGACGGAAATTTTTTCTTTGAAAGACGCTGCGATAAGAATGTTATCTATGGATGTGCTATTAACAATGTCACACGGAAAATGGAAGTGAAAACTTTTCCAGAGCTCGAGGAATCACTGATATAAGAAATCAGCTATGACCGAGGATACTTCTCCTACATTTAGGTTGTTTTTTTTTTGGTTTTTTTTTTTTTTTTTTTTTTTTTTTTTTTTTTTTTTTTTTTTTTTTTTTTGCTGCACGGGCTTAATAAAGTGTGGGAAGCTGCGTGTAAAAGCTGGTATACTAATATTTCGTACAACCTCCATTAAAATGTCACAAATTTCACATTTCTCAAAAATGTGTCCCGATAGCCGAATTGTTATTTCTGTATGAACGTCTTTTGTCACCCATGATTTTCAGAACATGTTGTAGCAACGAACTTCCAGTGTTTAAGATATCCATCCTTCTTGTATTCCTAAAACCAAAAATTCATTTCCATAAAGCACATTATACTAATCGTACAGTTTAGGAAGTTTTTTTCTTGGCCCTAGGAAAGATATTGTTTTTCTGTAGATGACTGTTTGCAGATACTAGTACTTCCACGATCCCTCCTTATTTTGCCGTTAAGCTTCAACAACTGTCTGCGCTTTCAACTCTAACATCCAATTCTAATTTTCAGGTATAATTTTACTGTTAAATAACTGGACTTCATCAGTTATAGCCAAGTTAAATTAACAAGAGGGAGAGAATCATTACTTTTCATTTTCAGTTTTTACGAAGAATATGTCTTATATTTCAGGTGAACTGCGTTGTTTTCTTTTTTTTACAGGAAATTATAATTATGATTATTTAGTGTCAGACTACTTATATAGTTTATCGAAGATTGGCCAAGAAATCTGATGAAGAGTTAGCGGTTATTCTTAATTTAGCACTTTCATCTGCACGTGGCAATAGATTAGTAACCAGACGTAATTTTAGTTACATATAAGGCTGGTTCAAAAAGTAACGAACCGGAGTCCTAGGAACAGAAACCAGTACCTGTATTTCAGAAGTATTGGCCCTGGCTGTTAAGGCACTTGTCCCAATGCGACACAAGGTGGTGAATGGCTGTCTCGTAAAATTCCTGGAGCTGCGATGTGAACCAGTTCCGCTCGTACTGCTTGACGTTGTCGTCCGAGGTGAATCGTTTGCCCCTCAGAACAGAGGGCAGACACTGTTGTCCCGTGCTGCTTGAAGTCAATCAGAAGGGGGCCGTATTGGTCAAAGAAGAACGTCACCATATGCTTTCCTGCACTTGTGTGGATGGCCTTGGATTTTGTTGGTGGTGGTGACCCTCGATGCTTCCACTGGAGACTTTGTCGTTTCGATTCTGGTTTAAAGTGATGACATCATGACTCTTCTCCAGCCACCACTTGTGCTAGGAACTCATTCCCTTCCCTGGCATAGCACTGCAGACGATCAAGACAGAAGGCCATTCAACATGCTTCCTGTTGTGGTTGAAGACTGTGGGGCACCCATTGAGCGCACACTTCGCTCCAGTTCAGTCTTTCCGTCTTGATGGTGTGAACACTTCCGACTCCTCAATCCAACCTCGGCGGCTACGGCTTTCACTGTAACTCGGCGGTCATGGATATCGAGTCCATCAACCACCTGGACGATGTCGTCGGTAATGTGGTGCTCCAGACCATCATCATCGGCTAACGACAACGGTCCTTCCCAACCTTGCAAGGGATATGCAGAGTTCACAGAACACTTGTGACATTCTTCGATGAATGTCCGTTCCCCTTACCCCTTCCGCTGTCAGGAAACGAACAACACCTCTTTGCTCTTCTTTTGACGCCTCCATTTCACTGCTTACATCACGAATGAGTGCTGGACGACTGACGCATGCTTCTGCTAGCTTTGTAGTCACGTGACTTTCACTCCTGATCTTGTAAAGGCGGGCATGTGGACTTCCGCGCTATCGTCGGAAACTCTCTTTGTTATCAAGCTATTGTTTCAGAAGCAGGAAGACCAATTCTTTTCTTCAGGGACTACAGTTTAACGTGGAATCAGTGCCACGGAACGTCCCGACGTAGCTCATATAAACAAATACAGCTTGTAACGATACCATCGAACTAACACAGATCGAGAGGAGTATCTGTGAGTGGGGATATCTTTGACGGACAACAAATCTTCTAGGGTTTGCAGCCGGATTTTATTATAAAGCGACAAGCTTTCGGCTACTAGCTCAGTAGCCATCTTCAGGTCGATTATGTATCGGTGATCTTGCCTAGATTATACTTTGCGGGCCACGTTCCCTGGTTGCCGGCGATCCGGTGGAGTGTGGACAGCCAAGTGAGAGGGACCCAATCGACCAATCAGGGCGGGGACTCGACGACTTCTTAACTGTGGTACCTATTGGTTGCGTCCCACAACAGCTAGATTCCGGCAGTTAAGCAACGCTGAGCGTGGTGAGAACTTGGATGGGTGAACGCCACAACTAAGCTCCGGCAGTTAAGCAACGGCCAGCGTGGTGAGTAGTTGGATGGGTGACCGCCGCCTCGACCGATCACAGGGAAGCGGGACTGCGAGCGTCATAAGGTTGCTAAGCGACACCAGTAAACGCCTGGTATCCATCAAGGCAAGATCGCCAATACATAATCGACCTGAAGATGGCTACTGCGCTAGTAGCCGAAAGCTTGTCGCTTTATAATAAAATCCGGCGGCAAACCCTAGAAGATTTGTTGTCATTTATTCGCCGGGAAAGCCTGCATTCGCATCTTTGACGGAGTCTAAACAATATGGCGACAGTCTACAGTACGCTGCAATACCGTGTGGACCTAATGGCGGGAGTTGCCGACTGTTGAGGACAATACCGCGGGAACTATAATCTAAAAGTGTTTGTAACGGTGCAACTAACGTGTACTGTAATTTCAAGTATTATTCGGAGTGTTCAGTGTACGCGGACGAGGACAGTGCTCCGAACTTTCTAATTATTGTGATAGCAGCACCGCCTACTATTTTCGCCTACTCGGTTGGAATCCTGCAAACTTTGGTGATAGAAGTTCGATTACACGGGTCACTGTAACTGGTGGATACTTCGGCGGTGTATTTTCGTGTTTCTCCAGATAATAAAGTTGTGTGTTGAATGAAAACTTTTGTGATTTGTGTGGTAGTAATTCCTACTCATTTTAGTAGTATAGCTGCCACCACGTGCTGCTTGAAGTGATTAGTTTATTGAATATCTTTAATTCTTAGTATTAGTTGTGGAATCCCCACTGGCGACCGGACAAAATTGAACCTGTAATAATAGGAACATTTAATCACGAATTTAAACACGCCGTATTGAATCATTCCACCAGGACTCAGAATTATCGCTAATACGCAAGGTGCCTTGCATGGCTTGGCCGCGACAGGACAGTATAAGTGGAAACGGAGGTAGTAAATGACATTGGTCAACACCGAAGTGGATTTTATGCTGTAAAAAACCGTTTAGGAAAATCGACAACTGACGACAATCGGAACAGCAGATCGAGCCATATCCAGTAAGCATCGACGATATATACGGCAAGACGGTGCAAGCTGAGACCGTGTTCAACAGTCTGCGGGCTAGCAACATCGCAGAAGCTTCGTATTCTACAGAGTGAGCAGAAAAGCAGCTTCAACGACGATCTACGAGAACATCTGAGGGGTTGGAGTCTTGCGAGAGCCGGTAGCAGTCCGAGAAAACATGGCGATTTCTTCTCATCGCAAGGGAAGTGCAAATTTCAATTTTTTAATGTAAGAGGCACAAACTGACAGGAGTAGTTTTTCGTTTTCAAACGGAATTTTGTTAATTTCATGTGAACTTGTCGGAGTAAATTTCTTTCGACCTTTATTGAATTTTAAATAGCCAAATGAGTAGGAAAATATCCGAGCAATTTGTTTAGAATAGCAACTTGTCAGTTTGAGTCAGTAGTTAGGTTTCGTTTTAACGGAAATTTTTCTAATTTTCCTGTGGACTCACTGTAGTAATTTTTTTCCTTTTTTTTTCGACTTCTATTAAATTTTAAGGAATCACATGAGTGGAAAATTTAATTTTTGATGAGACGGGAATCAACTAATTATTCTTGTAATGCTTTGGTTATAATGTGTCAACTAGTTCCCGAGTGTTTTTAATTTTTTTTTTTTTTTTTTTTTTGAGCAAAGTAATTTCTGGAACTTTGATGCTAAAGCGTGTACCTTGTCTAAGAGGGAAGTATTGGTGACTGAAGTATTTTGTGGTCCTAGTTTTTTTCAAGAGTAACTTGGTAAATTTTAGTTAAAGTTGGATTGTGCCATGGCGTCCGAGGGTGATGTGGGTGAGGGGGAGCTGGTGGTGCCGAACCGCGAGCCTTTGGATGATACTTGTGATGGGCACACCAATCAGTTGACATCCGCTTCTGTTGTACCCGAGCTGTCACTGGCCACAATGTTTGGATACTTAAAGTCCTTGGGAGCCAAGATGGATTCAAATATTAATTACTTGCAATCAAATATTAATGACCAGCGGTCCAACTTTCAAGGGGAGTTGCATGCGATTAATAATTCTTTGCAATCAAATATGGATAGCTTGCGGTCTGATTTTCATAACCAATTGCAGCTAAAGTTTGAGGAGTTTAAGGAGGATAACCGTATCTTGAAAAATGATTTACGCTCTCTTGATGATTCACTGGGCATACTAAGGGAGTCAGTAGTGGGCCATTCTCAACAAATATCCGAACTTAAGGTTGGGTTGGAGAAAAACAAGTCGAAATGTGAGAAACGGGTTTCGATTCTAACTGTAGTCTGGACAAGCTAGAACAGATCTAGGGAAGGAGACGGTGTGTCTGCGTCGTGATGTCGGGGTGATCGACAAAAGAGTAGACATGGTTGAGCAGATTGGGACTGGCAACGCGCAGCGGCTGGATGAGGTGGAAACTCACTTTGTCCTCCTGAATAAAAAGATGAAGGTAGGAGAAGAGAAGGTAAGTGAATTGGTTTCTGATGTCAAGTTGGTTTCCCAAGATGTCGGGAGATGTTCTGCGTTGATAGAGGAGGTAACGAAGGTGAAGGTTCCCGAAGTGGTGAGGGAGGAGGTGACTAAAGTGAGAAGTTGGCTTAGTTCAGCATCGCCCGTGGTTGGGGGTGAAGAGAAAGTCGACTGGGGGAAGTTTGTTGACTATGGTAGCATTCACCCGGTGGAATTCATATCAAATTTTGAGAGTTTTGGTCCTTTTTGCTTGGCGAGTGAGAGGCAGAAAATAGAAATGGTCCGTAAACATTTGACTGGGGGAGCTAGTCTTCAGAATTATTGGTCGGTGGATAGACAGGTGGCACTACGCCGCGAATTGATGTCGGAGGAGCCTTACAGGGCTGATAGGGTGTATAGTGAGGGGGGGGGGGCGTGATTAAAATATTTAATTATAATTTTATTAATTATTAATCTGAAAATGAAAATTGATTTACAAGGTTAACTAGAACCATGAATATTGTACACAAAATCATTTCCAACTTATTGAGTCTTATGGCTTATACAAGGCCGGGTAATAGTTAAATTTACGTTAAACATATTCCAAAGACAACAAAAACAAGCAATACCTGACGTTTACAATCCGCCGATGAAAAGCAAGCATGAAACTGAATTAAATATTTCAACAAATAGCAGTCAACATATTATCAACGTGGAAACACAGGCCATCAAATTGAAGTTAACATTTACTACAAAAAGGAGTATCCCAGGGCCGCCATATAAAGGTAACAAGCATCGTCTTGAATTTACACAAATTAGCAAGATGCTTGGAATTTGAAATTAAACATGAAAATTAGCTAGCTGAGTGATTTTATGACGGGAGCAGAGTCTTATCTCAGTGCCGCTTAAGGGCTCGCAATTCTCGTCAAAACCCAATGTACTGTGACCGTTTGCGTCGGTACTTTACCATGAGTGCATCGTCGTGATGAAGTGTGACACCCACAGTGCCACTGCAGCTAAGAAAGCCAGGTTAGCGGATACGACCGCGTTACCACAACAGCTTCCAGATAATGGCAGGCTTGCCATACAACTTCTAGCTCCCAAGAGCAAGAGAATGTGATCAGATCCAGTCACTGATCAGCGGACGAGAGCGTGTCGGCTGACACGTCTGCACAGTGGCTCGTCCCGACAGCAAGTGTCCTAAAAAAATGGCCTCTTCTCTTCTTCTTCGGAAAAGTCGTCTCCAACTCGCCACATGCAACATAATCCCTTGAATTAACATTTGGGAACCCCTACAAACGTTCACGATTGGTGCATGATATGTGGCCATCGTCACGTGTTTTATATCGTAGCTGGTATTTGCTGTCCGCTCGCGCCTAGTCTGGTCGACCTTCAAGAAACCAGGGAGGGGGTGCAAGGTCAGTGGCTCCTTCGGCTAACGGTTTGCGCGCGTCCCCTGCTTTGTGAGCGTCGGCGCCACTGAGTCGGGAGACCCAGCTATTGTCCCGATATCGACCGTTCAAAAATGGCAGTTCCAGCTTCCCATATCCACTACATTACAGAGCAGCAAGTTTTGTAGAAATTAAAATTATAATAATGATAACTCTGGCTGCCCGGGTTTAATATACAATTATTTACTCATGCAATATCCCTATTATTTATGATATTTACAACTTATAAAATTGAATATTATAAAGAAAATCTGAATATTAATTAAATTATTTAATTATATTCATTGTGGGCGACTCTGTCATACCACAAGGGGGACGCAAAAAGATTTTTTCAAGCAATGTGTGGATTCCTGCAAATATCTGGAAGGGGCTTATAGCGAGGGGGAGTTGGTATATACAGTTGCTTCTCGACTGCCACAGTAGACACAGCTAATTTTCGCTAGTCACAAATTTTCTCGGTTGCCGAAGCAATTGATATGTTGACGAGAATAGATGTACATGAGAAGGGTACCCGGGGGGGGGGGGTCATAATCGGGACCAACGGGGACAATCACAGTTTCACGGGGGCACGGGCCACCAGAATGAAAATTGGGGCCAGAGACCCAGGTTTGGGGGAAATTTCAATGGTAGGCAACAGTCGAACAATCAGGCTAGCCAGCAATGAACACCTTCCCAATCTCCTGGGGAGGAAAGGCCGTTAAACTAATGTCTGCCACTGTTTTGGTCTCAGCAGGGGCAGAGGGCTTGCAGAGGCCAATTTCCGAGATAACTGGTGATGATGATGAGAAGGGGGTTGATTGGAAGAAGCTTGAAGACGTGGCCTACAGGAAAGTAGATAGTTATTTAAAGGAGGGAGGTTCGGACTTGCCAGGCGATATCATCGTGACATGCGAGGTGGAGAGTACCCAAGGGAGTAGTGGGTAGGTAACGGTTGGAGAAGTTTCGATATTTGTTGGAGGAGGAGACGATGTTGGAGAGGGAGAGCCAATGGAAGAAGAAATGTTCAGTTTTTGGAGACAGATGACAATAGAGGATCATGGGGGGATAGATTCGAATTCTCAGGCTAGTCTCAATGCTATTTTCCATGATGATACCAGGGAGGTTTTGCTGGAAGAAGGGATAAAGTTAACGAAGAGGGAGTTTCACTCACCTAGGGTAGCAGTTAGGTTTGGTGAGCACCAAGTAGAGGCCTTGTTGGACTCGGGAGCAGAGATAAGTTGTATCTCGGAGGCACTGTACCATACTTTGGTGACAGAACCGAAGGTTGGGGTCTGGTCTGTAAGTGGAATGACAATTACTGCTGCTACGGGGTATAAAGTCACCCGGGTAAAGACCGTTCTTCAAATCGACGGTAAGATTGGGGGGAAGGTCGTGGAGGTCACACCATATGTGGTGCCTAACCTTAACGTGGAACTCATTCTGCGGGCGGATTGGCTGAAACTTGTGGGTGCAGTATTAGATTGGGTAGAAGATACGTTGGAATTCACGAGCGATGAGGGAAGGGTCAAGTTTGACTTAAGGAAAACAAAAGGTAATGCACTAGGGGAGCATGGGGAGATTAGGGAAATAACTTGGGGGGATGCTAGGACCGTCCGCCATCGGAAGGAGTGCCTGGTGGGCATGAGTAGGAGGAGTGAGTGTGGAGTGCGGATGGAACGAGAGGTAGAGACTGGATTGGATGATATTTTGGAAGAGTTCTCGGATGTGTTCTCAGAAATTCCTGGACGAATAGTTAGTTACGAATATCGTATGCAGAGGGAGATCTAGTGCTTCTGCAGACGCACTTCAAGTCATCAAGCGAGAGGAGCTAAATCAAGAAATTTCAGTTCTTGTGTGAAGGACTGTACCGGATTGCGGGTAGTCCCCGAGAAAATGCTTTTGTTTTGGAATACCCTAGTGACGGGAGATTGAAGGACACTTTCAATGTCGTGTCACTCAAACCCTATGGGTGTGCGGAGACACAAGGTGGTGGGGGGAGTCAAACAATAGAGTAAAAGGGCTCGCCTCTTGGTACCACCATGCTTCCCGCATTTGCACATTTTCGGGTTAGTGTTGTCTATGTGGCATGATTGATTTTTTGGTTAATTTTGTTTGCTTCTTTCTCAAAATAAAGAAGGTTTCACAAAAGGGGAAGGTGAGCTTGGAGAGGATTTTCCTACTGATTTGACTGACTTCGAGTGGGAGAGCGATTTCATTACTGTCAGTTTGTGAATCATAGGAGCGTGGTCCCGAGGCGGGAAATTGTAATCAATGTATCCTGTGTGGTTTGTGAGAAGGAAAGTGACTGCACGGTGTTTCCTGAGGAAACTGGATGACTTCGTAATAATTTCCAAATTAGTCATCATTTGTGTTTATTGTCATATCCTAGTTGTGTATACTCAAAGAGACTGGTATGTTTTGGTGAGGTTTAACCTTGTGTTTGATGTTTTCTTCAATGTTATATTTGGTCTGATGGTTTTGTTCTAATGATGTACACATTTTTGTAAATGAATTAGCCGAGTACCACCAGAATTTTTTTAGGGTTTGAAAAATTCTCAAATGTCCGTAAGGTTGAGTCTGGCGAAAGGATACGCGTTTGTCAACCGTACCTTGCGCCATAAAAGTCAACGAGGGGGGTGTAACGATACCATCGAACTAATACAGATCGAGAGGAGTATTTGTGAGTGGGGATATCTTTGACGGAGTCTAAACAATATGGCAACAGTTTACATAGTACGCGGCAATACCATGTGGATCTAATGGCGGGAGTTGCCGACTGTTGAGGACAATACCGCGGGAACGATAATCTAAAAGTGTTTGTAACGGTGCAACTAACGTGTACTGTAATTTCAAGTATTATTCGGAGTGTTCAGTGTACGCGGACGAGGAAAATGCTCCGAACTTTCTAATTATTGTGATAGCACCACCGCCTACTATTTTCGCCTACTCGGTTCGAATCCTGCAAACTTTGGTGATAGAAGTTCGATTACACGGGTCACTGTAACTGGTGGATACTTCGGCGGTGTATTTTCGTGTTTCTCCAGTTAATAAAGTTGTGTGTTGATTGCAAACTTTTGTGATTTGTGTGGTAGTAATTCCTACTCATTTCAGTAGTATAGCTGCCACCACGTGCTGCTTCAAGTGATTAGTTTTTTGAATAACTTTAATTCTTAGTATTAGTTGTGGAATCCCCACTGGCGACCGGACAAAATTGAACCTGTAATAATAGGAACATTTAATCACCGACTTAAACACGCCGCATTGAATCGCTCCACCAGGACACAGAATTATCGCTAATACGCGAGGTGCCTTGCAAGCTCCTAAAAATTCCTGCTCACCACGGGTTTTCAACCCGCGACCGGAGAGAGAACCTTTCGAAAGAATGCGCCTTAATTGGTAAGCTATCAGACTGCATTGTTCGGAAGTATACGTATGATAAGTACTATCAAAATCGGATTAAAAACTGTGAGTTTGTATGAACAACGTTGATAGAAATTAAGGTGAGTTGGGAAAGGAGGAGAGGGTGTAAGTATTCCTAAATCAAAAGTAAACAGTATTTTTCTATTTGTTTTAAAGTATACGTATGCAAAGTTCCATTAAAATCGGATGAAAACTGTGTATTTCTATGAAAACATTGACCAAAAAAAATCATTTTTATTTATTAGACACAAGTATAACCTATACCTTCCTTGCTATCCAATCGCAACACTTCATATTTATGGCTGCACGTATGCTGTCAAGGTTAGCATGTTGGTGACGCGTCCAAAAAACCAACGCGTATTTCATACGCGCAACACGTCGTAACATGTCGGTGACCGGAGTCGCAAATTCAGATTTACGTCCGTCCGTACATCGCCTAACTCACCTATAGAAGTTTTCACTAGTTATCAAAATTTTGTAGTAAAATACTTTTCACTTCAATAAATAACCCTTAAAACTTCTGTAAAAATATCATGCAGTATGTGGAAATGAGGGAAACTGACTGAAGATTTTGTAAAGAATAGAAAGAAAATAATGAATTCTGAGACAATAGCGGCTATACCCCTTGGCGGGATAGCCGTCTCCAGTTGTTACAGCGAAGGGCGCGAACTTGCTGTTTGCGGTGGCGCTTCTGCAATTCACGTCACCTGTGAATGTTCTACTGCAAAGTTGTTGAGGAGCAGAAAACTTTGTCGCAATGTTGGCGCGTGTCTAGCAACTCGTGTGAACGCACCGTGGAGTCCAGAGCTATTCTCCCCAACAGCCAACTTGAATCCAAGAAACGCAACAAGGCGCGTCTTGCCTGTAGACCCTTCAGCACACAAGCAACATATTCACTTACTTCCTCAGCTAATATAGTTACACCACCTCTGCAACAAACCTATCACTAAGTAGCTCATCAACAGCGATACAAAGAATTGTTGGAGGGATTATTGTTTTGCCTGACGGAACAGAGAGATGGTTACTCATCTATGAAAACAGGTCGGAATGAGCATTTTAAAAGCGCTCATAACAAACACGATGAAATTCATATTAATTAATGCTTGTTACTTATTTCCTTTGAGTAAGGTATCTCCTCTCGCAATAGGAGATTTGCGGATATCGTCTTCTGGTATTAACGATCTTCCAATTGGTCAGCAGCTGTCACCGTTCTCCATTTTTGAGAATACCTTAATCCTGTTGAATTATGTATCCGAATACCTCAGTAATCTGCTTTATGTCTGACGTTCTCGATCATCCTTGTAAGCAAGAAGTTTTACCTTCGTTTAAAAATTGGCAAGCAGAGAAAGAAAAGTGGTCGTGTACTATTCCTAATCAGCAGGTTGTGCACCAGAGTTCTCGGCTCTGGAGTAAGGGCATACGGCAGTGTTGATAGTGATCCTTCGGTCAGATGGGGGCGTAAATATGCACAGCACACTGATGTCCTTCGGAAAAATAGACTTGAATGGAGCAGCATCTGGTTTCATCCTTCTTTCATCTTCATGTTGGGGAAGGCCAGACAAAGTGGCCAGACTAAGGTTTGATGACACTTTAAGGTGATTAACAATATACCTAAATGAATCAAAATCAGCGATTACAAAACTCAACTATTATAGTACATACATTTTTTTAATTATCTTCGCTTTCAGTTTAGAACCTAAAATAACCCATTTTTAAAAAAGTACAACTTAATTCCAAAATCAGAAATGTGTTATTAAAAACGCTCTAAATTTGCAACAACAAAAAATTGTACTATATTTAAAAAAAGATCATATGGCTTGTAAATAATAGAAATTATAATGGGCAAAAGGCACTTTAATTAAAATTTTCGTAAACAAAGGAATAGTTGTTTCGTTCAACTCCATCACAGAGTTTGTGAGCCCAAAAGGAACACAACATTCTTGTGATCTTGAGCTGAAAAATTTTCGTTGAAGTACAGGCACTGTGTGCATTCTTGATCATCATCATTAAATAACAATCTTTTTGGGTTAGATTTCCTGCGGTTGATGGTTTTCTATCTAGCATTGGTTTCCTTCTTTTTGTTTGCTTTTGCAGCATCAAGTACATTTTTGTATACTCAATGTGAACATCTGCAAAGAACCTTTGTTTCGGGATTTGCATTTGATTTTTCCTGCTATTATTACACGACAATATCATTTGTGCTAAAAAAAAAAAAAAAAAAAAAAAAAAAAAAAAAAAAAAAAAAAAAAAAAAAAAACCGGTCGTTGGAATACCACCACAGAATAGAAATAATATAAATACTTTTTGATTATTATTAATATACTCACTTCAGATCTTAATAAAGCATCTATTCAAAGCATTGTATAATGTTAATAATCTGCAAGGAACACACAGAATTCATGCGCAGCAGGTAGAAGCCACGGACAGCCACCAGCAGGTGGCCACTTTTCCCGGTTTGGCGCCGTTATAGAAACGTTGTAACAGGTTGGCGTGGTTCAAAGGGGTAGGGGGTTTATTAATTTTTATTAAAAATTAACTATCAAAATTAAAAATCTTCGATTGACAAGAATCTTCCAACATCGGTCAGGTCTTAAAAGAACTGACATTGATTTCTTTATTTACCGTAATTGCTATGGCTTCTACATCGCTAGGCCACTTTACATTTACCGTTAACATCACTCAACCAAGCAAACAATAAGCCTAGACGTTACAATACGCCGTTATTTCAAGCAACAATATTTGAATTTATTTTTAATGTAAGTCATGATTCATGAATCACTTACTGCAAATTTAAATATCGAAATTAACAAATGATATTGAAAATGAACAACGTTAACAATTGTAACATTATATATTTACAACATTGAATCTCGGGCGCCTTTAATAGTTTAATAGTCACAATAAAATTCGTACTATGACGTTTCACAAATCTTTGCCAGCTAACTCATGGTTTTGTAAAAGAGCAAGTCTCGTAATCTCAGGACACTTACGGAATTCAACAGTCTCGTGAATTCGTCATGCCTGGCGGAGTACTTTACCAATTTGCTGACAGCGACTCTGCAAGTTGTGTCACTGCCTATCTGCGTGACATGGCGGTCTATCGTCACTCCAAGATCGCCAGTCTACGATCTTATAAGACGACTACCAGTACGACATCAGCTCTGTCGATCCATCCTCGTCCTCTCCAAAAACATAACCGTCACTCTCCACTGCCGTAGAAAGAGTCGACCGTTCCTCTCCACTGTCGGAGAAAGAGTTCCTTCTTCCTCTCCGTAGTCACATATCAAAACACCCGAATACCACTTCTCATTGGAGGAAATGGGCTTCTTGAAATCACGTGTTCCACCTCGCGCATTCAGATACGTGGATTCGCGCTCACGCGTCTCTTGGCGTGGCGGGAGAAAACTCGCCGACCTTCGCCATTGCCACCCCCAGCGTCAGGTGGCAACGTCCCCTGGCCTGTAGGCGACACCCTGGCGGGCCTGGTAACGGTACTGTTTCCTCCCCAGGATACGGAATCTCAGCTGTCCGCTCCTTGCCAGAAATCAACCCTCGCTTATTTTCTGTACACTCCCTGAATAACTTGGCATTCATTACACCACATATAGTCTTTGGCTGGCCCCGAGATTAAAGAATTAAATCAATTTACAAATCTGATTATATAAAAAAATTAATTAAGAAAAATGTAAAATATAAAATATTAACTATTAAAATTGTAGTAGGCGTAATAACGTCTTGCTACAACGTCATTGTATCTTGACAACGCAAAGAAACAATCATGATCACCAAATCAGGAACTTAAAGCAAAAAATCACTCTTGCAATAGAATTTTGTTCAGAAGTGGTAAGTCATCTGATTTTATAGTGATAAATTCATAAATTGACCAGTTACCAAACATCAGGCTCATCAAAAACCACAAATATTCTAATAACTTCGAGAGATGATACGCTAACCTGATCGGGCTTCTTTAGGTAACTGAAGGCATTAAGTTGCACTAGTTAAAATTGTTACCGCATGATGGCATCATCCTTTCGCCCCAGAAACCACCATGGCCACTTTGCCCGCCATGGCCACTTTGGATAGTGTAGGGGACAGCCGAGCAAGGTAACTTGCAGTACTCCATAACCGACATCACACTCCACTCATACAGTAACAGACGAAGGGAATTGTCTCTCCTACCACTGCAGTAGGAATGAACCAGTCTTCGATTTTTGAGATATATGCTGTAAGAAAGCAAATACTACTCTTACGTAAATTTTGTTTCATCGCTGCCAGAAGCCTGGAATACCGCGACCCCGTCTTAAGCTGTCTCTGAGAAGACATCGAATCAAATTCATTTACAGTGTTACCTAAGAAATAATATGGTGTACACAGTTTATAGAACAACCGAATGCGAGGCCATAACGTTAACCACTAGCCAGGAGGACGGTTAAGACAACTACCTTTCGAGAATTACCCGCAAAGAAGCTTGCACGGTGAAAATTTAGAAAAGGGAAAATGAGCTTGGGCGGCTGTTTGCAGAATCTAGCTGAAGTACATTTGAGAAATTAGGCGGGAGTAAGTTTTTTCCAGACGATAACTGGAAACATGTTCTACAATACATGCGAAAAAGGAAGAATTGTTGGTAGGGGCTGTAATGACCTCGACGACGACAAGGTGTAGAGCCATAATCAAAAAAAATTCTATATGATTCAACTTCGTGACCGTCGTTATAGGAGGCGGTTCTTGCATGGCAGATATCTGGTGCGTTTTTCGCTTGCCAAGCTTCTGACGTTACAACGTATTCTAAATATCACCAATAAATTTCTAAAAATCCTAAAAATTTGTCCTTGTTTCGATTAAGAAAGCCCCAGAACCGTCACAGTTCGGCTTTTGAATATTGCAGTTTATTTGGAGAGGAATATTTTTGAGTAGTACAATTTTTCGCACAAACATGTGACCATCGAACAGAATAATTTAGCTCAGCAACTTGCGCCAATGCATGGTATGTAAAACACACAGTAAAATAGTTGCTTTTACATTTACAAACAAAGTTTTTACACGACCCGTTTCTCTAGACAAACACACACTTCAGAAAAAGCTCTGCATTAGTTCCAAACTTCCTAAGTTCTATGAACCATCACAAATTGTACGCGTTGAAATCAAATTGACTTCCTAATTCATACGAATCTTCACACTCTGACTATTATATTAGAAAGCTGTCTCTCATTTCTGTATTACTGTATCTCATAGACCGGTCTGTTGGCTCAGTGGTTAAGGTATCTCACTGGAGATCGAAAGGTCTCCGGTTCGAATCCCTGTCTCGGCGCGGTTTTTTCAAAGGCACTAACTCGACCTTCACCTCTGGCACAGTTTGCTGTGTAATTGAAGTACGTCAGAGCGCTTCCGTGGTTCTGATTCCAAGTTAAACTGTAGGTTCCCTGTACCCAGTAGGATTGCCGGGTTAGGTTAAGGTGGCTAAGACAGGGGCGGAATGTGCAGCCCATAGAAACCCTGTCACCAGGTCATTACGACCACACAGAATTATTATTATACTGTTCTTCATTTTTATTTTGTGTATGTCGATTTTTGCATATACCATAGTAATAAAGAGCAAACGAGAGGGTAGAGTTTCTGAGTTGAAAAAGATTCTGTTTGAAAATATGATAAACATTAATTAAAACATTCGCGGTGCCGAATTACGAATATCTTTTTCGTTTGATGATTTTTCTCCAGAATAGCAAATTCCTCTTAAAAATTCCAGAGTCAACATAGCTATAACTAGTGCACTCGGTGAACCTTGTGTCGTGTTTACTTATCAACGTCATATTTGCCTGTTTTTTAGTTCTGTCTCTTGAAATGCGGCCGCGCAGTAGACATCACAAACGTTTGAAGAGTGTTTTTTCCAGCAGCGTACCTGTGAACGAATACGCGTTTCTCATTTAGTATACATGGATATGTGTATAAAATGCCACCAGAGGTACAGTTTATTTTTGCAAGCACGAAGTTCACGTTCTACGATACGCTGTCAAAGTTTCTGACAGTTTTAAAGTGATATTTAAATTTTATATTTTGTGTATGTTTTGTCACCGCAATAACTTCGACAAAAATTATTCCATTTGTACGAAATAATAAGTAAAAATACTTTCTTTTTTTTATGTTTCAGGAACTGTTTCTCATTAACACGGCAATATTCTGCTTGAGTGTCCACAAATGTAGTTTTCTTGTATGTAATTGTAGGTTTTACCACGAATATGCTGCTTGAAGATTTTTTGAACACGGGGCCAGCTCAATTCGTCGTTGTCCAACGAATTTTTAATATCGTAACGTGCCATCAGCTTCAGGTGACGGTGATTGTGATAACTAAACAGCTGCAAAAAATTAATTCTGGCCGTTCATTCTAAATCAGTGATGGCGACTCCAGTTTCTGATGACGAGATGAGGCAAAATTTGGACAATGAGCCGCATTTGGATGATCTAATATTCTTAAAACTCTCTTATCAAGCCTCCGACATAATATCTTCCAAAAATATTAGTGCTCGAAGCGAAATATATCAAATGACGAATGTAAAAAAAAAAAAAAAAAAAAAAAAAAAAAAAAAAGGTTCTACAACGTGTGATGTCTACTTTTGGGGATAGTAATTTCTCTATCATAATGTTCTTACAATTTCAAAAGAAATTATCAAGTTTGAATACTATGAATGATTATGAATCTTTAGCTAGTCACATGACATATTATTGGAAGTAATATGATGACTGAAAAGTGGGTGTACAACTTATTAAAACTTGAGCATGGTGAACATGAAGTTTATTAAGGTATGAACAATTACACATCGTCGAAAGTCCTTAATTTTTATAGCGTTAGAGCGTTTGCTCAGGGTCGTTTGCAGGGTAGTACAGATTTAATAAGAATCAGTGGTGAAAGAAGGTTTACCGTTTCACCGCTAGCGAGGTCAGGACTCGCGTATGAATAGCCAGAATAGCGCCGCAGGGGTTTCTGTCGTCCACCACCGGTGACCTGGCCTGTCGAGATTCCGAGCTGCCTTGCGCCGTCGCGACGGAGTGGTGAAGATTACTTGCTGCTTTATAAGATTAGGATCCGAACGAGAAGCAGAAACAGAATGTCACTCGATCAGTTCCTCTGCTCCGAGGAAAACTCTGTCCCCTCTGCACTGCGATATGGCGCATGACATTCGACAAATCACAGCACTGACCGCGAAGATGACCGCCCTGGTAGGCTCAACAGACCAATAAAAAACACCAAAACGTTAATAAATTGTTGGCGAGTTTCTTTAGTGGATGGATCGTCCCACACCACTTTTCGAGCGCTCCTCTTTACTAAGAAACAGTACTAAGATATTTTTTCGGCCACCGGCATTAGCTAACGGAACTTTGCGGGTCTTTTACGAAACGTGCCCAAATGGAAAGCGAGCCTTAGTTATGATGGGCAATAAATCCACTGAATTCAAAGTCAGGTAGAAAGTTTAATAACCCACCCGACGTGTAAATCTGGAGGCTTTGTTGAGTTACGTAGAACTGTCTGTTTGACACGCCACATCTCACACATACTGTGCGAAAACTTGTTGCCTAATAACACTGACACTCCGTACTTATGAATTCATTACAAACGCTATTGCGATGGATGTGAATCTTCGTTTATGAAGAAGAAAAATATCGTGAATACCTAAGAAAGTAAACAGTTTTAAAAGGGAGTGAGAGAAAATGGAAATTTTGAACTTTTTCCTGGGGACAAATTTTCTTCAATAGCATGAATAAAGACTTTAATTTTTTTGAATAAATCAATTGACCCTAAAGTACATAGTGTATTTTCAAACAATTCTTCTTATTATTGAAACCGTTATTATCACATTAATAACGGTTTAAATTATCGTTCTAATTCCTAAAATGTCTCAGTCACTTTTATTATTAGGATAAAGTAGAAACTACCACTAATAGATATCTGTGAAAGATGTAAGTAGATTTACGTGTAAAATCCTTCAATGATTAATGTTTGATAACTCCAAATATTAATGTTCATTACCGCCATAAATAAAATATGAACCAAGAACGCCACAGAAATAGATACATGCAGCGAACACGCTGCAGGCTAGCATAAACCTTGAATTTTCTTTGTGATTATGAATCTGGAAGTGAACAAAAGTAAGAAAAAGATGAAAAATATTCCGATAACATAAATACATATTGGCATGGTTGTCGATTTGTGTTCCATTAAACGTACCACTGTCAACACTGATCTGTAAATTCTACTGTTGCCAGGACTGGAGGCATTTGTGGTATGAAGCCAAAACCTGACTACCCTACCCGAATAGAAACTTCTCCTTCTTTCTTAGAGTTCTTCTTTCTTCGAGTTCCGTAATTCTTCATATGTGACACCTAACAGACTGTTAGATGTGCGCTTGCCTGAGCCAGTATGATGCACACCAAGTTAGCTATGGTTAGGTTGCTTGGAACAAGCCGTTGTTCAGGTAAATCTTATTTTTGCTATTGAAAAGACAGCTGTGCATACTAACACAGCCAAGATGAATGTTGAAGATGATAAGACAATTTACAACGGTATCCACTGTTATAGAACTTTCTAAGTTCTTCCTGAGAGAATTTCGGCTAAGTCGTCTACTAAAAAGAAATTGGCAATGTGTGGAGGGTTGTGAGAGATACTGAGCCAAGGCTACTAAGATGTGTACTCCTCACTAGCTGGCCTAACAGTGAGGAAGTAAGCTGCTATTGTGTTACCGAGTTGAAGTAAATGACGTTAAATTGCTGTATTGGAAATAAATAATCATGTCCAGTGTACGTGTACAGCAAGACTGTGTGTGTTAATTGCCGAATAGGTATCTCGTTACATCCAGTTTGGTTCTATAGTGCTACTGCTTTACAATATAAATGCATATTTCCATAAGAGGAGATATAAAGAATTATGTATACTAGTTCCAATGAAGTAAAAAAGGAAGAAATCATTGGATTCATACAAACGGATTTGTGGGAAGACGAGTTAAGAAGGTATTTAAAGGAAACCAGCTATGGAGATATACACCGTACTACGTTAAAAAGCTAGAGACTCCATAAAATAAAGGAATTCTTTATTTGAGATTCAGAGTTACCCAGTGTTGTTTGCTATCATTCAGTGCTACAGTGTCTGTGATACGGACATAATGCCAGTGCAAATGTATATACAGTGTGTTACAAAAAGGTACGGCCAAACTTTCAGCAAACATTCCTCAGACACAAATAAAGAAAATATGTTATGTGGACATGTGTCCGGAAACGCTTACTTTCCATGTTAGAGCTCATTTTATTACTTCTCTTCAAATCACATTAAACATGGAATGGAAACACACAGCAACATAATGTACCAGCGTGACTTCAAACACTTTGTTACAGGAAATGTTCAAAATGTCCTCCGTTAGCGAGGATACATGCATCCACCCTCCGTCGCATGGAATACCTGATGCGCTGATGCAGCCCTGGAGAATGGCGTATTGTATCACAGCCGTCCACAATATGAGCTCTAACATGGAAAGTAAGCGTTTCCGGAGACATGTCCACATAACATATTTTCTTTGTTTGTGTGTGAGGAATATTTCCTGAAAGTTTGGCCGTACCTTTTTGTAACACCCTGTATACATTGTGCTGAGCAGTACAACATCGCAAGCTGTAATAAAGATAAAAGTAAACGCGGGAGCCTTGGTGCAGAGCATGTCGGAAATGTTAAAAAGCATCCAAACTTAACAAAAAAATTGCCTAAACAATTATAAAAACTAAATGACGATTCAATCAGCTAGATTTTTAAAAGAATGTCACAAAAAATTAATAATTTTTCATATATTGCAGCAACAAAGGATCAACACAACTCTTAAACTTAAAAGTCTTGACTCTAATCCTTGGCCCTACTTGTATAACGTTAGGTCCACACGTAGCCATTAAGCTACTGTTGAAGATTGATAGGTTACAGTCAATTTTCGTTAGCAAATATACTTATAAGAAGTATACATAACTTAACCAATATTCTCCACTGTAGCGATTACACTACATAGCTTATCAACTACGATTTGATGCATGAATTCGTAGTTTTCAGTCGAATTGGGTTTACATGTGATAAATATTACTGCATTTTGCATTTATTTATCCATCTAACATCTAAGTTTGAGAAGGATTTTTCAACATTACCATCATTTTACTATATTTAGATGAGAGGATCTATCTTCTCCAGCGTGAAATTTTTTTAGGAGATCACTCGTTATGGATAATATGAGAATATGAGCAGTTGTTAACTGGGTTAATAATAATTCTGGGGTGACTGCCCATCCTTGGTTGTAACATTGTACTTAAATTGGTAAGAGAGTAAGATTACAAAAATAAGGATGACACAATCTATGAAATTTGCCAGTTGACGGCTACCAGAAAACAACAAGTTAAAGTCTTCTACACATCACCCACGTGGCTATGTTCACAATACCATTACACAGCGTTTTATAGTAGATATGTTGAATATGAAAATGGAGATAGTTCTCAAAATTATCCCCGGCACTGTATTAATGTACTTCGCTCAAAACACGTAAATAGAATGGCTGTAATGCCAATACCGAGTGATGTCACTGTTCAGAATATGGCGGCGTTTACACACTCTCGACTGAATTAACGAATCAGAACAATATTAAGGCAAATAAGGTCACAAAAAATAACTGATCTGATTACAGCCCAGCCAATGACTCAGCGCAGTTAACTTTACAAAACTTACAAATAATTGAAAGAAGAATTAGTGTAATGGTGAAAGTACTAACGAAACAGTCACACATCATATGAAGTAAAATATGTCTACCAAAACCTTAACTATTACTTCCATAGGCCCGTGAGTTTGAATAGAGATTTCTTCCGTTTTTATAAATCGATGATACTGAGTCTTCTAAACCAAACAGCCAGCTACAATGTTGAGTATGTGCATTTCTTACGTTTATATAGATCGCAGAATGAACTACAGAAGGCAAAAATCGACTAAAACCAACCACTTCCTCAAACCGGTGACACTCGTTGAGGCCAGTTCACTATCTTATACATTACGGAACGCTTTCACGACTGTTACACCGCCATTTCAATCTCTGTCACTGCGGCCGCTAAATGCACTTCGGGGACTCTAGGGCAATACTGCCATTAACATTTATCTTTTATGAAACAACGCAAACAAATTCATTAAAAATTAATAACATTTAATGATGGGCGGTGGTTTAAAGTTGGTATAGAACTCCTGGTTGTTGAACAGTCAACGTATATTTGACTTTTATAAATTTACTGGAAACAGTAGGTAGTTACTAATTCCAGGTCGTATAAAAGATGCGATCGCGTAATGAATGATTTATTAAAACAGAAAAAAAATTTCATTCACGGAATAGTTCAAGCGGACTTTCCAGTCATCATTTGCGTGCTTTACTAGTTACGCGTACAGGAAAAGACGATTCCGAACAACGAATTCAGTTATTAAAGGATGCCTAATAAAAACTGAATACACAGACTTCCAGACACAAGCCTATTAAACTAGCGTGTCAGACTTAAGAAGCGATAATTTTTCGTTTGGTTCATAGATCTTAACGTGGACTTCGAACGACGGAATGCGCATAGCGCACATCTACATCTATACTCTGCAGCTCACGGAAAGATGGAGATGGCAGAGGGTGCTTTCCACCAAAACTGATCTGTGCGTTGCAGTCCTTAGTTACATCAGGGAAGCACGAGTTCATATAAGAATTAGTACGGCTCCTCATTTCTCAAATCATATGTATCCCATCAATGCCAGGAGGCTTCCACCGCAGTCATAATTAATAGAAATTATCTATTCTAAAATTATGTCCGCTGTCTACCAGATAATAACAGCCGAATCTCGGTATCAATTCTGTGAAACTATTGTTAGGACTCTGAAAAGCAATCAAAATCTCTTGGAACATTCACGGTACTGTTAATCAATCTCTTGCGGTGCGGATCCCACACAGTACATCAATACTCCACATGAGGATATACCTAACACTTTTATACATTATTTCATCTGCTGATGCGTTGCAGTTCTCCAATATTCGACCTGCAAATAGCAGTCTAGAATTAGATTTTCCCAAGAAGCAATGTAACTTGCTGATTTCATTTCTTGTTTATTTGATCTGTTAAACCCTGGAACTTAAACGATTCTATATACCCAAGGACTTGGTGTCTTACGTTTTAAACATGTACATATGGGGTATTTAATTCGTTTTGCGAATTATCATACATTTTTACAAATTAATTTAAGGTGTCATTCATCGCACCAAATTGAATTAATGTCGATATTAGATTGAATCTATAAACTATCAGCTTGGACCTTTACTTCGCTGTAGACAACTGAAACATTGCAAACAGGAACTTAGCACCTTTCCAAATCTGAAGGATCTATTAAAAACGCCAGAACCGAATTTCTAACCGAGAACCAGAACTTTACGATTGAAACAACCTAATATGCTAATACAGGTCCATTCAGTCAAGGGATAGCTGCTCCAAATGATCGAAACGAACAGGTGACAAGATCCGATCTTCCTTCTTCTGGGAAGCCTCTTATTCATAGCCATTTTGAAATAAGTCTTGGAAATAAGGTCTCCAAAGAATTATAAAATAGTATAAATTTCGTGATTTACCTACGTTTGGTTTCTGAATGGTCCCTGAAGAAAAGTTGTATTTCACGGATTCAGAGAGATAAAGTAACTTTTCTAACAAAGTTTTATATCGAAAGTAAGTTAAAACTTATTGTCATCATCATGCTGTTGTAATAGATATATCAGTAACCAAGCCTCCTCCTCAGTTCAAGTTAATGGAGAAATATTTAATCCAGCTTTCTCTATTAATCATTAGTCGTATATATCTTATGGTATTACTTCCAAATAAAGTTCCAAAAAGACTAAAATCTAGATATTCAACATGGAAGTTCGGTCAAGAGTTGGTCCAAAATAATTTTATCATAGGCGAAGCATGTTTCGATGAGTGGACAAATTTCAACCCCGACAAACAGGCGCTAATCCAAGACCCTACACGACAACCTCCTGGATTCAACTTTCCTAGGAAAACCTGGACGGCACTGAACCGAGTGAGAACAGACCAAGGTAGATGCAACTACTGGTTGTACAAGTGGGGAATGACAGAGAATCTTTCTTGTGACTGCGGTAACTACGAGCAAACCATTCAGCACATCGCCATGGAATGCCCTCTCAGGAGATTCAGTGGTACAATGAATCAGATTAACGAAGCAACAACAGAAGCAATTGAATGGCTGCAATTGTTAGACATCAGCCTGTAGTATTAGTTATATGTATTGTAAGTTAATGTAGTTACTGTTTTTGTATTTCTTCTGCCATACGAAATAAATAAATAACTTCCAAATGAGTGATTTAGTTTTAGTTTTTATTGGAGGTGGTATATTAGCAGTTTTCCGCAGTACACACTCGCAAAATCAAACTTTGAGCTAAAATATATATCTTTGTGTTTTGAAGCGGCTTTGCCTCCTGCGTGACTAATGGGAAAGATACGTATGAATCACGTGTCTCGGCAGATTATGATTGATGTACCATTTATGTTTAGAATCAGCTTTTTACTTCAGTATGTTTATTGGTGCTAAAATTTAGTTAATCGTAATAGACCACAGACGGTATGTGCACTAATGAGAGGAAATACCATTAACATATCTTCAAACAGAAAACCTCCCCGTATCCTGATTTTTATTTATTTAACATTCTTACAACAAATAAGTGAAATTAATTTCTGCCACTTCCCATTCACAGAAAATATTAAGCAAAATGTACTTAATTCGAAAAGTGGAAGGGGGAATGAAATTATTACTACAGTCTTCCCATTTCAGTTTTTATAGCGTACTTGAATCAAAATATTTTTGGCATAAAACAGATAATTTTTCGTCACACCGAAACCCAAGATTTTTAAACTAAGAGTCAACGTTTGTGCAGGGATACGAATTATTGCAGTAACTTTCGCATTAAACGAACTGAAAGACTGTATACATAAAGTCAATCGCTTAAACCCTATTATTAAGATACAGTGAAGCATTATCGTTGACATTTTTTTTTTAAATCATCCTTTCTGTAACTTTAGTAAGTGATATACGAGTATATTTAAGCTATCCTTTCCATATATAAGTAAATATTGTCTCAAGGCATTTCTTCCTACACCATTATTTCTATTACAGAAATAGGCAACAATCTCAAATAAAGGACTCGAGAAGTGAAATATACTTTGTTACGAGTAATAACGACGTACAACCACCTTTGTATCAAAATTTTCTTTACCAAATAAAAATTACCACATGGAGAGTTATCTTGACCATGTCTATTATCCAGAGGAGGGCATAGGATTTTTCCGAGCCGGGGCAAAACCTGTGATATCCCCTACAAAAACGAGATCATCACAATGTAAATTTGCCGTCCTTCAAACGCGATTTTGCTGCCTTCAGGAAGCGCTCCAATTTGAACCTTTCCCCCCTACCCCTTAGATCTAGTACTACTGGTATCCAGTGTTAATTGTGAGTTAAACATGCAGTGGGATGCAAAATATTATATGCGCTTTTGATTTCTTGACAATCTCTTCTTTATATCCGCAGAATTGTTAGGCTAGTAGAAAAAAATGTATTTTTCATAAAGATTTTAAGTAAGGAAGACAAATAGTCTATTATTTAAAACGTAACATATCTCCTTCAGTGCTAACAGAAACTGACAAAGAGACAGAAAATAATTCGTAAAATGTTATACAAACGCAAGACAGATCTGCGCTAGTCTGCTTCTGTATATATCTTATTCTCCCACCAGCGTGAGAGAATTTATGTTCTTAACGCAAACGTCATAGTATAAACCTACTCTGATAGTCTTACTATTCCATGGGGAAATACCTGGCCACCTGTTTCACCAATAAAATTGAACTTGCAAAGGAGGACAATCTTCACTTCAATCGCAGACGTCAGGACGAGTACCGCGCTTTGTTCAGAAGTTTAAGGATGAGATATCAATTCGTCCTTCAAATTTAAGCGATAACATCTCTCCGAGAGTTACTGCAAAGTACCTTCAGAGATAGGATGATCTGCCTTTGGTGCCCACATGCTGTGAGGATCACATTTATTTTACACTTTTTGCAGGCAGACTACGGATCGCATCGAAGCTCCACAGCTGACAGCATAGAGATGCGCCAGCAAGAGTGGCGACATTGTTCATGGTGCATGATTAATCACTGCGACGCGATGAGCTCATGGCCCGGGAATAATGATGCCGACCCTAGTGCTACTAACCAACAAGACGCTCAGCATTACTCCCACTAACGACAATATTATGGTCTCAGAATTCTAGCAGGAAGTTTAATGAACAAAGCACTTAAGTTTATAAAGTTCTAAATCAAACTCTGTTGTTATTTTTCTTTTCTTTTCTATTAGAAAAACAGAAGGTTTAATGTTATAGAGTTTCGGCTTTATTACATTTGTGAGAGCGCATATTTTCCAGGCGTGTAAATGCAATATAGTCTTCACCTGACGAAGACAACAGAAAAAGTTGTAGAAATGTAGTCTTTTTATGACACTATCCGGCAGCAAACATGGGAAGACTAGTTTGTTTTTATTACATTTTTTATTTGTTTTCATGGTGATAAATATCTCTCCTCTATCATCAATTGTATCTTATTTATTCAAGAATCGAGGCTATCATGCATTCATTTCGGTTTTCCCGTCTCTGCATTGAATATGAGACTATCTGCTTCAATGTTCATTTTATTATAAAGCGAACCTCTAGTATGTACCTTACTCGCAATTGCATGATCATGGTAGAAGCTTTCCGATGTATTTGTCTCCGGTGTTAATGCAGTATTTTATTTTCATTATTATGACACTACTTTAAACTTAATGCCATTGAGAATATATGATACAATAATACAGTATCATTTCATCCAGTTTTCTCTTACTTTTGTGGAATAATTTAACTATCAATGCAGATAAATAACTTATTGATTTACCACATCTCTAAGGCTTATAGGAAGAGTCTGAAAATTATTTGGACAATGCAATGGAACGAAACATGTTGAAGAAATGGGAAGACAAAAACAAATGTTGAAATATTGCTTGGTGTAGAAGAAGATGGCAGACCAACTGAAGGAGGACATAGAGAGAAGAGGCTGGAACTGGGAATGTATTACAGACAGAGAAACTTTTCTGGATAGGAGACAGTGGAAGACGATCGTCCATAACAACCAAGACAGAAACACAAGAAGGCTCGTAAACCTCACCCGGGAACCTGGATATGGTCCCCAACGATAATGATGATGAATTATATGTAAAACTTCATATTACGTTATAGATACGGTTCTGTTTCCCTTCCCTTTTAAATTGTTTCCAATACCCACCCAGACCTGATAATTAACGCAAACCTCATCATTCACCCACTTCTGAAATGTTTTCGTGCAGGCTAGTAAGGTCCTTGGTTCGAATCTCGGTTTCGGCCGTAATTTTAATGGGTGCTTATTCTGCCCTTCGCTTATGGCAAAACTTTGATTTGTTTTTTTTCAAGTACACATGAACGTCCCATGGTTCTGATTCGAAAACTGCGGTCATTTTTTACCAAGTGCGATTTAGATTAGGGTTACATATTGTGTCGCAAGTCGAAAAGTCTGTCAGTCGGTGGCCGAACCCACAAGTTACACGTATCTGTTGATACGTTCGCCAGTAGTTTCCACAGATAAATATATGTATTTCACCAAACCCCTTCCCTCTAATTCGTTAACTTATAACACTAGTCTCGAAGCTCGTCAAAAAGTACGGTTTGAACGGAGTGTTCTAGCAAGGCATTTCTCCTCACTTGCTTAGCCAAATAAAATTGTAATAAAATAAGGCTCAACACAGTAACCCGCTTATTACACAGTCTTCGTTCATGCTGCTAATATTACCGATATAAAATCAAAGCTTCAATCATACGCACATCAGAGAATATAACGAAAACAACTACACTAAACAAATAAACAAAAAGAAACTTTAAATCTGGACTTTAAATCTTTCCCTACCATGTTCATATTGCGCCCTACCCACGTAATCTTTCTGTCAACAATTGGACCAAAATACTTTTTTTCCTTCCGCAAAGTTTCTTTTCCCTTCATTCGCTTACTATCTGGCCGTACAGAACTCTTAATTTATTTTCTCTGTATACAGCAAATAAATTATTTTTTCCCTTTACTGGTTGTTGCTTCTTCAAATTTAACAACCAGTATTACACACAAAATGATGGCTTTCCCATGGGGTCACCAATATCAGGAATAATTGCAGACATATTTACGAACCATGTAGAAAATCAAATATTTGATAACACTGTAAAAAACAAAGGATATAACATTATCTATCGGCACCGTTTTGTTGATGATGTTATTTGCCTAGCTAATGAGCGAGAAGAGAGGATACAAGAATTACATACTGACATCAACACTATACACAAAAACATCAAATTCACAATGGAGAAAAAAACAAATGGTAAACTAAACTTCCTTGACATAACCATAACAAGACACAAACAGCAACACTCATTTCAGATTTACAGAAAACTCACCACCACAGACATGATAATAGGAACTGACTCAAACCATCCACAAACTCATAAAGAAGCTGCAATAAGACACATGCTCCATAGACTAAACAAAATCCCACTTAATAAAGAAAACTACACTCTAGAACTTAACACAATCATCTATATAGCCAACAAAAATAGACACAAGAAATTCAGGGTACACCAACTAAACAACAAAATTATAAGACAAATAAAGAAAAATTCACACAATAAAACCCCACCATCACACCTCAGTAGATCAGCTCCAGATAACACACCATACACAACAAAATAGAAAGAAATGGCATGTGATGACATACATCAACAAAGACACATATAAAATTGCAAATATATATATAAAAAAACAGGGACTAAAAATAGCATTCAGAACAGACAACACGATACATAAAAACATTAAAAATAACATATAATCCAATAAATATCACAACTCAGGAATATACAGACTAACATGCAATGAATGAGAAGCACAGTTCATAGGACAAACATGCAGAAAATTTGAAACCAGATACAAGGAACATATAAGAGCTCTAAAATATAATAACCATTCAACATTTGCATAACACTTACAAGAATACAACAAATATTGACTCAGACGTGCAAATACACACCATAAACAACAACAAACCACAAATACTAACATTACAAGAGAACTATCACATACAAAAAACACTAACAGAAGAAAAACGAATAATAAATGAATACACAAATCTCACACACCTAACACAATACAAAACACTGATACAAAAATAAAATAGAATCATCGACAGAGGCAAAACAATAAACAAGGACATGCAAAACCACAAAAAACTACTGAAATCATTCACAATTGAACAAACCGCCAAACAAATGGAAGACTAAAAAAAAAAACACCGCACTACACAAACTAGATACTTAGTAAACAAAACAGAACAACCATTCGCAAGAAAAAACACATAGTGCAGTGCAATAAAGTGCAGTGTTGTGAATCTCAATAATGAAGACACCAAAAATGCAAAAGCACTGATGCTGAGAATGGAGCTAAAAGAAATGCAATAGACCACAAAATGTAAGTAGATTATAAGTTAGATAATAATTCCACTGTACCAAACACAACATAACCTGCTCATAATTTCTGTACGTAATTAACAGAAAAAACCCGCTGAAGATGCTTCTGCAAAAGAAGTGAAATGCGTACGGGAGATCAAAAAATACAAAAAAAGTCAATTGCTTTGGCGTAATTTATTTATTAATATTATTAATTGAGGAAAATGATCCACAACATCCAGATATATAGAACTATTTCCTAATGAGAAAACATAATGGTTCTGTGCTAACCATAACAATAGTTCTGTAAGACGAGCAACATTCGCCGGTATTGATCCTCACAAAAATCAACAAGTATATTTTAACTGTTCGTAAAGGTCAGTCTAATTTTTTTAAGATGAGCACGTACTAGTAGACCCTAACAACTTTGATGCACATCTGCCATATAACCTAAAACCATAACTCGAAGTCTCTACCGCTTTCTTACATATAGCAAGACGCCTCTTCACCGTCGAAGCCTAGAAAGGATCACCCTGGGAGATGAGACTGAGTAGTAAAAAGCATTATAATTCAGCGGCTGCTGCATCCGCCTGCAGTCTGGCTCGTAATCCCGCCTTTCATTGGAGAAAGAGTACCTCCGTCTATAAAGTTCTTTAACTGCTAGTATAAAATGCATTTTCATAGCTCGTAAATCTTTACTATAATTTATGCGAACAGTAAAAAATGGATATGACGTAGTTTCTTTACACTGACGTCAAAAACAAACAACATATTTATAGTCATAGGTATTTTTAATGTATCCGGGTAGAGATAGGATCATACATGCATTACGAGAGGTACTTCTCATTTTACCTGCTGTGTAGCCTATAACACTGGCAATATACTCACGAGAAAAGTCAATGTTTACATCCAGAGGAAATTTTGATGTTCACTGAAAGGCTACAGTTAATGCCATAATGTTTGTGATAGATTTTTGTGTGAACACTGACTCATTCTGAGACAAAACAGTCTGTAATAAAATTCATACATATCTTCACATTTTTTAGTTTAATTTTGAACTTCTGTCTCATCTTCGTGACCTCTATTGTCGGTCAGCTTTTGAGTAGAATAATTCTTCGATAACGGAGCAGAAAAACGATACTTGACGTCATATTTTTGGAAATGTAAATGTTCATAAGTCACTAAAGCTATCTCCTCTCATTCCTTCGAAATCATTTCCACCTATTAACTACTTTCAGACTTTACAAAGTTAGTTGGAGATTAAATTATCATAATCAAGTTCTCTGTACAACTGAACTGAAGTACTTCGGTTTAGGAAGCTTTTATTCATGTTAACGGCACACGTTAATTTCTAAACTGAAAATTTACACATTCAGGTCTATTATATCACACTCAGAACAAACTATTGAGTGCGATATATATAGGCATGAAATTACTAAGACACTTTTCAGCCTACTTTTTCAAAACAATACGCAAAATCGAATTTTCCCTTATCTTCCTTTACACCATACAGGATATATGCGAGCCTACTTCTTGCCATGTATTGTATCAGTATGGAGACAGTTGATCACCTATCAACCATAATCAACGTTGAAGCTGAGCAGTAATATTAATCATATATAGACAGACTGTTGTAGTTTCGTGACTCGGTTGGTTCAGGCATGTGATTATTGATCGGAAGGTCCCCGATTCGATTGGCGGTTAGGGATTGATTTTTTATGGACCTTAAACTATCCTTCACATTTTGCAAAGCTTTGTTTGGTTCGTATACAATAGGATTCTCCGTGGTTCGGATTCTTCATGAAACTGTAGTTCTCATTTATCCGGTAGGATTACCGTGTTAGGCTAAGAGGCGCATGCGTGGCGAATCGAAACTGTCACTCGTCGACCGAAGTATTCTTAGGGGTCTCCCAGCCAATAATGCCAGATGCATTTACTTTATAGACAGAGCATCGCGAATGACAGGTAATGAGTAAACTGCGTTGTGTGAATTGGTATAAGTTTCGTGTAACGATTGTTTACTTTTCTGTAGCCAATCCGCGTGCAGCATTGTATTTCCCGCTGTCAATACAGATACATGACAGAACTTTTCTCCAACACTTGCTTGTCCTACTTCCCCGAAAGCGGGACTGACTTTCGGCAGGGTAGTGATTTAAGTCTTACCTCTGTATATTTCTTTTTGTCAAGTTTGGAATCTAGCCTGCAACAGACGAGGGAGAAATAGTGTCTTTCCCGCTTTCTACACAGATACGTGATAGAACTTATCCCCAACCAACTTGCTTGTCATACTTCCCCGAAAGCGAGACTGACTTTCGGCAGTGTAGTGTTTTATGTCTTATCTCCGCGTATTTATCGTTGTCAAATTTGGATTCTAACCTGTAACAGACAAGGGAGAAAGCAAGAACCCGGAAGTTTTCTAACTACTTGACTATTCCAAGAAGATCTAGTTTACAGATAGTATTGCCTGTAAAATAGTTCTTTGTATTCTCTATATATATATAATTGATTGCATTTACCATAGTAAGCGGCACATACGAATGCGGGTGGCGCAGAGAGAGACAGAAATAGGTATACGACGTTCCCGCGCTAATACTACTTCTATATAATGATAATAATAATGGTAATATGGGTTTTAGCAGCCCTATATATGATAATACTATTAAGAGAGACAGGAATGTCAGAAAGATTCAGCCACAGCAAACAATCACCACTCGTGTGACCACTACAGGCTCTGGATTGTCACTGAATCCGATTGGCTACTGGCAGAGCGATGGCGTACCTTCGCATAGACTCGCTCAACTGGGCTGCCTTCGTTCCTGCCGCGCACTATAGTTTCTAATATTACAAAAATTATTCCAAATTCATTAACTAACTAGTGTAAGCCCGTGACTGATTTTTTGCGTATTGTTACGTGTCTAGAACTAGTTTTTATGGTCAAACATTGACAGGTTGACTGATCTGAGAAAATGCGAACTTGACTGTGTTTTAACCTTAGCGTCAATAAAATCTCTTGAGCTTGAAGAACTCAGAAGTATTCGTAGAGGTTGTTGTTAAACATGAACAGTGACCACAGCACTCGTATAATTGTTTCAACGGTCGTAGACTCGAACTTTCTGAAATACAAACCTGACTTGCATTTGAACCTTTAAGTTTACTCTGCAAAATTAGAATAATTCCTGTTTGGTTTCTTTTTTTCTAAAAAAAAAAAAAAAAAAAAAAAAAAAAAAAAAAAAAAAAAAAATGAAAAAAAAAAAAAACTGAGGATGGGCATTTATAATTTAATCTTTCGTCATAGTGTCTGTAACGGCCAGAGAACTTAATAAAGATTCCATATTACTAAACAGTTGAATAACTCCAAAGAAATGAATTGCCAGCATACTCGATTCGGTAACATATTTGGTCTGATATCTACTTTAAACTACCTAATAACTCACGTACAGCGAACATGAACAAAGGCCATTAACGAAAGTGTAGAGTATAAAAATAAAAAATAGTAATGTATAAATGTTGGTCAAACAACAACATTATCGAAAGTTTTAATAAAATTGAAATATAGCCTATGCCGGAATGACAATTGGCATTCGCGGTTTCAGCAGCCCATGAGTAATTTAAGTTTTTTAAAGTTTTTTCAGCCATAAATTGGTATTTTTTTAAACTATGACTTGCTACGAAAAGCAAACTTAATGAATGTACTACGGCAATTAATTTGGTAGCAGTTGCTTAGCTATTAAATTGCGGACATCCTCTAATTCTATCTCTGGTGGCTGTTTATTTGCGAGCGAAGGCTGACACGTGACACCGTACTGCAGCCAATAGCTATCGAAGTGAGTGAGTGAGTGAGCTTAGGAAATTATGTAGTAGATAAATTACTAACTTAAAATACTTTTTAATTACTAGTACCAGTCACCAGCCATGTATATTGTTTATTAAATAAAATACCAAATTTCAGTCTCATGAAACTCACCTTTCATATCATTTAAATATAACTCCAATTAATATAGTGGGAATACAATAAGAATGGAAGATATCAAGATTTATCGCGAAATACATCTTCTACGGCAAGTAATGATAGTGTATTGTTACCTTCCTAAATTGGGATTCAGCGATCCAGCTACAATGATATACCATATTTAGCAGTTCATACTTGAAACTTGATTTGAATAAATCGTGATATGAATGGAACTACATGAACATCTAACTTATTTTAGCAGTTTTTTAAAAAATATTAAATATCTTTACTTGAATTTCATGCATTAAAGATAAATTTGTTTATTAGTCTTATTGATAAGACTTGACATTATGGTAACATTTTTTAGTGCCCCACCTAAACGCATGGTTTAATTAAGAACAAGATAACTGTGCTGAACCTTATGTTGCGGGTAACATTGTTATTCACAGCTGTCAGAGAAGCAGACGTATTTAGTCTCTTCTGAAACAAAGAATAGGGGACGCTCGAGGACACTGAGTTATTTTATGGAGATTTCATTTTCTTCATCTCTGATTACGAAGGTTTAAAGCGAAATTGAACTCGTGTCTACCTTTTTCAGTTTAAATTAAATTACACTGTACATAATTAAACTGAATAAGAAGGGGTAAAGGAAATGCTAAATCGTATTTGTTGTGTTCCATGAAGTAAGACATATGATGTTTTATTACGTTTCGTTTGTCGCTGAAACCATCTGTTTATTAGTTGTTCAAAGCATTTCTGCACATCACTTATTAAAAAATATTTTGGTTCAAAAATTATGTTACGATGCCATATAATATGCGGAACCCATTTAAGGCTCTTTGTATGCGGCGTCGACAAGTGATGTATAGGTTGAATGAAGAAGACGATGATGAAACATACTTTTTTCTCATGTTATAGAGCAGCAATATAATCTATTAAAAACAACATTTGTGTATGGATTTTCCCTTTCATCGCTTCGGAATTTGACAGGATTTGTAAATTTGATACAAACTCTTGTTGACGTAGACTTCTCAAGCCTTCAAGTAGCCATTTGCTGGCAGCGCCGCGGGTGGGAGAGGTAAGGGGAGGGGGGAAAGGAAAGAAACGAAAACATGTTCTGTTTGTCTAAGCAAGGAGGTTACTAGGAGGCAGTCGATAGTGAAGTAGTGATTGGAGGTTCGGTAATTATGTACGAGAAAATAAGAGGAATAGTCAAAGCAAGAGCATGGACGCTGGAATTAAACAGTTGGAAGTCAGCCACAGATTGCTTGTGTGAACGTAGACTTTCCCGACGTATTACTGAAATGTGGTCTTCACAGGTTCTCCGCCGGATATTATTGAAGAAAGACAAGCTTTCGACGGCTAACTCTGCGACATCATCAGGTCTGTTGTTAGGTCTGAGAAAACTAGAGACCCTGTGAACACTACATTTCATCAGATTGCTTGTTAATGATGTCAATTGATTCACTGGTAATCAATACGGTGTACCACGGTTCACGTTATTCGAATTTGGTATTTGTCAGCTACAACGACCTGCAATCAGCCAGCAATCTTTTTTCCAAAAAATATTTGTAATGGGTTTATCATTAATCTGAAACCAAAAACGCAGATGTTGAGGTGATTACCGTAAAAACATACACACAAAACTACCTGCTGAACGAGTGCTCCAACAAAAACTAAGTAACAGAACGTGTCATGAATGCAAAGATCTACCATTGAACCAAAAAATGTTCCCCGCCAGAATTTCAGTGGTTATCTTGTAACCATTTAGTATTTTCAGATTATCATCACTTTCATTAATATTGTAGTTCTGACATGAATATTTCTTTTGTTAACCTGTCATCGCGTAACCACCTAACAGATTTGGCACAGACTTGCAAATAGTCTCGTTTGCAGTCACCAAAATTTACTCCAAACTTCTAAATATTTACCACAGATGTTTTGATATTCTCGTATTTTGTGCTGCAACTGGTAAGGCTGAATGGAATATCTACGCAGTTTAACAGAAAAATACTTGTTTGTTGAACGTACCGCAATATGAAGTTTCGTATAATTGCTTCATGTACGGAATTGGTTAACAGATAAATCATAAATTTTGCTAATAAGAAGCTGCTATTGGAGCAGATACATTTATAATAATACGTAACCTACCTGATACTATGAGACGCGTAATTTTATATGTATTCGATTATTTTAGTTCCAATTAGCATTTAAGGACAGTTACCGCGTAAAAGAATTTCTTGATGCATCTCTTATTCTCGGGCCTCACAACAACAATGTGTCTGAAATTATGGAAATTTCTTACTTGAAAGATTAAAATTAAAAAAACTGTTATGAGGGATTGTACGTGTGGGGCATTTTGGTGTCTTAGTACCTGGTAAGAATAATGACATCGTCAGTTAACATTGGTTAAGATTTACTCATCTCAGGCAAGTATAGTGAGTGTAGTAGGCTCAACAAAATTAATTTCATATCGCAACTCACAGTTAGAGACCAGAGTTGCTGCATTCTCTAATTGAACAATTCTGTCATTGTTTCCTTAGTTAAAACTTGTCACTGACTGCCACTACCTGATTTTGCTGTCACCACAGACTGCGTTCGCTGAATGTTGACAGTCGCGTTCTTGAGCCTGTCTATATGCTTGGCAACCTGTTACTCTGAGTCTGTTTGTCACGATTCTATATAGATGTTTGAATGCTACTTCATGGTGTTTATATACATAAACGAGGTTATACGGTGTATTAAAGGCCGATTGAGATATTCATTTTGAAGTACAAAATTTCTTAATCTGTAGCCACTAACCATTTCAGCGAGAAATTTCCTGAAAACGTCTTGATTTCCTGAAATAATTAGTCAGGAACATATTTTTAAGTTATAACACACTTTACTTATTTTTAAAAAAGTATTAAGTTTCACCAACCACCGTTACACTTAGAAATAAATTTTTTATCCGGTACTTCAATTCCTAAGATTACAGACTCCCGTAAAAGCATCAATTACCATATGGAATTAGGAAGAAAAAGTCATTCAAAGCTGAGCTTTCAAATAAATTAATGAATTTATTGACAAATAAAAAAATAAAAATAAAAACCTGATTTTTTTGTGTGTGAACAAAATGAAACATCTGACTGGCTCTTCTAAGAGCTCTCTATCACCGACACCGACAGCATAGGTTATAGCGTGCTGGCCTCGCATTGCAGGGGCCACCAAGTCGAGTCTGCTCTCGGGTATGGGTGGTTTGTAATGTGTCATCTATACTGTAAACATTTAAGAATAAAATGAGTACTCCAATAAATAGTTGAAAATTGCATGACATAGTGCTGGCTGTGTACAATTTTCTTTCTTTTTAAAAAAAAAAGAAAAAGGGAGAGAAAATTCTTTATCATGTAAGGGTTATTTCGAGCCTTAAACATGTTCTCGTATAGTTCCTTTATACATTACCGAATCTGCTAGCTGGATAGAGAAACTCCCTCGCGTTGAATAGCTCAGATGCAGGTAGGAGCCGACCGCTTCAGTAGCGCCAGATGGTGATCCAGGATATTTGTTGTTGCTGCCTCGAAGCTGCTTCGACGCGCCTTGTTACCTTTCACCCGTCTCCCTGTCTTCCGCGCTATCCAACCACAGTAATCCCTCGTCACCTAGCACCGCAATCTCCATCTTCCAATGTCGCAACCATTACAATTTTTCTCATTTAGCCTGGCAGATGAACATTAAATACCTGTCACAACTAAGCCAAGGATGGAACCCAGCACTGAGCCGTGCTCGGCTCGCATTGTTTATTTTCCCCGCCCGCAATCGTCTTCTGATGCTGAGCCCGCGTGCTAGTTTCGCCCGTGAGAGAGCGCAGTGGCCCGGTGGTGCCCTCTTCCGGCTGAATGAGCTGATATAATCGGGGGACACGAAACCGGGAGGTGAGTCGGTCGGCAGCAGCGGCTTGGTTCGATGGGCCTTATACTTTCCTCAAGGGACTGCGACGACGTTAGAGGCCCGCTGGTATAGCGAGCTCTTGTAATTTTCCCAGGCAGCCTGGAAGTACTACTTGAGGTGGATTTGTGGTTCCACCGAGACCGTTCCTCGCTCGTATTAATCGAAGGAATTCCTCTGCTGCGCCTCGTGTCCGTGAGCGGTTTTCCGCCAATTCTGGAGTACGATGGAGGTCGGGGCTGGTAGCGATCTCGAGGTGATAAATTGCCATATTCTAGCCCTGTTGGGTATTTGGGATAGAATACCTGATGACTCCAATTACAAAGTGCGTCGCTTACTGCATTATTGTTAATTGTGTTACTAGAATGGACAAAATTCCCCGATATGTGGTGCTAATCGTTCCCGCCACCTTATCAGTGGGTGCCGGCGCCGGTGTGCACACACTATAGTGTGTCAGAACCCTTTGGTAAACTGATTCCTCTTCGTTTGAAATAATTGGTGTATTTTGCCTCCTCTGTACAAATTGTGTTTGATACTAGTTGTAGATTTGTTACATGATGGTAAATTGGTGAGCGCCTGCCCTGTTATATTACGTTTCCAAGTGCGTAAGGTTTTCTGTTTGGATGTTTAATACTGGTGGAGATATTGTGATGAGGGATATTCTCATGGATTGACCTGGTTGTTATTGCACTGACTTATGTATTATATTGTATTATATTATTTGTGATTATAGGAATTATTAAGATTATAATCTGCAAGATCGAAATCTTCTTATGTATTATATTATTTGTGATATTCTCTATAAGTTCAATCGTTGACCATGTTTCTTGCAATGAAATGTTTGAACAAGGCTTGCTCTTTATAACCATGCTCCCACATGCTTTCCACTGGGTCCTTAGTGGCTACCACACAAAAACCAGAGCCAAGGTATTATGCACGATGAAGGTGGCATGCAGACTGAAGATCACTGCTAGACGCGTCGGAGCATACCAATCCCTCCCCCCTCACGGCAATCGCAGCGCCGCGGCGAGAGTGGAAGAGATGAGTCGAAGGGTATAAATACCGTCCTGGCATGTCCGGCCCCGCAGTCGCGTCCTGGACTGCTCTGTTCAACCCGGTCAGCAGACGCAACCTGAAAATGATGGCAAGTTGTGCTACGCCGTCGAAAATTCGTTGAAATACGATCAATTGATCTAGCCGCATGCCCGAGAGATCTTCAAGCGTTAAATAGATTCACAAAACATAGGAGTTGATCGTGCGAAGAGCAGGAGGCGTCCATTCCTGTACCACAGACACCGAATCCCAGGATGGCCGTGTTGTAATAGTAATACGTCGTAGCGTGCCTCCAATAAAATACTACATCTTCCGCAACTACAACAGCAGCACCACGCTGCCCAGACAACATAACCAGGCCCGCACATTCCTTGTCTTACTTTACTGCCGACCGTCCTTCGCGCAGGCCAGCCAAATAGTTTTATTGCCTGGCAGCGGCTTTCTGCCAAATGAAAGCTTCCTCCCTCTATTTACTACCCAGCGCCTTAATCTCGGTCACACATGTCGGCGCACGTCTATAAAATTGTTGAAAATGCTTAGCTTGCCACCTCTCCTTGTTCATTACTGAAAATAGGAAAGCAATATCCACTAGGGCGCTAGCTACACGTTACATTAATTAATAGATGTAAATTATATTTCAAGATCTCCTTTCACATATATTTTGATTTCCACTGCACAAAGAATCATGATGAAAATTTCAGTTAGTATCAATAAATTAATAACTTTCATGAATTAAGTAAAAAGTAAGAAAGGTTGCATTAGATTTTTCGTACTTCAACATATTTTACTAATAAAAATTAAAAAGTTTAACAATGCATGGTTTTATGTAATGAAAACGTCTACTAAATACTTCATTAGTGCTTAATGCTAAGTTTTGGTATTTTGTTGCAAATAAAAGCAATTTATTCGAACCTATTGTAAATATGGCAACGAATTTCAGTCCACGTCATAAATAAAACCTATGTTTCATTATTCCACAACAGGCTGCTTTAATTAGTAACATTTAGTGGAAAGACGTTTAGTTAAATTATTTTTTATGTTTTTAAGTGAATGAGTTATTTTCAGCATGTTGCGAAATGAAAATAAAAAATCCACGATGTCAACATCCACGAATACCAACGAATTCTACACGTGCAGTTGTTAATCTTAGGTTTATAATTTTTTTCCTTACAATTAACTTGAAAACTCTATTGTAGGGTTGTCAAATCCAGGTCGGTGTAACAAAGAATTATTATTCGCGTCAACAAACAGTTTCGTGTTCGCCACGGTCTATTTTATGAAGAAAATGAAGAAACACAGAGCTTAGTTATAAGAGGAATAAAATGCAGAAAGCCAAGAGAAGTTTAATTACTGTTCGCTTTGTTTTAGTGTATCTATCCAACGAATGTTGCAAGACAATTTGCATAACCTTAAAAAATCGACACTCAGTGCTCCCAAAAACTGATACGTAACAATACCTTTGCGGATTAATCGTGTCATGTCATATACGTTTCACAAGGTATAACGACATTTTATTCACAGTCAATGCTTGCCCCTGCATCAAGACAGCCAGTTCAACATATTTGTGACCACGGCAGCCGGTATTTCAGGAAACCTATCGGACAGTGTTCTTGTAGTTGAAATCGAATTTACAATTAGCCGTCGCACTGATTATCATTAAACCACTTTCTAGCTCTATTTCGCAGTAAGACGGTATCTGCTGACCTCCTAGATTTCAGCATTGTAAGAGATTTAGTAATTATTTTCCATCCATCGTAGAATTTTATCACAAGCAAGTTGGACTCGTCTAAAGTTTAGGTTACAATTTCTTCCAATTTTTCCTATTAATCAACAAACTAAAACAATTTTTAATACCTTTGTGGCCATTCAAGATTCAGCATTTTACTATTTACTATGGACTTTTCACTGTTGTTACTGAGATAAATTAATATGAAATAAGCTTCTGGCCTCACGAAGATTTGGACGTTTTCAAAAGTGGAACACATGTTACAACTGTACATTATTTATTCGACTATATGACTGACAAGATAACCAACTTACTTGAGATTTAGGAGCACATTCACGAAATTTCTATTCACTTGTCGAAGATAACTTCCGGGCAGCTAGAACGATATAATTATATTTGAAATTGGTCACCAAGGCAATATATTATAAAAATTAGATATCGACATAATGAACATCTTCCATCCTTTTAAATCTCAATTAAAATACATTACAAGCAATAGAATAAATGAATCGGTAGTAAAAAGCAGTTAAGCAAACAGTTATCTAGAAAAATAAATACAGATCTGTCTGTAAATAATTTAAATGGCTTGAAAGATCAAAGGTAGTTTAAAGTGTTATTCAACTATAAGTAACTTAAATTGTATTACTTTCTTTACACTAACTAAAATTGCATAAATACCTTCTTCGTTAGCAGAAATACGGTAAATGGAATACCAGACTTACTACCAAAATTTTTTGTTTCAAAGGAAGCAAAAACTTGTTTCCCATCTGCGTCTAAACCGTGTAACAAGCTTTAAACTACTTTCAATTTCCTCTTTAAAAGTTTGTGTTCTTAATCAATTAACACAAATGAATAATATCGTAAGTATATTTTAAGGGTCTACTTTTGTTGAGCATTGCTTATTTTTCTTTATCCTAATTACGTTTATGCTTGATGGAAAGTTATAGAACCATTGAACATGAAATTATCCTCTCGAATGAATTAACAAAATGGCAGCATTAATTATTGTAACGTTAAATTATGATAGAAGGTATATGTAGCTCACAAACAATGCTAGCGAACTATCCATGCTGTAAAAATAGTATTTATTACATCATTTAATTTTACGGTACTTTTGGGAAGAAATACTGGACATTCTAGAGAAACATACATTTTCGTTGTTGAAGTTTCATGGAGTTGTTGGAAATGTTTCTAAAGATGGTCAAGAAATTAGTTAATGTATGCAAGCGGTAATTTTTTACAGACGTTAATTTTAGCCAAATAATCAGAACTACTAATTTCATTCGATCTACAATACGTTATAGATAAATCAATGAATGTTGATTTATTAAGACGATATGCTTGAACGTGTTCTGTTGTGTGGTAAATGAGACGCATGAGACCTGTTTGGACTACTTGTGTTTCTAGACAGCTCTACGTGGCATTTCGATAGATACTCACGCGTGGTACTGTAGTACATAATGTTTAATTACGAGCTTTTGAGGCAACACTTGGTAAGCGACTAAGCAAAGATAATTGCTGTCCAGAGTTTTACTAGTAGTGTAGTGCAGGTTTTAATGATGTGGCTTCTTGTTCAGGCTTGTTTTTCACTTCTGAGTATATCACACAAACAAGTTCTAATTTAATAACATCCGTTTCTCAAATCAGTTTTCACGCTTGTGTTCTGTCTCACACTGATAGCCGCAAAAGCAAAAAGGTTGAACTTTTTAGCAACAACAACCATCGTATTAGCATAAGACATCTGTGCCATTTACCGAGCTTGTTGGGTGAGTAATAAATATAGCGCTCAGACAATCTGGACATTTATAATTGAAGAATAAAATCTGCTCACTACAACATTCAATACAACATGTTTCAGTGATGACTTTGATCGATACCTTAATCAAGGAAATCAAATTGGAACACACAGTTGAGCTCAAGCTTTCGCGGAAGACGGAACTTTAAGGGAACATTGCTGTGTTTACACACTCGAGTGAGAGCGGAAACAAGTGGTCGGAGAGGAAGCGGCGTTGCAGCCCACACAGGTCGAATTTTGCTTTCGTGTAGTAACCAGTGTTAACCGGGAACAACACATAATAACAAGAAGAAAGAGGTGTGTGTGTGATTGTGCTTATACGGACTAATGTGTACAATTAACAACTGTTGAACTGTTGTTAACATCTGCGCCTACAAGCGAGAGGAGATGGCCGAAGCAAGCGGTGGAATGAATCCTCAAATAGAAGAAGACAACACAGAAACCTTTGTGTACGAAAATGAACAAGACTTAGCGGAGCCAGTAAAGAATAAAATAGAAGAACGAGTGACCGAGAGTGAGGAAGAAGAAACGTACAACCTCAGGAGGAATCGTCCAGTGGTAAAGAAAAGACAAACACACAAAGTAAGCAAAGAAGAACTAATCCTACTGGAGATGATTAGAAACAAGAATAAAGATTAGGGACATAAATAGAAGAATATGCCCCAAACATACTCAACACCACAGCTCGAAGGAAAGGAGAAGGAATGCAGCGAGAAGAAAGATGACAGCCCACTACTCCTGGAAACCAGGGAAGCAAGTAATGCCAACAAAATTACGCTCACAGAAAGCAGCAGACTGTATAAAGCCCACTCAGAGGGCCCATTCATAGTGATTGTAGAACCAATGGGCGAGGGAAATATGCAACATCCAATACAACTAGGGCAGGTATTCTACAATAAAGTCCCCGGATTGAAAAGAATAAACCAAGAAGGAAAGAATAGAATGGACATGGAATTTACTGAAGCATAATTTGCCAACCAATTCATAGCTAACCGTATCTCATTACAGGCGTTCATACCAGCTAGTAGAGCGGAGTGTAAAGGAGTCAGTACCACTGGACTTTCGGAAGAAGAGATAAAACTAAATGCTAAATCGGTGGCGCCAATCGTTGACGTGATGCGCTTCACAAAGAAAACAGAGTTGAATGGAAAGCCAGTGATAACGCCACTAAAAACCGTACAGATAACGTTTGAGAGTCAGTATCTCCCAGAATACATCTAAATATACTACCTCAGATTCCAGTTGGCAACATATATACTCACCCAGTAACACAGTGCTATAAATGCCAGAGATTTGGACACGTGGCAAACAACTGCAAAGGAAAGGAAAGATGTGCAAAATGTGCCGAAGCGGAACATAAAACATCAGAATGTGAAAAGGAAACCTCCAAATGCGTTAACTGCTGCGGCGAGCATCCTGCCAATGACAGATTCTGCCCAGTGAGAAAACAACAGGAGGAGAAAAAAGTGAAGCAAGCAGCAGATAGCAAAAATGCATGGGACCACAGAATATGAGTACAAGCGCGGAGACTTCCCCACTTTGCAGGTGAAAATATTCAGAGACGTCATCATAGACAAGGAACAGCCTGGCATGGTGAACTGACTCCAAAAGACAAAAAATGTGGTGTCACAGGTATCACGGAAGACCCAGACCGAGGAAGTACCCAATATAGAAAGCAATGAAGAAGTGATCACCATTATAGTCAAAACAATAATGAAACTTCTGCCCAGCATATGAAGGGCAAATGACAGCGACTGTACTACAAAGAAGTATAAGATATTGCCACTAGAAGCATAATACAAGAAATCAAACAGATATGCACAACTGTGCAGAGCAACAACTGAAAATGGCTATGAGAAGACAAATATACATACTACAGTGGAAAGCTAGAAGTCTGTACCATAAATGGAACGACCTTCAAAGACTACTGTAGGACAGTTCTTAGGCATGTGGCTAGACACAAAGCTATCCTGGAGAAGACACATTGAAGAGACAAGACAAGCGGCGCTCCAAAGACTAAACATCTACAAAACGCTGGCCACACCAAACAAAGGCACGGACCCCTGACAAACTCCGCAAGATATATTAGGCTTTAATAAGAAGCAAAATTGAAGATGGTGGGTTCCTATACGAAAATGCACCCATGACTTCACTTAAAAAACTGGATACCATACAATCCGCCGCCTTGAGGACAGTGGGCGACTATTTAAGAACAACACCAGTTATGGCAATGGAAGTGGAAACAGCAACGTCATCATTATCATTAAGAAGGAAGAAACTGGGTCTAAAATTCTGGTCAAGAGTAAGGAACAACACCAGTCATCCACTGGGGAGAAAAGTGCGCGCATTAGTGCACGAATATACAGCGAAAACCAGAGAATCACATAAGAGCCCAAGTCTCATAAAATACTGGGAAATAACCACCCAATGGAACATAGCAACCACAGAGATCAACGACATGTATAGAGAACGAGAACCGTGGCCAAGGATGGAATTGGACCAACATAGATACATAGAACTGATAGCAGAAGTATCAAAGAAGAAACAAAATACTGAGATCAATAAGCAGCTGTCTCTGGAAACTTTAAACAAAAGGTGGGAAGGATAGATACAAATATAAACAGATGGATCAAGAGAGGGCGAAGAAGCCAGCACAACAGTGTATGTCGACATGGTGCAAGATCATGAGGCGTATAGATTACCAATCCCAATGTCCATATTTTCAGCAGAGGCTATAGCGATATTAAAAGCAATCGAGTACATAAAGGAAGTGGCTATAGATAAGGCAGTCATCTGCTCCGATGCTAGAGGCGCCCTGCAGGGCATAAAAGGAATCCTCAAAGGCACATAAAAAATTTACGTAGCGTATGAGGCAGCCAGACAAATAATCATGGCAACAACGGAGGGACGAAGCATCAAGCCACAATGGATGCCGGCGCACGTCGGCGTAAGAGGAAATGAAGCAGCGGATGCCATAGCACGCGGACAATTACACGCAGCAGTTATAGAGGATATACCCATCCCCTACACCGATAACAACCACACAAATACAGAAATAGTGAAGAAGGAGTGGAACAGAAGATGGATAGAGGAAGAACTGAACATAAACCTCTGGTATGGGGCAATAGCAGGGAAACCGGTTTACCAATTATGGTACGGCCCCTTAAAAATAAAAAGAAGCGAGATAACAACAATAAGCAGACAGGACACGCTCTCCTACAAGACATAATGTATACTATGAAGATCGCGGACAACCGGAAGTGCCAAGAATGCGATGACGTGGAAGACATATATCACTCTCTACTGAGACCCAAACAGTACAGAGACATAAGGAGAGAGATAATAGTAGGCGAACTCAGAATCAAGGACATAACAGACCTGCTACAAACCTTATCTATACCAACGCCGAAAGCAATAAAAGCAATACACAAATATGTAGCAAAGACTAAAAAACTAAATATAAAAACCATGGGGTACACTATACATGATGATGACTGAAAGTCGAACGGCCAATATTTAAAATATATATATATATATATATATATATGTATATATATATATATATTGTAACAAACGCAAATGTTGATCTAAGATGATTTGTGCTCGAATTTATGTTCAAGATGTAAAGACACTGTATTAACTATTTTAAAGATTGAAATGTCAAAATATAAGTTTAAATTTAATTTGTGTATAATATGGTTAACGAGAGGTTTTAACATGAACTTACGCAAATTCTGATGGTTGGTTTCTAGACTGGAGCTAATCATGCAGTCCCTGATGATAGGCAGCCGAATAAACCATGCTGAATCACACAGGGTTCGCTCGCCGGGCAAGGAGAAGACCTGGAACAGGCGTTTGTTTGGTTAAGGATAATTGAAGAATCAAATACGACTCGTAATCATTGGTGGAAGAAGGTCAACAGAAGTCTATGACAGAAGTTAGGTTCTCCTTGTTCTGTCTTCTGTATCCAATCAAAAATTTCGAAGAAAGGTGAACTCAGTGTGCTAAACTGATCGAATAGCATTTGGTGATTTCAGAATACGTTTAAGTTGCATATAGTTTCAGTATTACTGACATGCTGTAAGAAATAGCAAAGTATTATCTTCAAAAAAGTATCTGCAGCATTTTATTTTTTCTTACTGATGCATAATTTTTTGGATACGTAGTCCACTGTAGAGCCGTAGTTCTTATATATTCGAAGAACATTATTACTGAATCTAAATTCCCTTTCAACAGTTCCGGGGAATGAATTATATATGTACCACCCTTTTCTAATAGTGGTTTCTTATATGTTTCTTTCACGGCAGGAAGTAAGCTTTGTGGCGCGATTTTAAACCAAATTATCCCTTGCTTATTGAATATTGGTTAAGAAAATTGTTGAAGTTCAGTAATGAGTAACATTACATAATTTAATTATAGTGGCCAGGAATCTGGATAATAATTGGCCACAACATTCATATTAGTATCCTCCTTTGAAGGAATACTTCAGGTCATATGCCCGTATACACTCGTAACATAATACTCGTACTTTGGAAGATTGGAAGCTCATCCAGAGACAAATTTAATTACCGCATGATGAAACTACTATTCCTGTGCTGGAAAACCGATATAAAATCATTAATCAATTATGTCCCATTAAAATTTTTCCTATCTGCTCGTATGTGTAGGTCAGAATTTTTCAATGATCTTATTAGGGCGAGCGACACAAGACGACAAATTTTAGATTTTTGTGGTAAACGAAATCGAACATAAATTAGCTCACCCTAATTATTCAGAGTTTTCTCTAAATGTGTTATTAATAATTATTTTTGCAAAAAATTATAATAATTTTTATTATCATATATAAGTAATGCCATGAGTGATAATGGTACGTTTTTAAAATTATTTTCATTCAACTTATGAAATAGTGATTGTGTTCCGATTCCACCCACCAACAACTAAATTTTGTAAAATAAGGAATATTACTTGTAAAAAAAAAAAAAAAAAAAAAAAAAAAATATATATATATATATATATATATATATATATATATATAACTAGCTTCTGCAATCACAATTCATAAAACTCAAGATTTAACATATTAAATAAAATTGCTGTGGATATTGGTAAAAAAGAAACTTTTGTTGATTAACATATGTTGGATTATAGAGAGTAAAAACTTCAGAAAGACTAACATTAAATAGAAAATTTTATTTTGACAGAATTAGAAATATTGAAAATTCGAGTATGTTAAAATATAGGAAACAGGAAGAAACTTGAAGAAGAAAATTTATATCCGGCTAAAAACAAATTAAATAAATTGATATTTTAAATATTTAAAGATTGCGTCTTATTATAAACGTGCATATTTTTGTTTTTCAACAAACCAAAATCACGGATGTTGATGGCAGTAATTTCTTTAATCGTACAAAATATTTTGTATAGCAAAACTTCGCAAGGCACCACAAAGCCGTGCTTTTAGCTAGTTTATATGCCGTAATCAGCCACAGAAACGGTTCGATCTAAAGAAAAAACAGTAATACTACATATCGCAACTGAGCAAGGGCAACGAACTGCAATAAACTTACCCAGCATCTTGTTTGCTTTCCTTTGCCAGCGGTTTGAAGTCTCACAAAATTTTCTGTTTAAATACTGGTTATTTTAGCTTCTTAGTAACATTCAGTTCATTAATACCAAAGAAATGTTTGCCAAGCAGTATAATAATCATCAACCAATTTCAGAGTCAGCAAAAGAGAAAATCAAAGCCATACTGTTAAATATTCCTATGAGATTTACGTAACGGAACTAATAAAAACAAAAACTACTCATAAATCTAAAAGATTTTTAACGATATTGTTTTGGTGTATCAGTATTTGGATGCCTTAGCAAACACTAATAAATACGTTTTGCCAAACATCTATGTACCTGAAATGGCTGCCAATTTGATAAACTGAAATTGAGCTCAGTCCTGTTAGTAAATTGTTAATTGCTTATGGTAGCTTTTATACGTAAACTTGGTGTTTTATACTTGCCTAGTTCCTCTCAAAAATGAAATAAATAGTGGAATAGATTCTTTCTTTTTTTCTCCTCTCTTCATAGAGAGCTATGGAGTTAAACAGTTACAAATTTGCAAGTGTGAACATTTTTTCAGTGCAGAGAAATAAAGAGCCTCCAGCTTGGATCTCAAAATGATACCAAAAATGTGGGCCGCATACCATGTAACCATATTCAACCAATGGTCCGACCAAAGTTTCGTAACCCAATTCCTTTACTTCTCTCTTGCATCCCCTCACCACTCTCTCCAAAAGTTAAGAATATTGAAACATTTTCCTACTGCCTGTCAAATGTGTGCTGCCTATTTAAGCTTCATGATTAATTGACTTTCGGGTTATGCCGAGTTGTTTATTTCATTACCTGAGCTTTCAGCTGGTATCCTACAGCCTTCGTCAGAGATACTGTTTATGTTGACATACCAACGAGCGCCAAGCATCGCAGAGTAAAAGACCGCTATCTTCGTTGATGTTGTTGCTATTCTTTAAAATTTCTGCCGAAAGCTCAGGTAATGAAATAAACAACACGGCATAACCCGAAAGTCAATTAATCATGAAAAAAGACGGCCGCGGAAGTCTTAGGAACCTTCTAAGCTTGTTATCAAAAGTTACGCCAACCTAATTACACTTCAAGCCCTAAACAAGCAATTATTTTCCCACCTTATTATCACAATCAACCTTTAGTTTTTTAAGAGTGTATTTAATAAGCTGACTTTTCTATGCATTTATCTTCATTCCATGCTTACCAACCCAGCTAGATATTCTGTCCAAATCACCATGCAGCTGTTCACAGTCCACAACTATTTTTATACTTTTATATAGCACTAGCTGATACCCGCGACTTCGTACGCTGGATTAAGAATTTCTTTGCTAGAATTGAATATAAAACGTTGTTCGTAACGAAGGATTGGTCCCAAACAACACCGAGTCGGAAAAATATGACAGGAAAGCCATCACTATATCATTCATCCGTCGAAGCTGTCTCTTGAAAAGAATCAATTTCCAACATATTTGAAAACAGAAAAACAAACGAAGGTGAGGGGATGTGGGGGAGGGAGTGTGTTATCTAAGATCAGCTATATTTCAGCTTGGTCTTTTCTTCTTCTTCAGCATGAGCATCCGATTCTTTGGTTCTAATAACTTTAGCTGTTCGTGCTCTGCTAGAGCTAAAACTTAGGCCAGTTTACTCCCGAAGGGCATGTCAAAACAGAAGGCAAAATAAATTGGTTCCAGAAACATTTAAGCAGACACAAAGTAATAGGACAGAGAAAAGTGACATCTATAGTAAATAATACGTTTTTTCCCTACACGAAATTTATTAACAAATTATACACTAACATAATGCGCGAGAAGCACAGCTTGAGCAACCGACGTAACATTACAGACTAACGCACACATCCGCCTCTCTGTCACCATTCGATGATTCTCAAAATTTCGTGACTACTACTGTTAATCATACCGAAAAAAATGTCCTGTGCCCTTCCTAAAGGTTTTCTTACTAAATTCCGTCAATATCGGTATAGGCATTTAGTTGTCAAAACGTAACAAAAGACAGAGGCTTAATTCTACATTTATAGTATTATTATTAGTGCAGATCACACACACACTGACTGCGAATCACCCCTGAGGGATCAATATAACGTAAAAAGTTGTACACCTACAGCATTGCAAGACTAGCTACCATTTTCCTCGCATTGCACCCCTAACTTCTACAGTTTAACATTCCATCAGAATACCCGACGGCCCAGGCATGACCTTTACGATCAAAAACAATTTTTAAAAAACTAATCCTGCACGGAGATTTGAACCGGAGATCATGACCCAAACATAAGTAAGCAAGCGCTCTAACCACTCAGCTACCTGGCTGCTACACCGAAAAACAGTATAGAGACCTCCACATTCATCACGTCTGTCTATCGCCTTTCAGTAAGTTTTCGAAATTATAATACAACATGTATTATTTATACAGATAATTTTTCAACCAAATGTAGACAGTATTTTTCTCCTTGTTTCAAAGGATAAGTGTGCAAAGTTTCATCGAGATCGGATGAAAACTGTGGATTTGTATGAAGAACAAATATACATTCATCTTTATATATACCGTATAGATTATGTCATCTGCAAACAATCTAATTTCTGATACCCATCAACACAATCATTCATTAGAATAATGAACAACAATGGTCCCAATACTCTGCCCTGCGGCACTCCCATCTTTACTACTGTTGATACTGCATTTGAAACCATAACTTTATGCTTTCTATTTTTTTTTTTAAATTGTTATATCCAGGCAATCACATTCTCATCCACGCCAATAGTTTTTACCTTATTTATCACCATTTTATAGCTCACTCTGTCAAAGGCCTTTGAACGGTCCAGTGCTACACTATCAATTTGGCCTCCCTTGTTCATTTCATCCGAAATATCTTGAATATATTCTACTAATTGAGATTCGCATAAATATTCATGCCTAAAGCGATGTTGCTGACTTTGAAAACCACTTACACTCCTCACATATATTTCTGATGTGGTTGCATATCAATCTCTCCATTAATTTGCCCACTATTGTAGTGAATGTGTCCATTGTAGTGGGTATTTTTTGTTGTGGATGAGAGATTAGAGAAGGGAGAGCGTGAAACTTGGCACGAATTAAATATAACCCATTCAGGCCTTATACGATGCTCAAATCGCCATGTTATCACTGTATCCGCAATGGGGAGAGGTATAGGATTTAACCTAGGACGTGAGAGGGAATTTGAGGAATATTAATTACTAGCCCGGACCCGCGAATTCGTTCGCGTAGATTTAGAATTTTTTTCCAGGATTGAATATAGAAAGTTGTAGGTAACGAAACATTGGTCCCAAACAATATCGAGTCGGCATAATTTGACAGGAAAGCTATCATTATATCATTCTACGGTCGAACCCGTCTCTTGAAGGGAATCAATTTCCAACATATTTCTGTCAACATTCGATAAGGTCTCAAAATTTTGTGACTACAACTGTTAATCATACTGGAAAAAATATCCTGTACCCTTCATACAGATTTCCTTATGAAATTCCATCACAACGATATAGCCATTTAGTCGTCATTACGTAACAAATATACAGAGACTTAGTTCCGTATTTATAATAATATTACTGTGGTTCACACTCACACACCGACTGCGAACAACACCTGAGGGATCATTATAACGTAAAAAAGTGTACACCTACAACATTGCAAGACTACCTACGATTTGCCTCGCATTGCACCCCTAACTTTCTAATAGCAACAGTTTAACATTCAATCCGAATAACCTACGGCCCAAGCCTGACTCTTACGATGAAAAATAATTTTTAAAAATATTAGCCTCCACATGGATTTGAACCGGAGACCACGACGTTCATAAGCAAGCGCTTTAACCACTGAGCTGGCACTCCACTATAAGCAAACATGGAACGCAGAGGTTCATATCCAACTTGTCTGTCTATCGCCCTATTTCGTAGTTATGAGACAACAAGCGTTATTTAAACAGATAATTTTTCAACCAAATGTAGACAGTATTTTTCTCCTTGTTTCAAAGGATAAGTGTGCAAAGTTTCATCGAGATCGGATGGAAACTGTGGATTTGTACTAAGAACAAACAAACCAACAAACAAACATACATTCATCTTTATATATTATGATGAAGTACAACCTCACCTATTTACAGTTGTGTATGACGTCAGTTACTTCCACAACCATAGTTCGATCCCCCTAATCATCTGTCTATTGACATACGCCATCATGACGTCGGCTATTTTTATTTGCGGATATGTGAACTTGAACAAAAGAAGTGTTAAAGTCAGCTTTTAAACCTATGTACGTTATGAAATACTGCCAATACGTCATCGGATGTACGAAATATTTTGTTTAGCGGTCAGAATACGATTTAAAAAATCAGTTTGTGCAATACTTATCTGTTTCTCGTTTCCGAAAAGTTTCTCGTTTCTGAAAAGTTAAATTTCCTTACGTATTTTACAATGACGGGCTAAATTACGAATTAAATGAGTGTTCGAAAAAATAAGGTTATAACCCTCGAACATGTTGTTAATTAACTAAGCTCTCTTAATCTCTGCCATAAGGTTATAAGAATCTTCTGGTTACTACTGTATGAAGATGCCTAAGAGAAAATGTTTACTCACGGGACAGAGTGTAAACGCCTGATGATATGGCAACCACGTAATGTGTTGCGTTATCTTTCCTCCCTACATCAAGGCGCTACTAGTCACAACTAAATCACTGTTCCCAAATAACTTAGCCTCTTACTGATAAGTCCTCTTAATCATAGGGTTAATTTCTGGATAAATCTGGAATGTAAACTATGTCACAGTAGCAGTTCCTTTACAGGGTGACTCCACATTTCTACTGGTATCTGCTTCGCTTGGTGCGTGTCAGTTCACTTTATGCGTAAGAAGTAATATGCAGCAATGAAAACTTTATTACGCAAAATATTGATTTTCAAATTTTAATCGATATGTGCTCTCAGGTATTACGCGAAGCTGTTGTCTCTAATTTAGACACTTTAAGTATTTCCAATTGTCGTCAACAATACAATTGTAAGGAACCCGTATGTATTCAATTACATACGAAGGCAAATAAATAATATGGCAGTTGCTATCATATATATATAAAAAAAGTGTTACATGTTAATGAAGGTATTAACAATGTTTTTCAAGCAGGAATAGAAATCAATGTGTCTGATCTAATTACCTACATGGCAAAACAAATAGAAAGCTCTGAATTCGAATATCACTATTAGAATTTTTAAATATTTTACCTAAAAATGTACTGAATATTCGAATTTATAGGAAAATTGTTCTGTGATAAGAAGGAGGTCAAAGCAGAATACACTAATTGAACTGATTACATACTGCAAAATGCGAGTTGTAGGCTAGCTGTTTACAGAAAATACAGTTTAGATACGGAATTTTGATCTTATTACTCGCCAGCTTTTCGTGCTAGTAAAATATATGTATATCAACCTTGCAAATAATAATCAAAAAATTTAGGTTACTGAGAAATATAAATCTCAGAAATATTTATATCTCCTATGACAATTTATTTTTGGTGTATAGAGAGTTCAGATATCTTTAACATTGTGGTACATGATAGTGCGTGGCGATTGTAATGGGTTCATTGGTTTAGTTCCGTGTGGTGAAAGAAATTTTCAACTTACGGGTATTGGCCAGCAGATTGAGAGCACTGGTGGTGCTTGGTTCTTAATCAAGAGATTACGTTTGATAGCTACATGTAAATTCAAAACCAATCCGTAGTGCGTATACGTTGGGAGAATTCATTGATTCCAATCCGTCCATTAGTCACGGACATTGAATTGTGTGGTCACCACCTGTTGTCTTTCAGACCAGTAGGACTGTGCGAGCATTCACCGGTTTTACTCTCTCCCTTCTCTCATACTCAACAACTTCAACAGTGATCAACTCGCATACATCAGTACTTAAACCAGCCGATGAATGAAACTCACCGTAGTATACCAAGACCCAGTTCGCCCGCTAAAGGGCTATCTAACCAACATACGAGTGGGGTACCATAGTGGTAGGCTACTTTTAGAACTTCTGAAGGTTTGAAAAACGACAAAAATAGAATACAAGAAAATAATAGTGTTACCCCACAATATTGAGAAACTAATACAACTAACCATTGCTGTAAATATACGAGTATATCATTATACTTAATGGTTCCATATCTTGCTTCCAACATAATTTGTATTTGATTACGAAGGCTTCCGCGGTCACTGTATCTAATATCTTGGTTCTCCGGGTGGAGCCGCGTCGATTTGTTAAAACCTAACGTTTCTGCCGTCTTGCTGTGGCTTTCATCAGAGGACTGTTTGTGAGTTGCCGCTATCGTCTTATACTGCTACTATATAAGGTGATAGCGGCAACTCACAAGCAGTCCTCTGATGAAAGATGGCAGAAACGTTAGGTTTTAACAAATCGACGCGGCTCCATCCGGAGAACCAAGATATTATAATTTCTGTTTAACAGGTTACTGTTAGTAACATGACTAGTTTACAAATGTCGTTTTTAGTTTTAAAAATACGACAAACAAATAAACTTTGGGAAAACTGAAATTAAGTAGTATAAACATGGAAATCAGATGTGTTTATCTGTTATTAACTCTTCAAAGCCATATTTGTTTTGTAAAACAAAAAGGATTACATAATACGAATTTCTGTCTATATGGGTTTTATATTACCATCCGAAGTTTTTTCACATACATGATTAATTGAATCCATTTGACTTTGTTGTTATATAAAACTTTTTTTTTAACAGAACACAATATACTAGCGGTATGTAGGAGCTGCTCGCTGAGTATGTTTGTGTGTCACGCCAACCAGCACAAAATAAACTGTCGGCAAACCAAACGCTGATCTCACCTTGAAATTTCAGTAAAAGGCCAATGAACAACGCTCTCTCCAAATTCAATGGCTACAGCTCTCTTTACTGCTGATCAGGCTCCAACGGAGTTAACGTAACAGTTCATTGCGACACGGAACCATGTGCGGCAATTCTTCTCCACACAGTACGAATTATCCTGGAATTAATGTATTTTTTTATGGATGGAATTAACGACCACTATAAACTGTTCCACAAGCTTCTAGAGTACCGTTCCTTGTTTCCAGCACCAACAAAAAGAGAATTCACAGTCATAAAAGCTCTCAGTTGCTGCCAATAAAACATTCTGAAAAATCGTTCCGTATTTACCTACTTTTAGGTTCACCATGAAGATGGAAGCGTGAAACATGTTCACATGAACATAGGAAACAAACAGTGTTAGTAGAACGACTTGGAGTTATACTTTTTCTGCTTATTGATTACTAGTTTAACGAGTCTTTATGAGATTTTAAACATGTAGCTAGAATTTTTTTCAGATTTAAATTCAAAATTAAAATTAAAACTTAAAACACCAAAGAATGTTCAAATAATTAGGTACAAAAAATATTTTTTCTGTCAAAAAAAAAAATTACCCCAGATTAGGTGTTAAAGTATGTTCTCCTGCATATAAAAGATTTTTTTTACCTGATAAATGCACAAAACAAGAAATTACAAAAAGAGAGATATAACCAACAACCATTAAAACTCCCTAGATCTATGCCAGAATTCAACTTTTAATCTGCATCATGAGGTCAACTACTCAGTTTCATTATTTTTTTTTTTTTTTTTTTACTATCCATACTGAAATCTTGTTAAAAAATTATTTCTTTAAATCCTACATATCTTCGCTGTGACCTTTTCTTTCTTTCTTTTTTTTTTTTTTTTAAAATCGGCAAACTGGTGTACACGAGGCATAGATATGATGTATTTTATAGAAGTGAGCTAACTGCAAGATTTCACTTTAGGGATGTGTAAAACGTCACAGCTGTTCAACATGTGGAGGTTGATTGTTAAACTTATAAACTGCACTAAGCAGTATTAACCACCGGAATAGGTTTTCTATCAGTGGAAGCATTATCAGTAAAATGTTTCTAACGGTACTAAGACTTGTTTTACAGAGACATTACAACCCTAATCAACTGTGAAAGAGGAAAGTGATGCTCGATTAAGGTTTTGTTATGAAAATAGCGTACCCTCACTGCATCAGTTATTAACATGTTGAAAACCTTACGTCAAAGAATTTTAAAATCATCTAACAACAACCTCACACAATCTTTTTAATGTCATCTGCTTTTCACGTATCTGAGTCATTAGAGGAGGGAATGGACTGGGAGTAAGGAGCGGGAAGTAATATGTCCATGGTGTTTTGAAGGAACCATCCCAGTATTCTTCTGGACTGATTTCGGGAAACCACGAAAATCGAAATCTGGAACGAGCGGACGAAGATTCGAACCCGCGTCCTGCCGAAAGCGATGTCAGAGAGTTACCGCTCACCCACCACGCTCGATTTTTAAAGTTAATGTTAACTGTAATGAAGCTGGTAGAAGCTGCCAGAGTCATGCTTTTTTATTGTTTGCAAGCAAACAGCAGTGTGTTTTTGTAGAGTAATAGAGTTATGCATAAAATGACATAGCTGAGATGTTCTGCTGTCACCTGTGCTAGTACAGCTTCAGAGACGTGGATTTTCCGAAAATCTCTTGTATTATAAAATATTTTTACAGCTTCTACGGACTTGATGTTTATGAAAGCACTTATTTCGTCACAGCTACGACATCGTTTGTAATATCCTCCTCCCAAGTTACTAACGCAATACGAAATCATTTTCAGTACTACAGTCACCAGCCAGTACTATCTCAGATATCCATTATTTTCTAAATAGTAACGAAAGTGTAACAGAATATACTAACTGGAAAACGGGGAAAGGAAAACAAAACTTTTACTTTAATCACTATACTACAACAAACTTTACATAAATACTCACAAGTATACTGCACGCACGCTTACTTTGATGTGTCCAGCGGAATAATTAAATCGGACACAGCATACTGTCCACACAGTACGAAAACATAACACTAATGAGTCATTGATCATGGTGACGTTTATTTCGAAAGATTTGGACCAATTTACCTATACATAAATTATTTTTTAGCATAATCAAATGCCAAAGGGTTTGAGCCATGAATGGTATCGCACTAGTAAGAGGAATAATTACCCCATTGTAACATAGAATCTATTATTCCTCTTCTGTTTGGATGATACATTTGCCTCTCCGATAACTGGGATTGTATGTGTAAGGTGATTGAATACCGTATTTATGTGTAGTGTGTTGTACTTGCTGTGACTGACAGATGAAACAAAAGATTAAAAACTAGAATAGCATTTCGATATAAATTCTTCTCGGGTTTGCCGCCGAATTAATGTAATTCGGCGGCAAACCCGAGAAGAATTTATATCGAAGATACGCCGAGAAAGACTTATACCTCATATAGAATAGCATTTGATGGTTTAATGTTCCGAAAGACAGAGTGATGTAATACAGTCTGGCTTTTGACTCTTAGAAGATGCAGCGGATAAATTTTATTGGAAGAAACCAAACAGTATCGACGAGTATGGATAACTGGTACATCGTAAATGGTGAAAGCAGTTATTTCCTTATGCTAACGAGAAACCAAGGGTAAATAACTGCAATAACACCCTATAGTGCGTTCAGTTAAGAGAGGCGGCTCAAGGTCGCAGCGCTGTATCCCCACTCCGCTGCCCTTACCCTTACACGCGAAGAGGAAAGATTGCCCTCTGACGAGTTATTCACCGCCCGCATGGACACTGGTGCTCAGTGGGGTGGGCAATGGGAGGGGGTAGTGAGGTGTGGAGGGGGGAAGGAGATCGTGACCTTGAACCGCCAGTTGGAAGTGCACAGAGTATAGTCGCTTTCGTCTGTGAAAACGCGTGATAGTTACTCCAAACGTTTGCTTTCAGTAGCGGAACTGTGGCAATAGCATGTTTCTGGTTGGTCAGAAAGCCATTAAGCGTAATAGACCTTAAAGTGTAATTCCGTTCAGATATTTGCTTCAACCGCACCAACCAGGATCAACGAATCCATACAAACTGGCATTACTTATTGAATTGATCCAGCATAAGAGGTATATGTGGTGTCTATAGAGGGGTTTCTAGTACTATAAGGTGTAAAAGCTGCAGAGATTTGAGTTGAAACTAACCCGCACGCTCACCGGACAGCATCGGTATAGTGACCTTACAAGTCAACCGTGAGCAGGCCTTCAAGTCTCAGGCTTCAGGTGAACACGTTTCGCCTAAAGGTTCTCCGTCCCCGAGCACCGACGGATGACCTACAGGGTGTGAAATAGCAGCCAGATGTATTTGTCACACAAGGCTGAAGAGACCAACGTGATTGGTCACTGCCCTCCCGGTGGTGGAGACATCGCTTCTCACGATAGATTCCACAATGACTTTTCCCCCTTCCATTCAGCCACCGCGTACCACTTGGACACTGACTACTACGTGTGGCATTTGAGGCAGGGTGGACAGGAACTATGTTCCTGTCCGAAGATAATCGATCCTGTTAGGCACGGCGTGCCTGATCTGATGGAGGAAAGACTCGATGCCAAATTTCACCGGAAAGAGCAACTTTGTATGCTCTGTATGATCTTTGTTCGTGGGATTGTAGTTTACGAGGTGGAGATTCGCCTTAATGATTGCGGAAACTGCTTAAACACTGCAATCAGGACCGACGGTACGTGGAAGACTGGGCTCGTGCCTGGTCCGCTGTACCTCCGTGATTCTGTGTTCGGCGCTGCTGCGCACCGAGCCACACGTGCGCGTTAAGAGGATGTTGCAGCAGCAAACGCTTTATTTTCAGAAGCGTCTTTAAATTTTGAACAATCTCCGTTTAGTGCATTGACGCTCAGGTATAGTGATAAATCAAGATAGCACGTGCTATGACACGTAAATGCAAGAGTTGTGAACTAAAATTTCCTTTAGTGGTGAAAAACTTTATTTATTGTAATGTGTAGTCATATTATCTTTGTTTCTTTACCAATAACTCAGCAAACTGTTGTACAATAATTGTTTTATTGTAAAACGAAAAGTCTATTGGGATTAAAACAAGATGCTTCTAGAAAAAGATGACCATACTTTCATGCTGAAGGAAGGGATTTGCTAGACGGTATTCATTAGGATGGTCACAAGGCATATGGAGATTATATGTATTTATTTATCTGCGAGAAGACCAATTGTTTGGAAAATGAGATTGGGAAAGTTTATGTTCCATTGGATAACGCTAACCCATGACTCATCGAGGCTGTAATCTTGAAAAATGTGTTTTTTCCGAATAATCGCAATTTTTCCTTCGTAACATCAAAATTATTTGTCCTAGAATATTTTATAGCTAATGTTGCTTCCTTCAACTTTTACTCTCATCGATTTTTGCCAAAACTTAGATTTAATGTTTTTTAATATTTTTCAGTCAGGTTATATGATCCGTGTCCTCAATATTGGCCTAGTAAATAGAAAATGATAAAGGAAGCAATTTAACTCTTTTGACATATTTTTTTTTATATATAAGACTGGATGTTTTCTCGGCTTTGAAAGTGTATAAAATTCTCTAAGGTACTCGCCGAGTTAGTCAATCGACTAAACACGACGTTTCGGCCGCCATTGTCAAGTGATAGTCACTTGGCAATGGCGGCAGAGTTTTGACCGCCGAAACGTCGTGTTTGATCGTTTGACTAATTCGGCTAGTTACCCCAGAAAATTTTATACCTATTTTTTGTTGTTTGCATTAAGAGACATAGAAATGAACAATTTTTTACAACTTTATAATTATTTTCACTAATTATAGTTAATAAATAGATAATTTATGGATATCTAGTTGAAAAAAGAAAGGGTAGTGGTTCTGATAAGTTGTGGGGATGAAGAACAGTTCTGAGCTTGAAAACAGTATGGGAATTACTCAGGCTTTAGCTGTATTTTCAGCAGATGAATAGTGTGGGAACAAATTCAGTCAATGTGCTTTGATATCACTGCAATAAATTTTGGTCGCCTCAGGACAACCTGCGTTTTGCTACGACAGTTATTAGAGCAAAATATTCTGTATTTACCATACCACCATCACATTTTAAAATTACTCTAAAAGCTGTTATTGATATTTCTTTAAAGAGTTCAGACTGGGTGGTCTAAGCTGCATAAAACAAAGTACGAAACTTGTATTGAGGGTAAAAAAAATAAAATGGATATAGTGTGCCTAAATCAGACCAAATTTCATTTTTTTATCTAACAGTTAAACAATCAATAGTCCACGGATTATTATAAAGAATTTATCCAACTTTTTTTAATTTTGTAGGACGTGTTCTTGTATATTTTCAAAGTACCTGGTGTCATTCATCACGCCAGATGGGTGGATGGCAAAGGCCATCCATGTATATTCTCTTTACATATATCTTTACAGGCATGAATTCTCATTAATAGATTTAGAAAATAAAGATATTACAGACTTTTTTGTAAACTGTATATATAAAACACCCCCAAAATCCCAATCAAAACCTGCAATGATAAAAAAACATGATAAAGAGTTAGTGGACGATATAATCTCTAAAATGGTAAAACGTTTTTGGTATCTTAACTAGGTGCAAGTTGCATTTTCATTTTCCGATAATAAGTTGGAAACAAATATAATTTTTAAATTAGCATAACTGTTAAATTAATATCTTTTAAAGAAGAAAAAGATGATGCTGATGATGATAGTGATGTAAGAGCAACAGTTGATCTCAAAGATGTGGATCATTTATTGGACAAAGAAGTAAATTTCTTTTCTTCTCAAGCTATATTTTTAATTAATTTGTAATTAATAAAAAAATTAAATACCAATCCTATTGAATGATGTGAAAAAGATCGTTACTAGAAACCAAAGAAAGTAGTAATAGTTTTGTCAGTGACAGACGTGAAAGGCGAATAAAATTAATCGAAGTCATCATTTCCCGTTTAACAAAGCAATTTATGTTACAACTTGAATGTGAGTGTAACCTCTTCATCTCTACATATCCCTTACAACGCACGTCCTCAATTATCTGTTTCATACATTCTAACTTCTGTCTTCCTCTACAGCTCTTACCTTCGACGTTTCCATGCACCAGCAAAATAACCAATCCAGCATGTCACAAAATATGACCTACCAGCTAAATGTAATTTGAGAGGATTACATGTCCTCGGAATACCCTTTGGGTCTTTAATGCAGTAGTTCCAGTTGCCTTCTGTATCCCCATGCCATTGATTCATCCGCGGTTAGGGGCAGTTTCCAACCCCAAGGGCAAGAGTTTGCCCTGGACCACTCTCCGCTCTTCCGCCCTCCTTTCGGAGGCCGTTGGTAAGCAGTGGGTGACTCCTTATACCAGGAATCATTCAGTCGCCTCGTCTGTACAAACAGGGTGCACCACGTGATGGAGAGGTTGACAATTGGTTGCAAAAGGCTAGTATAGTCTCTCCCAAACCCTTACACTTCCGTGCCATCTTATCATAGGCATAACTGTAAAATACAGATTTTTTTATTTATAATTTTTCTTTTTATAACGCAACATTAATAATGCAATGCAATGAAACATTATTTCTTGTCGTGTTTATACCTTCCCTCCTCTTTTATAATCCTATTTCACTCATTTTGAACTTTGATTTTCCTCAATTAGTTTAGAAAATATTTTAAAATAAATCATATTTTATTTACAAAATAAAAATTCGAAATCTGTTAAGCAGATATAAATGAATGTTTCAGTGTCAGTTTTGAGGACCTGAATCACTACCGGACCTGATATATGCTCAGTATAATTAAATATAAGTTTTGACCAAGATGATGGAAATAAAACTTATGAGCAATTTTTTTTTTATTAAATCAGAGGAAAATCAGTTTTCTAGGTGGAATTGTTTTCACCAAGCGGAGATAAAACTGTAACTTTTTTGCAGAAACACAATTTCCGCTCCTGAGCTACCTCTTTCACATCTACAGTAACTTGAGCAGCATCATCTTTGATATTGTTGACCTATTTCTTTCTATGGCGGAGTAACCTGTTTGTTTCAATAAAGGTTCAATGAATGATAGCTTTCTGCAACGAGTCATCTCATCCTTTGATCATCCTAATTTGGAACCTGGTGATCCCTTCACGCAACATATATATATATATATATATACCGAGCGTGGTGGGTGAGTGGTTAACGCTCTGGCTTCGCATTCGGGAGGACGGCATCCAGATTTGGGTTTTCCAAAATCATTCCAGGTGAATGCCGGGATGCTTCTTATAAAATGCCATGGCCGAATTAATTTCAGTTCCTTGTCCCCAGTCCCATCATGCCTATGATGATCTCGACGTCAACGAGGCGTAAAGTCATAAGTAAAAATAAAAAAAACGTAAAGCATATAGCTTTGTATACTTTCCACCTCACAAAAAAAGTGTACCACCCATAATTGGAAGAGGAAACATTGAAAGAATGGTACGTACCATCCCGAGGTCGCCGCCATACTAGGCGACGACGATTATTCGAGGTAGAGCAGAATCGCTGAACATAATGAATGGCGTCGCGTTTTTGCATTACTTTGAATGACTGTGATCGACGAGTATGGCGCGACCTGGAGAGAGGCGTAGTGGTGATACTCCTGGCATCACGGTACGGAGAGCCATCGAGTATGACCAGGTCACGGTTGATATTGATTGAGGGAACTCAGACGGCACAACGGTGGTTCACGGACATCCTGCTTCCTCGTGTGTTAACTCCCATACGGCAATCAGTATCATGGTATCATTTCTCAACGGGAAAATTCTTATCCATTCACGGCACGTTTCTCTATGAAATGTTTGTGTGATTTTGAGGTATTCCCGTTTCCAGGAAGGTATCCAGACCTGTCAATGGTAGAAAATGTATTATTTCTCATTATAGCTTAACGCATAGGTGATGTCGACGTCATTAGAGGCGGGAAAGGAATGGGGAAACAGAACGGGTAGGAATTAGGCCATGGCTTCGTTTGAAAGAACCATCTGGACTAATACGGGGAAATTATGGAATGGCCGGACGGGGATTCTAATCCGCTTCTTCCCGAAAGCGGACAGGGCATTACCATTCACTCACCACGCTCGGTAAGCTTGTGTCACTCCGTCCCAGTGTCAGTATCCAAGATATCAAGGACTAGTTACAACAGTAGTGGGTTAGCTTGCCTCGGGAGAATATACAACGGTTTTATGACATCCTTTCCAAACGAATCGGTGCATGAATCCAGTTCACGGGGTGTGTAACATAATCCAGTTAACTGGGCTAATACTACCAATTTCTTTGTAACTTTGACTTGATTTTGTAATCACTGTAACAATTTCACATACCATCTCAAACCATGAAGTTTCATTTCATTTTCTCTTCCCTTTCCATGTTTTTCACTTTTTTTTTCAGCCGGTGTGTTCGTTGCAATGTGTAACCCTTAGCGTCTCACTGATGGGTTGAGGTACCTAGCATTTCCTTCCACCTTTATATTTATCACGTGATTTTTTTATATTGTCTTATCATCTTGTGCGTCATTTACTTATTGCTTTACGCCTCGTCGACGGCTAAGGTCATTAGAGGCAGGATGGGACTGGGGACAAGGAACGGGAATGAATTCGGCCATGGCCTTTTTGAAGGAAGCATTCGCCTAGAGTGATTTGGGTAAACCATGGAAAACCCAAATCTGGATGCCCGGACGGGGATTCGAACCCACGTCCTCCCGAATGTGAGGCCAGAACGTTAACCGTTCACCTACAACGCTCGGTTTACTTCGATTATTTGATTTATGTATATCCGTTGTATGACTTGTGGCATATGTCGTGTGATATTCTCACAAAATGAGCTCCCTGCTTCCAACTCATTAAATTAATTTTTTACGTACTACATTTCGTTAGTCTCTGCTTCTGACACGATGTCTTCAACTAACATTGTGCTCGAACAAACTTTGTAAGTGTGTGTATCTATTTGAATATCTTCCCAGAAGAAATAAACCGAGGATACATTCATGTTGTTAGGCAAAGTACTAACATGTAATAAGATAGTCTGAACACCGCATCTTCTTACTCTCAAATTACAGCAACTACAGAGTAGAATGCAGAGTTTTGTGCCAACTTCTTTTCAACTGCGTATCTAAGGATTCTCGTATGTATGAATAGTACGTTACTGCGACCAGTCGAGTCTTATTTTTATACATAAGAATGAACAACGAGTGGTGCAACATGGAGACGCCCAGTTTAAATCTTCTCCTCCATGGAACATCAGAGATGCTGTCAGGTTCTACATCCTTATCGGATGGTAAATTATTACCGACAGTATCATGTTATCAATACACACGATATTGGAGAAATTTTACGTGTAATTTAGGATTTTTTATCAATCTGGTATTTATGAAATGTTCCCACCAGCTATCCTACCATCCTGTCAATTGCGAAATTTCGCTGTCAACAGATATCGAACCAACTTATTACCTGTAGAAAGTGAGAGCCATTAAAGTGTCTTAAAAATCTTGGGTTGAAGATAACAGACGTTATTCCGTTTCTTAAGGACCAATAAATTTAGAAAATTTAAATAAAACCTGTAATTGGTTGGAAAGAGAAATCGTACCAGAAATTTCATGTTTCTCGGTTTTAAGATCGTATCACCATCTATCCGTAAGACCGAGCAGTACTCGGATAACCCCTGACATCGTTGTGATCGAGCACAAGAAGTCAAGCAGCTGTGAGTGATGGTAGGTAACACTCAGCGCATCGCTTTATTAACGTCGCTCGAAATGAGAAATAAACTCGGTGTGAATTCGAGAGAACCTGGAAACGAAGCTGTCTGCTATAATTCCCGCGGCTCATGTCCCGCCGGTCATGAAGGGCTCGCCAGTGCAGGGCGAGCCGCGCGACTAATCCGCGCAGGCTTCACGCGGGGCGCGACGCACGCCCACGCGTTTTATGCGTATTTTTGAGTGGAGCCGTGTAGCACGTCGTTTCCATTTACGAGTCGGGACTATTTATGCCACTCGGCACAAAAATATGGCCTCCGGCTGCGGACTGCTGAAGACAGCGCACCAGACACTCGACTGGAATTGTGCTCCGACTGTCCGCTTGCACTCTGTCAACCGAAATTGTCTATTTTTTTTTTTTTTTTTTTTTTTTTTCGTCGACGACAACTCTGCCGCGACCAGCCGGGGGCTGTCGCCCTTTTAAACACTCCAGACACGAGCGTGCACAGTGGTTTCGTTCAGCCCACGGTCGCCCTTCAGCTGCCTCCGGCCTTTTGTGTTTGCAAATGGAAACGAAGCGCGCCTGTTACGTCCAGCATATAGAGCATGAAAGTAAATGTCGGTTATTATTCATTGACCTCCTGCTCTCACCAGTTTCAGCGGCTTCAACTACCAGTCTGGCCACTGTATGATGTATACAAACTAGAGACTTTATCGAAAACATCACGTTGCTGGTTTTACCGGTTTGTTATACCAAAACGATCGATAATTATCAATCTGAAAAGATACTTATGTCCTTTTTATTATTGTTATATTAATCAGCCATTTTGAATCAAAAACAGAGGCTTAGCTTTCGAATTCATCGGACGAATCGCCACCATTACTGCTGTTTCTTATACTTATTCAGTGTGCAAGTCGGAAAGGTTGGGATTTAACCTGCCTGTTTGGTTCCAATCTCTGGCTGGGAATTGTTCAGCTCCATCCAGAGCGGGAATAAGAAAAAGCGGGACCTGTAGCCAATGTGAACAAGAGATCCTTGGTTTTGCATTAGGTGTTAAAGTGTAGGATATAAAATAAAATACAACCTTTTTGATTTAACGTTTCTTGATTTAATGTGGGAAAATTTGCAGATAACACTAACGAAATCAATAGTAACTAAACCATTTGAGACTAAGATTTTTACGCGTTGGCGCGAGACCCCCCCCTTCCCCTCTCTCAAGGCCCGTAGCACTTGCTAACTCTTGCTACGTGGCTTCTCCGGTCTGTCTCCATCCCTTATCTTCCTGGCCAAATCCCGAATGATGAAAATTTCCTCCACCAGTTGCCCTGGAACTAAGTAACTCCCTGTAGAACGCCAAAAACTTTTATAGGATGGACAAATACTCATCTACAAGTTGGATAATGTTTTGGAGTGATCATATTCGCTTTTACAATTTCACTTACATTTATTTTAGCTTCGAGTAGATGAATCAACTTTTGCCAGACCCCGTCTTATTTTCTTCTTTTATCTGACAGGCAAATCATTCAGCTGCCATCCAAGTATTGCCCTTCAAAATCGTCACTCCAGATCAAAGTTTCATTTGGTGAAGGATAACTTTCATGTCTTTTTTTTTTACTTTCGATAAATCGACTGGTTTGATGAAATCCTCAAACTCATCCTCTCTTCAGCTGACATTTTCATCGTAACATAATCCATACAACACACGTCCTTAATTATCTGCTTTATATATTGGATTCGTTGTCTTCCTCTACAGTGTATTCCTTCAACTGTCCCCTCAGCTAACAATTTAAGAAATCCAACGTAAGTTAAAATATGGCCTTGATTCAGAGACTCTTTCCCAATTTTTTTCCTTGCTTAACATTTCCAAAGCACGTTTATTTTTTCCTTTAACCGTAAACTTAATTTTCAACATTATTCTGTAGTTCCTTATTTGAAATGTTTCAATTTTCTTTATTTTTGGTATTCCTAAGATATGTGCTCTATTAAAATAAATTGTTCTACTTCATAAATACAGTTTTAAAAGTTTCTTTCTGATTCCTAGATTAATATTGGTAACTAAGAGATTTCACTTTTTCAATAAACATCTTTTTGTCAGTGGTTTTCTATAATTGCACACAACCTATGTGTGCTATTCCATATAATTATCCTATTTCCGTTACAATACAGCTCTCTATATCTATCCAAAGCCAGGATACGCCCTCTACACAGACGCATAACAAAACATTTCACTCAAATAAAGCATACTACATCAAACATTATATCTATTTACAAAAGCCAGTTGATGAACATAACATCGTAGATAGTTTGAGATCTGCTACGTGCATTCGCTTTCTTATTTAGAAGCAGTGCTCTTATCTTACAAATTCGTGTAAATCAAACACAGAAATTTGCAGTTCGCTGGGTGATATCTATGCTATAATCATTCGTTTAAAAAAAATTGATTCACGTGATACATACCCTCCTAAACGGTAATATTTTGCGAGAGCAACGTTTGATACGGTACCACCGTTGTGATGATTGGAGGTATCGGCAGCGTTGAAATAAAATTTCATCTCTTCACTGTGAGCGACGAATGTCTCCTGAGTACATTCTATGGTTTATAGGATACTTAGAAACATTCCAAATCCTGAAGCTTAAGGCAGTGTGTAATGTCTTTAGATTTTCCTGTTCATTATTATTTCTACATGTTGAGTGAATAATCATTTTGATTTCTATTAACTGGAACTATAGAAACGTAGCTATTTTGAATCATCAGAAACTATATGAATAATAAAGCAAAATACTACCAGCTCATATTTTTATTTACATAGTAGTCCGTTGAGGAGACTAAATTAGAGCAGCAGTTACTTAGCAGTAACTCTTGTCTAAACGTTTGTGCTTTGGTAGACTTAAATGCATATAAAAAAATTCTGAAAATTTATCCATTGAAAATACAGGGCATGAAGAAACTTCTGTAATAAATACAAACTAGGAAAAATGATAATCGTTATCGCGGTCTATTTCGCCCAAGGTATAAAGGTATAGCTAAACATATTGTCCTAAGAGAGATGTTTTCGATTAGACAAATTGAGTGTAGAGTTGTCTATTTTCTAATGTTGCTGCATTGCTTAAAACTTTGAGCGCTGAATAACTTCCGTCTAAAGCAGTCTGACATTATTTATATCAGCTTCCTTTTTGCTCTGTACAAGGTCTCCAAAATTAATAGTATTTTCCTTCTTTACCTACATTTTTTTAAATATCCATACTTCACGATTAAATTGTAGCTGACATACTGATGCAGCCATTCAGTTTAAAAGTTAGTCTTTGCTGAATTTAATTCATAGTACTAAAGACTAAACTTCTTACTTACTGCTCATCATATATGTTGTGAAGGGCAAAGAACGATTTTTGTAGAAATTGGTTTAAATTGTTTCAGGCAGTTAAGAAGATAACAGCAATTTTTATTCACCTCCCGTTTTATATTCCCTGAACGGAAAAATGGAATCTCTATAATTTAAGTGTTTTACTCTTATAGTGTATGTGGCATCTTGCATAATGAGTATAACCAGTTTGAACAACTCTTCTACTATTTCAAAATGCATGAGACCGAAGCTGGGGAGCAATTTAATTCAACTAGTTACTGTACCTCCCAAACTTCGCGGAATTTGGAGCGCAAACGACCTCCTGTTGCAGTGACCCCGTATTTCGTCTTGACATCCCCGCAATCATGGTTTCAGTAGTTGCAATAAAAGCAGCTACTATAGCACTGCCGCGGCTCGGATTACTGCTGGTTATCGTGCGCCACTGTTTTTACTGTGCTTTTCTTTATTGTTTCAGGTAATGTCAAGAATTTCCGCAGATAAGGTATCCCTACTCATAAGCCTTTATAATTTCCGTGTCTATAACTGGTTGGTATTTCTCCTTAGAAATATTTTACTTCACAACGGATACAGCATTAATTCTTCTTCTGTATTAACTGGGGAAAAATAATTTTAGAACGCTTAAACTAAAGCTTGAAAACAATCAAATCAAATTCGCATCGCTAAACAACGAAATAATGTGTTTTAATTAATATTCTAACGTTCAAGCAATATAATACGCAGTAATATTTTTGATCAAACAGATTCTATTACGCTGTAACTGAAGGGTATAGTACATTAGTTAAAGAAGCGGATCAAGTATAAAATACAGAAGGCAGTAAATATACAAACTATTTTTTAGTATTTTTCCCTATGAAAAGTGAAATATAAATTATTAAATACATAAGAGCTACAAAGTTCTTATTACTGTAAGCAGTTCTGCGTTTGCACCAAGAGCAAACGAAATTTGCGAAACAATTATTTCACTCACTAAGTGAATACTCTGTTATGTAGTGGTATCAGTAATCATCTACAGAGAATGAAGTGTCCTGAGAAATATATTCCTAGAATGATTCATTGGATGTGCACAACTGTTTTACTGAATTACTCTCAATGACATTAACTCTTTAAAAAAACAAAATTTTAAAGTAGACTTCGGTTAGGGGACAAAAAGAAATCTACTGATGTAAGGAGTAACATTCGTGATCAAATATTCTTTTGTCTGTCGATTAACACGACTAAAACGTATCAACAAGAGAAATAATAACACGAAGATAAAAGTATTAAAAAACTGTGCGCTGTCAGAGCAGGAGATTCTTGCTTTGTGGTAAAACCGTTTATAGCCGGGTAAATCTGTATGTATAAGTTTACCAGCTATCTTCATGATATCTAACAGATTTATATTCTTTTCGAAATGAAACAATTGTTATTGTATTCATAATATTATTTTAATCGTATGAAAAGCTAACCATTGCTTTGATTCAGTTTTTCCCAATTTTTTGTTTCAATGTTTGTAATCAAAAAGATTCAAAATAGTCTGTCAGTTATGTCTAAGCTAATTAGGAATAAATAAGATATTGTTTATGACAATTAATTTCCTGTACGTGTTAACTACATCCAATTTTTACTACTGAAAATTATTCTTGCAACTATAAAATAAATCAGCTATAGTGTCCAACATATCCATTTACTGTATGCTACAGGTGTTCCAGTGGCCTAATTGAACATTCGCCTCATTTTCACGAATAAAACATATATGCTAAATTACGGAAAAGGAAATTAATTAACAAAATGCGACAGTTAAATTAGAATTTAGTCTACGGAATTTCACATCTGCAGTATCTGCCTAAGATCAAGAAATAGCGAAATATTTTTAGATAGTGTGTCCAGATTCTTTCCATCGGGTATCTAATGCATGTACTGAGATTTGTGTGATGAATGTTTTTTAGGTATTTTTCAAAACAATGAGAGAGGCAGGGGAGGAAACTTAAAACGCACCTATTCACCTTTCCCTTCCAAAATATATTTATTGATAGCCGTATTTGAATTACACGGTAACTGATCTCAAGTTTGCCCACTACATGTGCATTCTGAATTTAACTCAGAGTAATCGTGAACTGTTTACCACGTCCTCTTCTACCTTGTCTGCAACACCGCGTTCTGTGAAAATTTCTTCTACAACCAAATGTCGAAGCAGCTAACCTCACTTCGAGTGTCTACCACCGTTATTCTTCAAATAAATGCGGAGGCTTCCACCGACGTCGTAAGTTTTATCTTAGTTCTCCGTGTGGAGCCGCGTTAGTTTATTAAAACCTAACGTTTCGACCATAGTGCTGTCGCCTTCATCAGAGAGCACGTTGGCCGAAACGTAAGGTTTTAACAAATCGACGCGGCTCTACCCAGAGAACCATGTTATTACCCCTTTTCTGATTCAACTTAAATGTTAGGAAACATAAGGTGGGATGGTTTTATAAGTAATAAATATTATTCCAATTGAGAAACAATAATACTAGGCGGACAGAAAATCTTATGGTACACCTGCTTTAACCCTGGTATTCTGGAATCCACATCATGGTGGTGGCTAGACCGGCCGCTGCTATTGTCCTCTAGCTATTCCGACTACGTTGTAGTAGAGCAGGCAATTTGAGTTTACTATTAGCACTAGGTTTTTACAAATGTTTGAAGATATTTTAAAAATATACTGTAGCTACATTATTTGACATATTGTCTAAAAACTTTACGTCATATAGAAAAACTTAAAACGATTTGCAGCCGCGTTTCAAATTTCTGCCACAAGAGTGCAGGCGTGAGCAGTCAGTCAAGATGGCGATGAATCGGTTGTGCTGTGGATGATGATCAACAGTTCGTATCATGGCCCATTGCCCTCACGCTCTTTCTACTTAACCCAATACGATTTGTATGTAGGGAGAGGGGCGAGGTGGGAGGGGACGTGTTATGTGAAAGATTCAGTGTTTAAAGCCGGGTACTCACTAGCGAGCTGTAAGTGTAACCGAACAGATACAGTAACCACGTTCTAGTGTTTACGCGCGGAACGAACTTCGCTCGCGACGAACACCGATCCACCTCACTGAGCGTACTCACTAGCGAACTGTAACTGTAACCGAACAGATACAGTAACCACGTTCTAGTGTGTACGCGTGGAACGAACTTCGCTCGCGACGAACACCGAGCCACCTCACTGAGCGTACTCACTAGCGAGCTGTAACTGTAACCGAACAGATACAGTAACCACGTTCTAGTGTGTACGCGTGGAACGAACTTCGCTCGCGATGAACACCAACCCACCTCACTGAGCGTACTCACTTGCGAGCTGTAACTGTAACCGAACAGATACAGTAACCACGTTCTAGTGTGTACGCGCGGAACGAACTTCGCTCGCGATGAACACCAATCCACCTCACTGAGCGTACTCACTTGCGAGCTGTAACTGTAACCGAACAGATACAGTAACCACGTTCTAGTGTGTACGCGTGGAACGAACTTCGCTCGCGATGAACACCAATCCACCTCACTGAGCGTACTCACTTGCGAGCTGTAACTGTAACCGAACAGATACAGTAACCACGTTCTAGTGTGTACGCGTGGAACGAACTTCGCTCGCGATGAACACCAATCCACCTCACTGAGCGTACTCACTAGCGAGCTGTAACTGTAACCGAACAGATACAGTAACCACGTTCTAGTGTGTACGCGTGGAACGAACTTCGCTCGCGATGAACACCGATCCACCTCACTGAGCGTACTCACTAGCGAGCTGTAACTGTAACCGAACAGATACAGTAACCACGTTCTAGTGTGTACGCGCGGAACGAACTTCGCTCGCGATGAACACCAATCCACCTCACTGAGCGTACTCACTAGCGAACTGTAACTGTAACCGAACAGATACAGTAACCACGTTCTAGTGAGTACGCGTGGAACGAACTTCGCTCGCGATGAACACCAATCCACCTCACTGAGCGTACTCACTTGCGAGCTGTAACTGTAACCGAACAGATACAGTAACCACGTTCTAGTGTGTACGCGCGGAACGAACTTCGCTCGCGATGAACACCAATCCACCTCACTGAGCGTACTCACTAGCGAGCTATAACTGTAACCGAACAGATACAGTAACCACGTTCTAGTGTGTATGCGTGGAACGAACTTCGCTCGCGATGAACACCAATCCACCTCACTGAGCGTACTCACTTGCGAGCTGTAACTGTAACCGAACAGATACAGTAACCACGTTCTAGTGTGTACGCGTGGAACGAACTTCGCTCGCGATGAACACCAATCCACCTCACTGAGCGTACTCACTAGCGAGCTGTAACTGTAACCGAACAGATACAGTAACCACGTTCTAGTGTGTACGCGCGGAACGAACTTCGCTCGCGATGAACACCAATCCACCTCACTGAGCGTACTCACTAGCGAGCTGTAACTGTAACCGAACAGATATAGTAACCACGTTCTAGTGTGTACGCGTGGAACGAACTTCGCTCGCGATGAACACCAATCCACTTCACTGAGCGTACTCACTAGCGAGCTGTAACTGTAACCGAACAGATACAGTAACCACGTTCTAGTGTGTACGCGCGGAACGAACTTCGCTCGCGATGAACACCAATCCACCTCACTGAGCGTACTCACTAGCGAGCTGTAACTGTAACCGAACAGATACAGTAACCACGTTCTAGTGTGTACGCGCGGAACGAACTTCGCTCGCGATGAACACCAATCCACCTCACTGAGCGTACTCACTTGCGAGCTGTAACTGTAACCGAACAGATACAGTAACCACGTTCTAGTGTGTACGCGCGGAACGAACTTCGCTCGCGATGAACACCAATCCACCTCACTGAGCGTACTCACTAGCGAGCTGTAACTGTAACCGAACAGATACAGTAACCACGTTCTAGTGTGTACGCGCGGAACGAACTTCGCTCGCGACGAACACCGAACCACCTCACTGAGCGTACTCACTAGCGAGCTTGCAATTGTAATTTAACGGGTACAGCAACGAGGTTCTAGTGTGTACGCTCACTGTAACCGTAACTACAAGCCGACTCTATCCGCAGTGTTCGTTTTGAGCTCCGCGATGTCGGACGAATTATCTCTCGCTTGTGCAGCACACATACTTGTAGATGCTTTAATGGATGATTATAAACGGCTATGAAGATGGAGTAATCATGGAATGTATCGAGAAAGAATTGATCTAACTCTTCTATTAAGAAATCAGTGAGAGGTCATTAAAAAAATTTCACGAGAATATCTCCAACTCGTTTTGAATATCTAATGAACATAACTGGGCCCAAGATAGAACGAAGAAACACTTCGTTCTAAGAAGCAGTGTCAGTCAACACAGATTAGCTGTGACGCTGAATTGTTAGCTATTGGTGATTCTTTTACAAGTTTACAATACCTGTTTCACGTTTCCAAATCAGCCACAGGCTCAATTGTCCCTGAAGTGTGTCAGGCGCTGATAGGAGCATTGAAAGAACAAATCAAGGTAATCCTTTCTTCAATAATAATGTAAGTTTTTTAAAAAAAATCATAAGTAATTTTCTAAAATCATATCTGAATTCACTATTATTGATGTACTGGGAGTATGGCGAGTTTTGCAAAGGAGTTTTGATTTGAGGAAGAAGTGGAAGGGCGAGTTATATCTCGGTTTATAGTGGAGGAAGAAGCTGAGGGGTGTGGATCTTGTGTAGTGGAGTAATAACCATAATTTTGTATGGAGTTGTAATATCCTTAATCAACACGCATAATTATCTGAAAATTTTTATCTTGAATTGCATTTTTTGTTTCCCTGGTATAGGTTTACATTTTTGCCACATAAATCAAAGAAAGATAGTAGTTCTGTATCCTGTTTCGGTTTATCTGCCGCATTTTTCAATATTCCGAAATCCACTATCAGTATTTGTAATTTCGGATCTGGTTTTAGCTTTTTATTGAATGGTTCACGTACTGCAGCGCCACTGTCAGTTTTTGAGTTACACTTTAGGTCCTCCAGCTAAAAATAAAATATTTTGTTTATTAATGATAGTAATCATTGTCCCTGTGGTTACATAGGACACTGTTTTCATTGTAGGCGTCTATCAACTGAAGACATTTATCTTCCGTCCATTCAGCTCATGACGCTTGAGGATACTGGTAGGTTCGCAGCGTGCAACAACCTTCACTCTCGACGTCCACGAACGCACTGCGAGCGCCCTTTGATTCGCAACAAAAACCAACAACCGTCGGCTCGCTGCGAATGCTACGCGTTCCGCTCGCGGCAGGCTCGCGAGCCACGAACACACATGATTCACGGTAACAGTAACGTGCAACGGTTACAGTTACAGCTCGCCAGTAAGCTCGCGGCTTAAGCCTCCCCTACGAACAAACTTGCCAGAACCGCGAGCCAGCATTAAAAGTGCTTTTGAACAGATTGATAGCGACATACTGTACCGAGTGTGGCAAGTACTTAACTATCGACTTGATGTACGTAAGAAGATGCATACCGGGTGTCCAAGAATGCAAGGATAACTGTGCAACCGCTTATAGGTCACACCGTGTCCTACTATATACAAAAATATGATTTTAATAAAAGTTTCGAAATTTTTATTTTTTAAATATTTTTTCGAAATATGTCACTTTGTTCAGTTTGCTGCTTGCCATTTCTACAAATTAAGACCTTTGAACCTTGTTTTTTTTTTTTTTTTTTTTTTTTTTTTTTTTTTTTTTTTTTTTTTTTAAATAAGTCTCAAGGTTGTCTGAGTCATCTAAAACAGGGGTGGCCTACCTAAATAATCATGCGGGCCTCTTTGGAAATGCATCATAACTCCGCGGGCCTCATATTAAATAATATATCCCCATATTAGATTTAGAAACACTATACACATGTTTTTGGAGCTGAAAATTGAAATGTAATGAGTTATTACTGTTGTGTTTACTATTATTGTTATATGTAAACATAGATAATGTAATAATAATGATACTAAACGCACATCGTAATGAAATATATAATACTAAAACTGATATATGTATAAATATAAATGAAGTAAATTTTGAAAATAGGGATGCACAAATAGTGTATTTTTTAAAAAATACATTGGTTTTCACTACTTTGGCCATTATAAAATAAATATATTTTGCTAAAGTGTGATGAATCTCGCGGGCCGGAAAAAATATTCAAGGCTGGCCACCCCTGATCTAAAACAATGTTCTTTTGTAACTTTAAAAAAAAAAAAATAACAATTTTAAAAAATTAAAAAATCTTTTCTTAAATCATTATTCATTGTCAACATTTTTTTCTACATGTTTAAAATGCACAGTGGTCTCTAAAGAAGTATAAAATAATTATAACATTTCAGATTTTATATACTGTTATTTTAACGTTTTAAGAAAAAAAGAACATTATTTTGGATGACTGAAGTATCTTTGAGTAAATTAAAAAATAGTTTTAAAAGTTTTAATTTGTAGAAATGGCATGAAACAAACTGAACAAATTCACATGTTTCGAAAAAAAATATTTAAAATCACTATCTCGAAAATGGTGAGACTTTTAGCAAAATAAAATTTTGTCATGTAGTAGGAAATGGTGTGACCTATCTGCGGATGCAAAAAATGATTTTTCAGTTTTTTTATATTTGACTGTAAAGTTTTTGTGACACTTTGTCAAATTACGTTGCTACATGAAATTGCGAAATCACCTATATTAATTTTAGTACCTTGTACGTACTACGTAGCAGATAGTGTAGTGTGGCATGGTAAACACACCACTAGCTAGGACATCACCTCATGCACAAATAACACACAGAAATTAATCAACGTTATGTAGTGACACGGATCAAAACTTCGCAGATCTCATCATCGGCAAATAACAATACTCGATTACTACCCATCATTTAAAATATTTTTTTTATTTTTTTTTATTTATTTGTTATTTCATTTCCCCACACATGGGGACGGGCTGGCAGCGGGTGACGCCCGCTCTTCAGCCTACATTTTTTATTACAAGTCTTGTCTATTTGTTATAATTTATCATTCTTACTATGGTTTACAGTATACTTTGTATATGTTACAATATATATTTTAATATATAGCTTTTATAATGTTGTACAATTTTATTTTACTTTTAGAACTTTTTGCACACAGTTTTAAGATTGCCGGATTGTTCCATAATAGATTTTATTAATTCTGGTAATTCATTTTCTTCTGTGACTGACAGTTATGATTGAAATGAAGGGTATATTTCTGGGCGGATGTGTTGATTGGGTATAGAGAGGCTATTGAAGTTTCTATTGTTTAATGTGTGTAGTGCGTAGAGGTGGAGAGCTGGTGGTATATATTTGTGATATGGTTTTAGTGCCTCTGGAGTTTTGATATGTGGAGTGGAGAGTGGGTTGTGTGTGTTGTTTCTGCCTACTGTGAAGGATATTCTGAGACGTTCGAGAAAGAGAAGGAGGTGCGGAAAGGATATTTTATCGTACAGAGTGTGGTTTGGGAATGGTAGGCGGATTCTGTAAGCGAGGCGGAGTGCATGGCGTTCTATTATTTGCAGTGCCTTGTAATGGGCTGGGCATGCGGATATCCAAGCGGTGTTGGCAAATGTTAAAATAGATCTTACTAATGTTTTATACGTATGGAGTACAGTCTCGGCGTTTAGACCCCACCTATGTCCTGTCAGTCTTTTTATCAAGTTAAGTCGTGTTTTAGCTTTGTCTTTGATCGTCTTTAGGTGGGCAGTCCAAGTCAGTTGGCGGTCTAGCGTCAATACCAGATATTTGACTGTTTTTGTTTGATTAATAACTTTGCCGTAGATTGTAATGTTAAAGTCATTTAGTCCAAATCGTCTTGTAGTTTTTAAAATATTTGCCTTTATGACTAATTTAACTCTCAAATACACAAATCTAACTGCGAGAAGGAATTTCGAGTTTTCAATGCATCAAATACAATACACAGAAGAAAGCATAATGGGTTCTGACACGCTATACGGAAAAAACTAATTATCATGACTGGAAAGAGGTCATTTTACACTCGATTGCACATTCACAAAGAAAATAGTGATATCAATTTCTGTTTATTAAAACATGTGTCTAAGCAGAAATTTAATTCAATTACGATATCATCAGTGACTCTACGATTATTTTGATATTAGGTAAATGTTCTTTTAAAACCACACTTGATTAAAATCTAACACTGATAACGAAATAACAAATATTTGGTATCCTCACTTAGAGGATTAAAAGTGTGTTGAGGTGTAATGAAAAGAGTAAGTCACTTCGGTAACAAGTGGCTTGCTCCGAGTCGCTGCTGGAGCTACGTTCTCATTGCCAATACATCAGCGGATTGGCCTGGTTCTCGGAAGACCACTTCACTGATTAGACAGCGAGGAGGCTGGGAAGAGGTACAGCGAAGCCCTGCACTTGTAGTGGACAGTGTTTGGTCATTAGATGCTCTTTCAGTGTCTCCACCTTTCACAAGCTAACACAGCGAGTGATTTCTGCCTCTACCTCCTCGAGATGGACTCATCTTCTGACCTACACACCTCTATTCTGTTATAATGATATTACTTCATCTCACCTTGACAAAGAAAATACACATTCCCAATACCACCACAACCCTTAAAAATGGAAAATTTTAAACCACAAAACTTTAATTTCTTTACGAAATATATTGATCCACCATCACTCAAATTTTGCTTTAATTAGAAGATATTATTTTCTCCGTCTGATTTAGGTGGTGAAGGAGAAATTTAAGAGAATGAGAGAACAAAATGTCGACCTAGCATTTTTAAACGTTCAGTGTCCACTCGTTGTGAGAAATTCGGCAACTTCCTTGAAAATTATCTTACTTCCTCTTTTACAGGTTTATTTTCAAATGCTGTAACACGGACAGTCGATCCCAAAACGAAATTACCGATAAGGTACGAAAAGGAGCTCATTTTTATCATGAAGTTAGGCACCTTCTGCTGGACAATCATATTCCAAAATGTCACTGTTTAATTCATACTTCCCGCCGATTACAACGTACAGCCTGGAAGTATGAACGGCTACCAGCAGAGACGAAAACAGACTCAAGGCGGCCGAGATGAAGTTCCTGAGATCAATGGTACAGAAAACCAGAAGAGACAAGATCAGGAATGAAGCGATCAGTAAAAAGATCCCAGTCAATGAAACCCTTAAAGAAAAAATTGTCAAAGTAAGATTGCGATGGCTGGGACATGTCAAGCGGATGGACCCAACAAGAACAGCGAGGATATGGCTGGAAAAAGACCTGAAGGGTAAAAGACCAAGAGGCCGGCCCAGAAGTCGATGGCTTGATCTTGTGAAACTGGACCTACATGAAAAAGGTGCATCATGGTCTAGAATCCAAGAAGAGGAAACGTACTTGCTGGCAAAGGAGGCGAGCGCTCTTACAACGCACCCGGGAAACTGGAGACGGATGAAGGTGATGCTGTATAACACATGGAGGTAACCAACAAGACTCATAGATCAAACTAGTGACAGTTCAGACAGAAAATTTCAGATTGTTTTAAACCTGGAAACAATCAGCTACAAAACTCGAGGTGATACTGATCGTTTGAATCCGAAATACTCAGAGCAAGAGTGATAAGATGAGGCCGCTGGAATTTTAAATCTTGAACAAGTATAATCTCAACACCTATATTGTCGAAATATATTAAAGTGTTTGTATCCTTTACTTCTACAGAAAATAAAAACAGTGTTTGATTCAGCAATATTTATTCGAAATCGAACAAAGTTTTGAAAAATTGAACATAATGTTATGTTATCTGTAGATAACGTCCAAGGTGATTGGAACACGGGAGAAAATTACGACACCACATTTCGACCGAATCAGAAGTGCTATCTCTTACGGTTGTTAAAAATTACTCACGGTGAATGCCCAAGGCTGAAATCATTTCAGTTCCTTCGCCTTTTTCCTCTCCCGACTAAAGTGACCTCGCGTCAAAGAAATTAAGTAAAATTATAATTTAAAACATTTACAAAAATACGTTTTTGTAGCATTGTCAACCAGAAAGTTAAAAATAATCTGTAAATATAAAGATTTGGTTCAGCAGTGATGCCCCACAATTCAGTATAGCTTAATTTTTGAATAAGATTAAAATAAATTTAAAATAAAACCATTTTGCTGATTAAAACATTGTTAACTGTTAATTTTTACCATTCAACATTAAAACTGATATATTAATCTAATTAACAGACGTTTATTATTTAATTTTTTAACACTTTAAATAATTATGTTTTAAAAATATGCGTTGAAAAACTGTTAAATCCAATACCGCGGGATTTAAAACACTGCGGGAGTAGAGCGATAATAGGATTGTTTATGGCGGCCTTCGAGTGATTGGATCTACTCTCTTTGCGTCTCCCCACTTTGTTGACCGGATGAAAGCTTGGTGAAGTGGGGAAAAAAAATTGCTAGTTATTGGCCATTTTATCTCAAGGATCTATCATCGACATCTTAATATAGGGAAGATCAGATAACCCAGCGCCTATACGATTGTCGCAGTTCAAAGGTAGTGATAATGTGAACGGTTGGAACTTGATGTTGACTGTAGTACCTTTTTTCCCTTTCGCTTTTAGTTTTGTTAATAACTGTTTTGTTTTTCCTAACTACTTATTATATCAGCAACGGTTTTCACACGAAAGAAATAAATTTCAAACAATTAATTGATGATAAGGAACGCCAATGCAATTTTTCTTATATGATTTAATGCTGTATGCGTTTCGCCTCTCACTATGGCATCATCAGCGACCACTCTTATATTGAAACCATATACTTATTATTAGCCGGAACATGCTTTGGGGAAAAAGCAGAGATGTGTGGCTACAAACAATAATAACGCCAATGTAAACAGTAAGTAATCAAGTATCACTAAATATTTCAATTTAGGATTACGTTAGATATTATGTAATAATTTTTGTAAAGTAAGTGTATATTTTAATACAGATTTGTCCTCTGATGATGCATCTATGACATGAGATAAGTGCACGGCGCTAAACCTTATAAAAACAGTTGCATTGGCGTTCTTTATCGTCGGTACAATCTGCGACTTGTTAGGTTGAGTGGTTTAGGCACTCGCGCCGTTTCAGATCGCTTTGTTTCAGGTACTGTGAGGCGTCGCGCAGCCGAGCGTAATCCAGATTAGGTGCGCAGTCCTCTCAACTGAGTGGCAGATTGCGGCAGATTTGGTTCTCAGATGCGGCTGCAACCTGCACGAGCGGGAGTGTTTCTGTGATCAGTGCGCAAAGCGCTATCCACTGACATCACCTGAAGCAAACTGAGAATACAGTATCTAAAACTGCTTTATGTCACATACATTATAACAAAAGTGCACCCGCCAAGTCGAGACAGCGGCGGTACTGCCTAACCTTTTCTCAAAGCGATTCGGGTCATTTTGTACCCGAATTTCTTCGATCATATTGATGATACATGTCTCAGCATTCTGTTATACATAGATATCAGCAATATTAGCATAGATACATTAACTTCTATTTCGTTACTGCCCTACGTTTTGATGTTATTCATAGGCAAATTCCACCGATTTTGTCACCCACTTACTGACTGATGATCATTATCAAAACTCTAAGGTACTTCTCCGTTTATGTTATAGATCGTTTATCTACAGTAAAAAAAAAATTCTGGTGACTTGACAATTATGCTTCTCATAATTTTACTGAGTATGTCATAGTTATTCTAAGACTTTTCTAACCGAAAGATGTGCGAGTTAGTTCTTGGATTTATGTATTTGTAACCTTGATAATGCAACGCATTTATATCGGTTTCCGAAAATATGGCATGCATAATGACCAAGTTACCAAACATTTTTATAATTCTAAAGATCTCATAACGTTTTTGTCACTACATAAGAACGAGACTTGACCTATTTTTACAAGAGTTGTTATTGTGGAATTTAATTTTTTCCTTCGTCATCAGCACCCCAGTTTATATATATATTCAATGCTGTGAATTTTCAATTATTTAAGCTTTATTTTTCTCCAGTGCACCTCTGTGTGTGTGAGTTTGTTTGTTTGTTTTTTTTTTTTTTTTTTTTTTTTTTTTTTTTTTTTTTTTTTTTGTGAAGTTTCAACCCAGTGTCTCTTTTATATATTTCTCCGGGAAATATTTAACTTAAATTGAAACTCAGAGATCATGTTTTTGTCTGATTATGGCAGCAGCAAATCATCTTTCTTTTCACGTGATTGGAATTGTGTTTTACTACGTTATCCTTCTTTAGAATAGTTACATGCAATAATGGTTCTGCGAACGATTAAATTCAAACATTCTAAGAAGAGTAATGATTGATAGATTCCACAACTACTAAGCGGATGAAATCTCGTTATCGAAATTGTGTCGAAAGCAAGCAAAAAACATTTATTTGACGCTTCATCTGTAGAAACCACAATCTGTGTCATCACTTATTTTATTAATGTATTCAGAATCAGTAGGACAACGATAAATCATTATTAGAAATCGTTACAGAACTGAAGCAGATCGTTACGAATGCATAAGTCAGTCTTGAAACCAGATAGTTTATGCACCGAACCCACACTTTTAAAGATCCCCTATAACAACGGTATAAAGACATAATGGGAAGTGATTATCGAAACGAATTCGATGAAAGAACAGATATTTAAGAAATTAAATATCCAGAGAGCAACAAAATATCTGATAACTTCATCCTCTTGATCGCTATCCATACACCGTAGCCTATATCTGCACTGCTTCATATATAATCTCTTACTTTATACAGGGTGTTACAAAAAGGTACGGCCAAACTTTCAGGAAACATTCCTCACACACAAACAAAGAAAATATGTTATGTGGACATGTGTCCGGAAACGCTTACTTTCCATGTTAGAGCTCATTTTAGTTTCGTTCCCATGGCCCCCACGCTCTCCTGACCTCAACCCTCTTGACTTCCATTTATGGGGGCATTTGAAAGCCCTTGTCTACGGAACCCCGGTACCAAACGTAGAGACTCTTCGTGCTCGTATTGTGGACGGCTGTGATACAATACGCCATTCTCCAGGGCTGCATCAGCGCATCAGGGATTCCATGCGACGGAGGGTGTATGCATATATCCTCGCTAACGGAGGACATTTTGAACATTTCCTGTAACAAAGTGTTTGAAGTCACGCTGGTACGTTCTGTTGCTGTGTGTTTCCATTCCATGTGATTTGAAGAGAAATAATAAAATGAGCTCTAACATCGAAAGTAAGCGTTTCCGGACACATGTCCACATAACATATTTTCTTTGTTTGTGTGTGAGGTATGTTTCCTGAAAGTTTGGCCGTACCTTTTTGTAACACCCTGTATATCACACCTTCGTTTTATGCTATTTTATTTTCTTAATTCACCTGATGATCAAAATCCTCAAGCTGCAATAGTCGACACATCGCCTTGTGGAGATCAGACACTATCACCGGATCGCCAAGAAATAGTGATAGATTAGCGAGGAACCCAGCAATCTGACGCCTTTTCAATCAAATTCAGCGGGAGCTGCAGGCAATAGTGGTAAAGGCGAGTTTACACCGCTCACTTTTCGTAACCACTCCGGATGAATCACTCGCAGTGAAAGGAAAATGAACTGTGTAGACAGAAATTCTTCCAAATTGATAATCTAAGATGACGGTAGAAAGAAGTTAGCTCGGGTCCAGCTTTTCATTCACTTTCGGTATTTCACTAGGACGAATCATCAAGAGTGACGCGTGTAAGGAACAATCAAAATATCTAAGTGAAACCTCGTCCTGGATCGGTTTCACTTGCTTGTTTCTGACTGTTGTTATTTTTGAAACAAAAGTGTTTTTTAAATGGAAATAATACCACACTTCTTGATTTTTAATGTCGTTTCATAATCACGATTGTTTATGGAACACAAAATATGAAAGTCGTAAATAATAATAAGGGATCAAGCTATGGAAGACATGATTAAAGAAATTAAATCTCACACTGTTAACAATTGAAGACATCAAGTGCAAAATTAAAACCAACCGAACTAGGTATCTTAGTGAATTAACTAATGTTTAAAAATCAGTAAGAAATGTTACAAATTGTTCATCTAGGTATAAGAAATGCATACACAAATGCTTCAAAGCAATTACCAGCTGCAAGAAATCTGAAAGTAATTTCTGACTTTATTTTAGCTGGATAACATGATCTCGTAGAAGTATTTTGTTTTGTAATTACTGGTGAGATTTTTGATCTCAAATCTTGGTATTGTGATTCAAACATTCCAAGATTATCCAATACACTATCTTCCAGCATGATTTCTGAAGACTCCATCGCACCACGGCCATAAGACCCAGCTTCTTATCCACAACGTCTCTTTTCTATCAACGTCCCCCGACGATGGAACTATTAATTTCGTAGGTTTCTGCGAATTGAATCTACTCCAAAATTCACAAGTTCATTAGCTGCCATCTTGTAGTGAATTGAATGGTTCATTGTGATGATACGTCTAATGGAAAAGTGAGTTCACCTTTACTGTTACTGCGAGAGATTCATCCGGAGTGATTATGAGAAACTGGAACTAGAAAACCCGCGAACGAAGCTGCGAATGGTTCTCACGTGTTGCAATGCTGCGACCAGACGACGGCAAGACCTTGATAGCAGCGCTCCTCGGCTAACACACTCGCGGTCACCGTTGAGGAAAACATCCAGTCCCTTACGCGATCTTGAAGACCGACAATACGTCTGCGGACACTAGAATAGACACGCAGTAGATACCCAACTGCATCGCGGAGCTGCAGATATGCAACGCATCGGGGCATGACCAACCAGAAAATTGCGCACTCCAAAATCTATCACCAGACTCCAAGAACTACCTGGCTCGCTTCTTCAGTACCATCCCGCGAAACTAGACGTTTCAGAAAGCATGTAAGTATGCCGTTGTGATCTTGATTCTGTCTCTACCCATAATTACTGTTCCATTACTCTATTTCTTTTGCACTGAAAAGTGTTCAAGAGATTGTTGCTGATGTGTATTAACAACCACGTCCATGTTGAAGACGCCTAAAAGCAAGCGATTATGCGGACAGCATCTACCACCGTTATCCAGTTTCTCAAGAATCACTCTAGGTGTTTTAATGTTACGTAGTACAGTCTCAGTTTCTATGCCACACATACCAATAAGATTCGAGATTAAAAATCTTGAAATATTCCCAAGTAAAGAAACAGTATTTTTTTTTATGTTTATAAAGGTACATGTTTACTGAAATCGTTCATCGACTTGCTAGCAGATAACATTACAAGCGGTGAAGACGTATTGAAAATAGTAAAAACCATAATAGATCGATATTTAGTTTGGTATTTGGCATGATAGTTTATGCATATAAAAGTAGGGCAATCTGTTCGCACTAGGGCAATGCATCACCACTTGCAAATATTACTTGCACAGAAACTTTGCGAATTACATTGAATTATGACTATGGTTGGCACGGCCATAATACGATATTCCGTATTGTTCCAGTAACAATAACGTGCAAAAATGATTTTAAAACATTTATTTGCAAACCTAAACTTTGAAGGAAAAGTTGGAGATCCAAAGAAAGAGGAGAAAAACATTGATACCCAGCTTTCTCCTACCTATCCCAACATTTCTTTGATAGCTCATCAGTGAATTAACAGCATATATCTGAAATTCCACGTGGACGAAGTTGCAGAAATAGCGATGTTGTTATAAATCCCTCTTCTTGTAACCCTGTTGGGAGCTCTTGAATTAATTAACCTTGTGTACTATCCAGGCCAGAAATCTTGCAGCTCCTTTAAATTAACCTCACTGGTATCAGACCACTTAAGTCAATTCCAAAAAGGCTGTGACCTAGAAAACTTATTTCGGAAATTATTAGATTATAGTGAACGGCGTTAACTATTAAAAATATTCTACTGTGGGAGGTATGATCGCCTTTGGTTCAAAACCTACATCTTCCCACGAACTGGTCATCCTAATTATTATACGTAGGTAGGAATTTTTTGTGTTGCATTTCAGTGGAGTACTATATTTTCCCTGCTATTTTACACATCGTATTTCTAAATTGGTAAACTAAGGACTGCCGAAATAGCTATGGAAAGGTCAATGCTAGGCCTAACAAGAAAATACAAGACAAGAACAACCGACATTAGGTCAGCTACGAAGGTTACAAACATCTTAGAGAAAACAGCATTCTTGAAATGGCAATGGCCGGCCATATTGATTGACAAAAACAGTGTTAGAGTGGAGATCAAGAGATCAACATATACCGAGAAGAAAACCACCAGACCGATGCGAGATGGGACAAGGATATTCTTGAGGTTGTTGGTGTTAACTGGCAGAAGATCGCCCAAGATCATGCGACTGGAGAAGACTGCTCAACTTCTACCAGATCCATGACTTTCAGAGGCCACGTCAATAAATGATCGAACTGGCTGATGATTTCTGAATTGACATTAGTGTTGGTGATGCATGCTGTACTCATAAACTATTTCATTGCATGATTTACAATAACTAAAGTGCTATCTATGACACTATTTAGTTTCTTTTTTTATTGAAAAACTGTAGTGTTTCGGGTTACTTTCATGTATTTGAGATTAACAGAAATTAAAAAATATACAAAAGCTGAGATGGTTCCTAATATATACCTCCAAATAACGTAAGTAAATTTACTTAATAGGCAGATGATGAAATTGACCTGCCTTAGCTACTGGAACTTTCTAAAGGAGAATAAAAGTTTGATCCATATGCTAAAATATAATTTGACGTTATTGATAAACAAATCGCTGCTGTCGCATGTAAGGATCGCCATTTATTTTCGCCGGTAAAACAAGAGAAGGAAACTCGCATATATTTAAGTTCTTTCCTGCGTTCGACTGAGCTAACCAAACAGTTGCTGATGGAGCAGGTACGTGTGTGTAAACGTGCACCTTATTTGGATTGTTTCTGTTTGGTTTTCATTATTCCGAACATTACGTTTCCAGCCGACACTTTGCAATACGTCTCTAACGGCTGGCGGGCATGAAATTCCTATTTACACAACCTCCTGCAAATATGCACCGTGTAATTGTCGACGGAGGACCACTGCGCCATTCTGGTGCTGCGGTGCTGATTACAATCAAACCACTTTACCAAACTTGCCTAATAAGAAATTATCGAATCCGGAGAGGTTCTGGGATGAGATTTGATGGATGAGATGGAAAAGGGTGGAGGGGAATTAATAAAAATATTGTGTGTTGTAAGAAAGTAAAAGGAAACTAAAAAGTAAAGACCCACAACTGCCACTTTTTACTGTCTAACATTTTTATGATTTGTCTCTTTGATTATTATTATGTTTTAATGTTTTTTTGTAGTTCACATGAAGGTGATTAGTGTAATTAGGTTTTCCTACTGTTAGGAATACTGCTCCACTACCAGTTCGAGAGGCATGTTAGCAAATTTCCATCTCCAACCAATTTTAAATATTTTCTGACATAGCCATAGGGCTGTCTCAGTTTCTCATATCTACTTGACGTACTTTCTCTTATTTAATCACCTGAAGGATTTTTTTCCTTATGGCTTTACGCCTCGTCGACGTCATTAGAGGTGGGATGGGACTGGAGACAAGGAACGGGAAGAAATTTGGTCATGACCCTTTTGAAGGAAGCATTCCTTCCCGTTCATTTTCCCCAGTCCCATCCCGCCTCTAATGACCTTAGCCGTCGACGAGGCGAGGCGTTCTGGCCAGCAGCACCGCCGTTCCGGTCGTCCGCCAAAGCGGGCCCAGAACTACCAGAGATGATGGACACAGACGTCACTCTCAAAGATGAGAGGACAGAGCAGCTCATCCACAGCAACCTACTGATACCCTTGTATCTTCTGACGCTCCGTCACCTGATTCTCCAGAGTCACCATCACCAGATTCTCCTGCGCCACCGTCACTTGATTCTCCTGAGTCACCGTCGCCCGATTCTCCTGCATCGGAAGTCCCTTCGGGCCCGGAGCAGGGTCCCGTGCCACTGATCCACGTCAGCTACACAGGGAACTACTGGACACTTCTGGCCCAGCTGCAGAGCACCATGAAGCTCCCCATGTTCAGCTGGCCGGACCACCTGGGACTGAAGATTCTGCTGTCCTGCCCCGCAGACTTCGAGGCAGCCACACAGGTGCTACGGGAAGCCTCCCTATCTTTTGAAATCATGTTTCCAGGCCACAAGATGAAGAGGCTTGGCAACAACAAGCCGAGATCAGCTGAAAAACCACCGCCACGAGAGTTGGTACAGTGCTTCAGATGTCAAAATTTCCGACATCTAGCCATCAACTGCACGAAGCCAGCAAGATGTGTCCACTGTGGAGGCGGCCATTATGTTGCAGAATGCAACCAGCGTCGCGAGATGCCGTGTGCTGTAACTGCGGGGTCTTCACACGCTGCTTCCTACCGCGGTTGCAGAGCATGGAAGCAGCAGCGCAACACCAAGAAAAGAAGTGAGCGAAGTCGGCCCCATACGCAGCCCGCAACAAGCCGGCAAGTAGTCAGCGGCTGCCCTCCAGTGACTACCACAAATATTGAAGGCTGGGCCAAAAGATGGAGACTTGCCTTCAACGCAGGGAAAAGTCAGGCCACATTTATCACCAGGAGAGTAGTTCCACTGAATCTACAACCCATCCAACTATTTGGCGAGCCGATACCGTGGACCCAAACCGCGATCTACCTCGGTGTAACCCTCGATAAGCGCCTCACCTGGAAACAGCATACTAGGAAAGTCAGAGCAAAGGCAGAAGGCAGAATGAGGACTCTTTATCCCATTCTGAACCCGACGTCTAAACTAAAACCTGACCAGGCCATACGACTGTACACTGCTCTGGTACGCCCGGTTCTAGAATATGCAGTGGTTGTGTGGGGAAATGCTGCTACCTCACACATCCAAAAGCTGCAAACGATTCAAAATAGAGCAATACGCTATGCATATAAACTGCCCAAAGAGACCCCGTCTTCAGTGCTACATGAAGTCAGTGGTCTGGAAAAATTAAAAGTCAGAATTACAAAATTGGCTGCTAAGTTCTATACAAACAGCACCAATTCAACAAATCCACTCATTGTTCAACTAGGCAACACACTTCACTTCAACGACAATATCAGGTGGCCAGTCCACCTCATACAGTAACCCCCACTGGAGATGACAATCCAAATAAGCCACACCAATAAAGACAACCAACACAAAAACCTGGAAGGAGATGCACCATGTGTAAGAACTTCCCCACACTCCAGGAGAACAGCCACCTGGGTAATGATGTCGTAGTCGTAGTCCAGTGACTACCCAGCCTGATCTCCGACGCACGCACTCGCAGCCAAGACAACGTGAGAGCAAACTAAGGCACCGGAACCTACTAGGCATCGCACAAATACTACTAGACAGCGGCAATCAAACAAACAAGAACGGTGGAAGACCACCAGAAGGGAAGACAGCGGAGGTGGCAGAGTAGTATGCAACCGCTCCTGCACCACACATTCTGCCGATCTACGAGAGAGAAGATTAGACAAACTCATCGCCCTCCTCACGAAGCTGACAGCCCATCTGACTGCAAAAGAAGACCAGTCTGCCTCCCTGAGGCAGCATTAACGTCACCACACATAACGCGGCGTGCCACTTCTGTAAAGGAACGAAGGCCGCGGCGGCAACCACCCACTGAAGAAGACACTGACAGCCAAACGAGAAGACACGCCGACAGTGAAGATATGTCCCGTCTAATTAACTTGGAGGCAATGTCCTAGGACAAATACTCCACCTCACACCAGCTCAAATGGAGCTGTGACTAGGCTGTATGCGCGCGCGTAAAGCAATACGTAAAAAAAAAAAAAAAAAAAAAAAAAAAAAAAAAAAAACTTATTTAAAAAATGAGTGTTTTAAAAGCTACAAATTAATATTACTCTCTCATCCAATGAAATCTGATTGGAAAGGATGGATGTCAGTAATATCTAAACCACTTCCGTACATTCCACACGTAATTGTATAGATGAATAAGTTGATCATCTTGTCCTAATTAGCTGGTGATAAGCTTCAAGTGGCTGCGCATTTAGCCTGCGTTCCAGCTAAACCTAATCTGGCAACTGAGTGAGAAGCCGTTTACACAGAACCCATACCGCAGGCTTTACGGACTACTACCGACCTACAAACGAAGCAGTGAAGGGAACAATGCTATTTCGAAATAACTGGCAGGAGAGAAAAGGTTAGAGAAACAAGGTGTCATACGGATACTTATATGAATTGTCTCGTGCTATTCGCGATTGGATTGATCGGAGTTATTTCCGGTGCAACGCCTGCTCTGCCAACCACAGTTTTGTGAGTTACAGAATATAGATGTAAATGTTGATACCTTGGTAAATCAGCCTTTTTTGTTTAAGGTTTTACGCCTTATTGACGTCGAGGTTATTAGAAGTGGCAGGGGACTGGGGCAACGAACGGGAAGGAATTTGGCTATGACCTTTTGAAGGAACAATTCACGTAGCCGTTTTCTAGAAATCGACTTTATCCACGCCTTTGTTGGAGGGGGCTGATAGTTTCATCAATAAATGTAACTAAATAGTAATAATTCTGTGTTATCTTAATGACCTACAGTGGAGTTTCTTACCGACTGCTCATTTCCCTTATGGCTACCCAATATTCCTACCAGATAACAGGATCCGACAGTTAATAGTGGAATCCAAACCACGCAGCGTGCCGGAGATGGATATCATGGTTTCCATGGTTTCCCAGATCACTCCAGGCAAATGCCGGGATGCTTCCTTTAAAAGACCATGGCAAAATTCCTTCCCATTCCTTGTCCCCCATTCTTTCCCGTCTCTAAAAATCTCGCTGTTAAGAGACGTTAAGCATTAAAAAAAAAAAAAAATCCGGATACTTTCGTTTCATGAAGCCATAGGTACAGTACGTAACCCGTTAAACATTTAGAATGCGATAGGAAACCCGCATCTACATCGGTACCAATCTGGGCAAACTATTATGTTAATTTCTCAACTAAACGACGTCAAACCAAATTAATACGTACTTTACTCCTGAAATCGAGGGGTTTAAAATGGTCGAATCCTCATCCAAACCGACAGTTCTTGCTTGAACTGTGTTTGATGAAAAATGGATACTAACATGTGAAAACTTTTGTCTCAATTTTCCAACTTTAAGACATCGCATCAATACGATAGACACCCTATTTTATTCCTGACACGATAAGTTGTAAATTTTTAGAAACCGCATTAAAATTTAACCAGTTCTTTATGCGTAAGTGCGTTCAGTAAAAAGTAGATTTCTCTTTCTCAAAATATCAGCTTCCCACAGTGTCAAACATTCGCTGCCGAGACTATGCGATAAATCGCTCATTTGCTGCAACAGTGACACAACTCAAAATAGTAGGACCAATCGAAATGTCTCGTGTGAAAGAACTTTATGTATTCACTAGAAAATAACTTACCTGCGAGTTTTATTGAAATAATACAAAATAAAAGATGGAAAATGTACAGGAACAGTTGTAGTATTTACGAGAATGGTCCATCCTAAGATTATAACTCAAGACTGCTCGTTTTTTTAGTTATGTAATTGTTACAGCAAATGAGCGATATATTGTTCAAAATTACGTCAACATCGGAGAAGTAATTTTGCGTGGCATTGCGACCATTTTGAAGTTATCACTTGCTTGCACATTAGGGCTACGCCCAGGTTTTCCGTTATTTATAAGCTGGTGTAGGTATTCCTACCAGGGGTAAATAAGAACTCATGCTGTGTAGTATGATGGAAACAGCAACGAGCTGGGCAATGTAACTCACTGGTGTTAAGCCTCTCCAGCAGTGAGAGCTATTGCCCTGCTGGGTGTCTCGTGAATTAGTAGCCTCCACAGCAGTTCATTAAATTATCCCATGTTCTACTGGTGCCCTCAGTAACATTTAAACAGGCTTTAAAGGAAACTTCTCCCTCTAAACAAAAAAACGTAACTGTTAAAAGCAGGGAACA
>JARYHS010012519.1:32165723-32437696 GCA_031002005.1 Vandiemenella viatica | reverse complement strand
TTGGTATTTTGTTGCAAATAATAGCAACTTATTCGAACCTATTGACTTACATTATAATTGTAAAAATGGCAACGAATTTCAGTAATTGTCATGTCCACGTCATAAATAAAACCTATGTTTCATTATTCCACAACAGACTGCATTAATTAGTAACATTTAGTGGAAAGACGTTTAATTAAATTATTTTTTATGTTTTAATGTGAATGAGTTATTTTAAGCATGTTGCGTAAATGAAAATAAAAAATTCACGATGTCAACATCCACGAATACCAACGAATTCTACACGTGCAGGTGATAATCATAGGTTTAGAATTTTTTTTCCTTAGAATTAACCTTAAAACTCTATTGTAGGGTTGTCAAATACAGGTCGATATAACAAAAAATTACGATCCGCGTCAACTAACAGTTTCGTGTTCGACACGGTCTATTTTATGAAGTAAATGAAGAAAAACAGCGCTTAGTAATAATAGGAATAAAAAGCAGAAAGCCAAAAGAAATTTAATTGCTGTTCGCTTTGTGTTGCAAGACAATTTTCATAACCTTAATAAATCGACACTCAGTGTTTTAATGTGCTCCCAAAAACTGATAGGTAACAATACCTTTGTGGATTAATGGTGTCATGTCATATATGTTTCACAAGGTCTAACAACATTTTATTCACAGTCAATGCTTGCCCCTGCATCAAGACTGCCAGTTCAACATATTTGTGGCCATGGCAGCCGGTATTTCAGGAAACCTAACGGACAGCGTTCTTGCAGATGAAATAGAATTTACAATTAGCCGTCCCACTGATTATCATTAACCCACATTATAGCTCTATTTCGCACTGAGAAGGTATCTGCTGACCTCCTAGATTTCAGCATCGTAAGAGATTTAGTAATTATTTTCCATCCATCCTAGAATTTTATCACAAGCGTGTTGGACTCATCTAAAGTTTAGATTATAACTAGCTGTTACCCGCGACTTCGTACGCGTGGACTTGGAGTTTCATTGCCAGAATTGGATATAGAAAACAGTTAGTAACGTAAGATTTGTCCCAAACAACACAGAGTCGACGTAATATGATGGAAAGCCATCATTATATCATTCTATCGTCTAATCTGTCTCATGATGAGAATCAATTTACAACATATTTAAAAACAGAAAAGTAAGCGAAGGTGCGGGGATGTGTGTGTGTGTGGAGGAAGGGGAGGGGGGGAGGGGGAGAGGGGGGGGGGGTTAACTGATGGCAGCTTTATTTCAGCTTGGTTTTTTCTTCTTTATTCAACATGAGCATCTGAATCTTATAATCTAATAGCAGCACATTGTCTTCTAGACCTGCACCTTAGGCCAGGTTTACGTCCGTAAGGCATGACAAAAAGGAAGACAAATTGGTGCCAGAAACTTTTATACAGACACAAATGAATAGTACAGTGCAGAGCAAATTGACTTCTATACTAAATAATAAGTTTTGTTTCTTATCGAAATTTATTAACAAATCAAACACTAACAGACTGCGCGACTGAGCAACCAACGTAACATTACAGACTAACACACGAATCTGTCTGTCTTTCATCATTCGATAAGTTCTTAAAATTTCGTGACAAAAACTGTTATTCATACCGAAAAAATGTCCTGTGTCCTTCCTACATTATTTCATTGTTAAATTCCATCAATTTTGATATAGCCATTTAGTCGTCAAAACGTAACAAAAAGACAGAAACTTACTTCCACAATTATAATATAATAGCTGGTACCCACAACTTCGTTCGTGATTGTAAAGTATTCATATTGACAGCTGTAGACATCTAACCACCATAGTGCACGATGGGAGACTCGATACTATTACCACACTCAAATACCAGTCTTCTGCGCTATGTAGTTCCGGCAGCAAAGTAAAATTTACGGATACACACAAGTCTTTGGATGAAATACGAAAATATTCAGGATCGACAAATTTCAAACACCATATCTCACACAATCCCACAGTTACCGAATTTCGGCCAACGTTGTGATCGATGGGTGACTCTGTGTTACTACCACACAAAAACGCCGGTATTCTGCGATTGATAGTTTTCACTCAAAAGTGATACACCGTAACACATGCGTCATTGGCAGAAATATGAAATTGCCACAGGTCGACCAATTTCATCCCCCATATCTTCCACACCCCCATAGCTACAGACATCTAACAACCATAGTGCACAACAAAAGACACGATTCTACCACCACACATAAACACCAATGCTCTATGCTATGTAGTCGTGGCAGAAGAGAGAAATCTGCGGAGACACATGCCTTTCGTCGAAATACGAAAATATCCTTGGTCGGCCACTTACAACCACCATATATCCCACACAACCACAGTTTCTGAAATTCGGCCGCTGTTGTGATCGAAAGGTGACTCTGTGTTACTACCACACACAAACGCCAGAGATCTGTGATCGATAGTTTTCGCTGAAAAGTGATACACCATGACACTTTTGTCTTTGGCAGAAGTATGAAATTGCCACAGGTCGATCACTTTCAACCCCCATATCTCCCACACCCCCATAGCTACCGACATCTAACAACCATAGTGCACTACATGAGATACGATTCTACTGCCAAACACAAACACCAATGCTCTATGCTATGTAGTTGTGGCAGAAAAGTGACATATGCGGAGACAGTCGAAATACGAAAATATCCTTGGTCGGCCACTTACAACCACCATATCTACCACAGTACCACAGTTTCTGAAAATCGGCCGCTGTTGTGATCGAAAGGTGACTTTGTGCTACTACTACACACAAACGCCAGTTATCTGTGATCTATAGTTTTCACTGAAAAGTGATACACCATGACACTTTTGTCTTTGGCAGAAGTATGAAATTGCCACAGGTCGATCACTTTCAACCCCCATATCTCCCACACCCCCATAGCTACCGACATCTAACAACCATAGTGCACGACAGGAGATACGATTCTACTACCAAACACAAACACCAATGCTCTATGCTATGTAGTTGTGGCAGAAAAGTGACATATGCGGAGACAGTCGAAATACGAAAATATCCTTGGTCGGCCACTTACAACCACCATATCTACCACAGTACCACATTTTCTGAAAATCGGCCGCTGTTGTGATCGAAAGGTGACTCTGTGCTACTACTACACACAAACGCCAGTTATCTGTGATCTATAGTTTTCGCTGAAAAGTGATACACCATGGCACTTTTGTCTTTGGCAGAAGTATGAAATTGCCACAGGTCGATCACTTTCAACCCCCATATCTCCCACACCCCCATAGCTACCGACATCTAACAACCATAGTGCACTACATGAGGTACGATTCTACTACCAAACACCAACACCAATGCTCTATGCTATGTAGTTGTGGCAGAAAAGTGACATATGCGGAGACAGTCGAAATATGAAAATATCCTTGTTCGGCCACTTACAACCACCATATCTACCACAGTACCACAGTTTCTGAAAATCGGCCGCTGTTGTGATCGAAAGGTGACTCTGTGCTACTACTACACACAAACGCCAGTTATCTGTGATCTATAGTTTTCGCTGAAAAGTGATACACCATGACACTTTTGTCTTTGGCAGAAGTATGAAATTGACACAGGTCGATCACTTTCAACCCCCATATCTTCCACACCCCCATAGCTACCGACATCTAACAACCATAGTGCACTACATGAGATACGATTCTACTACCAAACACAAACACCAATGCTCTATGCTATGTAGTTGTGGCAGAAAAGTGACATATGCGGAGACAGTCGAAATACGAAAATATCCTTGGTCGGCCACTTACAACCACTATATCTACCACAGTACCACAGTTTCTGAAAATCGGCCGCTGTTGTGATCGAAAGGTAACTCTGTGCTACTACTACACACAAACGCCAGTTATCTGTGATCTATAGTTTTCGCTGAAAAGTGATACACCATGACACTTTTGTCTTTGGCAGAAGTATGAAATTGCCACAGGTCGATCACTTTCAACCCCCATATCTCCCACACCCCCATAGCTACCGACATCTAACAACCATAGTGCACGACAGGAGATACGATTCTACTACCAAACACAAACACCAATGCTCTATGCTATGTAGTTGTGGCAGAAAAGTGACATATGCGGAGACAGTCGAAATACGAAAATATCCTTGGTCGGCCACTTACAACCACCATATTTACCACAGTACCACAGTTTCTGAAAATCGGCCGCTGTTGTGATCGAAAGGTGACTTTGTGCTACTACTACACACAAACGCCAGTTATCTGTGATCTATAGTTTTCACTGAAAAGTGATACACCATGACACTTTTGTCTTTGGCAGAAGTATGAAATTGCCACAGGTCGATCACTTTCAACCCCCATATCTCCCACACCCCCATAGCTACCGACATCTAACAACCATAGTGCGCGACAGGAGATACGATTCTACTACCAAACACAAACACCAATGCTCTATGCTATGTAGTTGTGGCAGAAAAGTGACATATGCGGAGACAGTCGAAATACGAAAATATCCTTGGTCGGCCACTTACAACCACCATATCTACCACAGTACCACATTTTCTGAAAATCGGCCGCTGTTGTGATCGAAAGGTGACTCTGTGCTACTACTACACACAAACGCCAGTTATCTGTGATCTATAGTTTTCGCTGAAAAGTGATACACCATGACACTTTTGTCTTTGGCAGAAGTATGAAATTGCCACAGGTCGATCACTTTCAACCCCCATATCTCCCACACCCCCATAGCTACCGACATCTAACAACCATAGTGCACTACATGAGATACGATTCTACTACCAAACACAAACACCAATGCCCAATGCAATGTAGTTGTGGCAGGAAAGAGAAGTATACGGAGATACGAATTTTTGGTCGAAATATGAAAACGCCTTGCACTGACCAACTTTAATCATTATATCTCCCACATCCCCACAGCTATCACCATTCGGCCAACGTTGTGCACGACAGGAAACTCCATGCTACTTCCACCCACAAACATCAGTGATCTGTGCTAGGTAGTGTTGGCTGAAAAGTGAAATATAGGAAAAAACACGTCTATTTTTATATATATATAAGATTTCTTTCAATTTTTACTTTTAAACAACACACTAAAACGATTTTTAATACCTTTGTGGCCATTCAGCATTTTACTATGGACTTTTCACTGTTGTTAATGAAATAAATTAATATGAAATAAGCTTCTGGCCTCCCGAAGATTTGGACGTTTTCAAAAGTGGAACACATGTTACAACTGTACATTATTTATTCAACTACATGACTGACAAGATAACCAACTTACTTCAGATTTAGGCGTACATTCATGAAATTTCTATTCACTTGTCAAAGATAACTTCCGGGCAGCTAGAACGAAATTGGTCACCAAGGCAATATATTATAAAAATTAGATATCGACGTAAGTGAACATCTTCCATCCTTTTAAAACTCAACTATAGAATAAGTGAATCGGTAGTAAAAAGAAGTTAGGCAAACAGTTATCTAGAAAAATAAATACAGATCTGTCTGTAAATAATTTAAATGGCTTGAAAGATCAAAGGTAGTTTACAGTGTTATTCAACTATAAGTAACTTAATTTGTATTACTTTCTTTATACTAACTAAAATTGCATAAATACCTTCTTTGTTAGCAGAAATACGGATAAATGTAATACCAGACTTACTACCAAAATTTTTTGTTTCAAAGGAAGCAAAAACTTGTTTCCCATCTGCGTCTAATTCGTGTAACAAGCATTAAACTACTTTCAATTTCCTCTTTAAAAGTTTGTGTTCTTAATCAATTAACACAAATTGAATAATATCGTAAGTACATTTTAAGGGTCTACTTTTGTTGAGCATTGCTTATTTTTCTTTATCCTAATTACGTTTATGCTTGAGGGAAAGTTATAGAACCATTGAACATGAAATTATCCTCTCGAATGAATTAACAAAATGGCAGCATTAATTATTGTAACGTTACGTTATGAAAGAAGGTATATGTAGCTCACAAACAATGCTAGTGAACAATCCTCGCTGTAAAATAGTATTTAATACATCATTTAATTTTACGGTACTTTTGGGAAGAAATACTGGACATTCTCGAGAAACATATATTTTCGTTGTTGAAGTTTTCATGGAGTTGTTGGAAATGTTTCTAAAGATGGTCAAGAAATTAGTTAATGTATGCAAGCGGTAATTGTTTTACAGACGTTAATTTTAGCCAAAGGAATCAGAACTACTAATTTCATTCGATCTACAATACTTTATAGATAAATCAATGAATGTTGATTTATTTAGACGATATGCTTCAACGTATTCTGTTGTGTGGCAAATGAGACGCATGAGACCTGTTTGAACTACTTGTATTTCCAGACGGCTTTACGTGGCATTTAGATAGATACTCACGCGTGCAAGATTTTGAGGCAACACTTCGTAAGAGATTAAGCAGAAATAATTGCTCTGCAGAGCTTTACGAGTAGCGTAGCGCTGGTATTAATGATGTGGCTGCTTGTTCAGGCTTGTTTTTCACTTCTGAGTATATCACACAAACAAGTTCTCATTTAATAACATCCGTTTCTCAAATCAGTTTTCACGCTTGTGCTGTGTCTCACACTGACAGCCGCAAAAGCAAAAAGGTCGAAAATTTTAGCAACAACAACCATCGTCTTAGCATAAGACATCTGTGCCATTTACCGAGCTTGTTGGGTGAGTAATAAAATTAGCGCTCAGACAATCTGGACATTTATAATTCAAGAATAAAATCTGCTCTCTACAACATTCAATACAACATGTTTCAGTGATGACTTTGATCGATACCTTAATCAAGGAAATCAAATTGAAACACGCAGTTGAGCTCAAGCTTTCGCGGAAGACGGAACTTTAAGGGAATATTGCCGTGTTTACACACTCGAGTGAGAGCGGAAACAAGTGGTCGGAGAGGAAGTGGCGTTACGGCCCACACAGGTCGAATTTTGCTATCGTGTAGTAACCAGTGTTAACCGGAATCAACACTTAATAACAAGAAGAAAGAGGTGTGCGTGTGATTGTGCTTATACGGACTAAAGTGTACAATTAACAACTGTTGGATTGTTGATAACATCTGCGCCTACAAGCGAGAGGAGATGGCCAAAGCAAGCGGAGGAATGAATCCTCAAATAGAAGAAGATAACAGAAACCTTTGTGTACGATAATGAACAAGACATAGCGGAGCCAGTAAAGAATAAAATAGATGAACGAGTGACCGAAAGCGAGGAAGAAGAAACGTACAACCTCCGGAGGAAACGTCCAGCGGTAGAGAAAAGACAAACACACAAAGTAAGCAAAGAAGAACTAATCCTACTGGAGATGATAAGAAACAAGAATAAAGATCAGGGACGTAAACAGAATAATATGCTCCAGACACACGCAACACCACAGCTCGAAGAAAAGGAGAAGGAATACAGCGAGAAGAAAGAAGACAGCCCATTACTCCTGGAAACCAGGAAAGCAAGTAATGCCAACAAAATTACGCTCACAGAACGCAAAAGACTGTATAAAGCCCACTTAGAGGGCCCATTCATAGTGATTGTAGTACCAATGGGCGAGGGAAATATGCAACATCCAATAAAACTAGGGCAGGTATTCTACAATAAAGTCCCCAGATTAAAAACAATAAACCAACAAGGAAAGAATAGAATGGCCATGGAATTTACAGAAGCAGAATTTGCCAACCAATTCATAGCTAACCGTATCTTATTACAGTCTATGAGACTGAAGGCGTTCATACCAGCTAGTAGAGTAGAGTGTAAGGGAGTCAGTAGCACTGGAATTTCGGAAGAAGAGATAAAACTAAATGCCGAATCTGTGGAGCCAATCGTTGACGTGAGGAGCTTCACTAAGAAAACAGAATTGAATGGGAAGCCAGTGCTAAAAACCGTACAGATATCGTTTGAGAGTCAGAATCTCCCAGAATACATCTAAATATACCACCTCAGATTCAAGGTGGCAACATATATACTCACCCAGTAACACAGTGCTATAAATTCCAGAGATTTGGACACGTGGCAGACAACTGCAAAGGATAAAAAAGATGTATATAATGTAGCGAAGAGGAGCATAAAACATCAGAATGTGAAAAGGAAACCTCCATATGCGTTAACTGCAGCAGCGAGCACCCTGCCAATGACAGGCTCTGTCCAGTGAGAAAACAATAGGAGGAGAAAAACGTGAAGCAAGCAGAAGATAGCAAAAATGCATGGACCACTGAATTTGAGTACTAGCACGGGAGAAACTATTCAGAGACGTCATCATAGACAAGGAACAGCCTGGCACGGTGGACTGACACCAAAAGACAAAAAATGTGGTGTCAGAGGTATCACGGGAGACCCAGACCGAGGAAATACCCAATATAGAAAGCAATGAAAAGGTGATCACCAACATAGTCAAAACAATAATGAAAGTTCTGCCCAACATATGAAGGGCAAAATGACAGCTACTGTACTACAAAAAGTAGAAGATATTGCCACTAGAAGCATAATACAAGAAATCAAACAGTTAGGCACAACTGTGCAGAACTCAGGGAACTCCAGAGCAACAACTGAAAATGTCTAGAAGAAGACAAATAAACATACTACAGTGGAACGCTAGAAGTCTGTAACATAAATGGAACGACCTTCAAAGACAACTGGAGGACAGTTCTTAAGCATGTGGCTAGACACAAAGCTATCCTGAAGAAGACACATAGAAGAGACAAGACAAGCGGTGGTCCTAAGACTAAACATCTACAAAACGCTGGCCATACCAAAAAAAGGCACTGACCCCTGACAGCTCCGCAAGATATATAACGCTTTAATAAGAAGCAAAATTGAATATGGTGGGTTCCTATACGAAAATGCATCCACGACTTAACTTCACTGGTTAACGAGAGGTTTTAACATGACCTTACGTAAATTCTGATGGTCGGTTTCTAGATTGGAGCTAATCATGCAGCCCCTGATGATAGGCAGGCGAGTAAACCATGCTGAATCACACACGGTTTGCTCGCCGGGCAAGGAGAAGACGTGGAACAGGCGTTTGTTTGGTTAAGGATAATTGAAGAATCAAATACGACTCGTAATCATTGGTGAAAGAAGGTCAACAGAAGTCTATGACAGAAGTTAGGTTCTCCTTGTTCTGTCTTCTGTATCCTATCAAAAATTTCGAAGAAAGGTGAACTCAGTGTGCTAAACTGATCGAATAGCATTTGGTGATTTCAGAATACGTTTAAGTTGCATATAGTTTCAGTATTACTGACCTGCTGTAAGAAATAGTAAAGTATTATCTTCAAAAAAGTATCTGCAGCATTTTATTTTTTCTTACTGATGCATAATTTTTTGGATACGTAGTCCACTGTAGAGCCGTAGTTCTTATATATTCGAAGAATATTATTAATGAATCTAAATTCCCTTTCAACAGTTCCGGGGAATGAATTATATATGTACTAACCTTTTCTAAAAGTGGTTTCTTTCACGGCAGGAAGTAAGCTTTGTGGCGCGATTTTAAACCAAACTATCCCTTGCTTATTGAATATTGGTTAAGAAAATTGTTGAAGTTCAGTAATGAGTAACATTAGATAATTTAATTATAGTGGCCAGGAATTTGGATAATTATTGGCCACAATATTCATATTAGTATCCTCCTTTGAAGGAATACTTCAGGCCCTATGCCCGTATACACTCGTAATATAATACGTTGGAATATTGGAAGCTCATCCAGAGACAAATTTAATTACCGCATGATGAAACTACCAACAAAGTTTAGTGCTAATCACAGCAATATGAATTCGCGAACAGCTATCCGCGAGAACATGTGCTTGATTGATAAGTTTAGATATGCTAAGCAAGCTAGAATACTATCTTCAAACTGACCAATGACAGCGTTTAGATTTTGTAATATTCTCGAAGTTAATAAAACCGGTATCTTAAAACGATGCGTTGTTGTCATGAACCTACAGAACAATATTAAAATTACCAACAAAATTAAAACTGGAGTTTTATTAAAACGGATTTAAACTGTGCAGAGTAAATGGCTATTATTTCATTTACTTGGTTTAACTACACATGTAGTAAATAAATAAAATAAACGACGCCAACCGCAACTAAAACTACGACTATTAATTATCAATTAAGAAGCTTAAAAGCACGACAAATATGACTAAAAAATCTCCGTAAATACGACAAATGCTGACATTTTCGTTCTTTTACTAGTATTCCTGTGCTGGAAAACCGATATAAAATCATTAATCAATTATGTCCCATTAAAATTTTTCCGATCTGCTCGTATGTGTAGGTCAGAATTTTTCAATGATATTATTAGGGCGAGCGACACTAGACAATTTTTAGATTTTTGTGGTAAACGTTTTGAAGAAACTACTGTACGTCTAGACGTGAAATCGAACATAAATTAGCTCGCCCTAATTATTCAGAGTTATCTCTAAATGTGTCATTAGTAATTATTTTTGCAAAAAATTATAATAATTTTTATTAACATATATATGTAATGCCATGAGTGATAATGGTACGTTTTGAAAATTATTTTCATTCAACTTATGAAATAGTGATTGTGTTGCAATTCTACCGACAGCAAAATTTTGTAAAATAAGGAATATAACTTGTACAAAAAAAAAATCATAATCCGCAATCACAATTCATAAAACTCATGATTTAACATATTAAAAAAAATTGCTGTAGATATTGAAGAAAAAGAAACTTTTGTTGGTTTAACATATGTTGGGTTATATAGAGGAAAAACTTCAGAAAGACTAGCATTAAGTAGAAGATTTTCTTTTGACAGAATTAGTAATATAGTAAAATTCGAGTATGTTAAAATATAGAAAACAGGAAGAAACTTGAATAAGAAATTTTATAACTGATTAAAAACAAATTAAATAAATTGTAATTTTAAATATTTAAAGATTTCGTCTTATTATAAACGTGCATATTGTTTTGTTTTTCAACAAACCAATATCACGAATTTTGTTGGCAGTATTTTATTTATTTGTATAAAATATTTTGTAAACAAAACTTCGCGAGCCACCACAAAGCCATGCTTTTAGGTAGTTTATATGGCGTAATCAGCAACAAAAACGTTTCGATCAAAAGATAAAGCAGTAATACTACATATCGCAACTGAGCAAGGGCAACGAACTGCAATAAACTTACCCTTGTTTGCTTTCCTTTGCCAGCGGTTTGAAGTCTCACAAAATTTTCTGTTTAAATACTAGTTATTTTAGCTTCTTAGTAACATTCAGTTCATTAATACCAAAGATATGTTTTCCAAGCAGTATAATAATCATCAACCAATTTCAGAGTCAGCAGAAGAGAAAACCAAAGCCATACTGTTAAATATTCCTATGTGATTTACGTAACGGAATTAATAAAAACAAAAACTACTCATAAATCTAAAAGATTTTTAACGAATTGTTTTGGGTGTATAAGTATTTGGATGCCTTAGCAAACACTAATAAATATGTTTTGCCAAATATCTATGTACCTGAAATGGCTGCCAATTTGATAAAACTGAAATTGAGCTCAGTCCTGTTAGTAATTTGTTAATTGCTTATGGTAGCTTTTAAACGTAAATTGGTGTTTTATACTTGCCTAGTTCCTCTCAAAAATGAAATAAATAGTGGAATAGATTCTTTCTTTTTTTCTCCTCTCTTCACAGAGAGCTATGGAGTTAAACAATTACAAATTTGCAAGTGTGAACATTTTTTCAGTGCAAAGAAATAAAGAGCCTCCAGCTTGGATCTCAAAATGATACCAAAAATGTGGGTCCCATACCATGTAACCATATTCAAGCAATGGTCCGACCAAAGTTTCGTAACCCAATTCCTTTACTTCTCTCTTGCATCCCCTCACCACTCTCTCCAAAAAGTTAAGAATATTGAAACATTTTCCTACTGCCTGTCAAATGTGTGCTGCCCATTTAAGCTTCATGATTAATTGACTTTCGGGTTATGCCGAGTTGTTTATTTCATTACCTGAGCTTTCAACTGGTATCCTACAGCCTTCGTCAGAGATACTGTTTATGTTGACATAGCAACGAGCACCAAGCATCGCAGAGTAAAAGGCCGCTATCTTCGTTGATGTTGTTGCTATTCTTTAAAATTTCTGCCGAAAGCTCAGGTAATGAAATAAACAACATGGCATAACCCGAAAGTCAATTAATCATGAACAAAGATGGCCGCAGAAGTCTTAGGAACCATTTAAGCTTGTTATCAAAAGTTACGCCTACCTAATTACACTTCAAGTCCTAAACAAGCAATTCTTTTCCCATCTTATTATCACAATCAACCTTTAGTTTTTATGAGTGTATTTAATAAGCTGACTTTTCTATGAATTTATCTTCATCCCATGCTTACCAACCCAGCTAGATATTCTGTCCAGATCACCATGCAGCTGTTCACAGTCCACAACCATTTTTATACTTTTATATAGCACTAGCTGATACCCGCGACTTCGTACGCGTGGATTAAGAATTTCTTTGCCAGAATTGAATATAAAAAGTTGTTCGTAACGAAGGATTGGTCCCAAACAACACCGATTCGGTAAAATATGACAGGAAAGCCATCACTATATCATTCTACCGTCGAACCTGTTTCTTGTAAAGAATCATTTTCCAACATATTTCAAAACAGAAAAACAAACGAATGTGAGGGGATGTGGGGGAGGGAGGGTGTTAACTAAGATCAGCTTTATTTCAGCTTGGTCTTTTCTTCTTTCTTCAGTATGTGTATCCGATTCTTGGGTTCTAATAACTTAACCTGCTCGTGCTCTGCTAGAGCTAAAACGTAGGCCAGTTTACGCCCGCAAGGCATGTCAAAACAGAAGGTAAAATAAATTGGTTTCAGAAACATTTAAGCAGACACAAAGTAATAGGACAGAGAAAATTGACATCTATACTAAATAATATGTTTTTTCCCTACACGAAATTTACTAACAAATTATACACTAACATAATGCGCGAGAAGCACAGCTTGAGCAACCAACGTAACATTACAGACTAACACACACATCCTTCTCTCTGTCACCATTCGATAATTCTCAAAATTTCGTGACTACAACTGTTAATCATAACGAAAAAAAAGTCTTGTGCCCTTCCTACAAGTTTTCTTATCAAATTCCGTCAATATCGGTATAGGAATTTAGTTGTCAAAAAGGAACAAAAGAGAGAGGCATATTTCCGCATTTATAGTTTTATTATTACTGCAGATCACACACACACTGACGTAAAAAGGTGTACACCTACGGCATTGCAATACTACCTACCATTTTCCTCGCATTGCAATACTACCTACCATTTTCCTCGCATTGCACCACTAACTTCTACAGTTTAACATTCAATCCGAATAACCGACGGCCCAGGCGTGACTCTTACGATCAAAAACAATTTTTAAAAATCTAAGCCTCCACGGAGATTTGAACCGGAAACCACGACCCAAACATAAGTAAGCAAACGCTCTAACCACTCAGCTACCTGGCCGTTAAAAGGAAAAACAGTATAGAGACCTCCAAATTCAACACGTCTGTCTATCGCCATTCAGTAAGTTTTCGAAATTATAATACAACATGTATTATTTATACAGATTTTCAACCAAATATAGACAGTATTTTTCTCCTTGTTTCCAAGGATAAGTGTGCAAAGTTTCATCGAGATCGGATGAAAACTGTGGATTTGTATGAAGAATAAACATACATTAATCTTTATATATACCGTATAGATTATGTCATCTGCAAACAAACTAATTTCTGATACCCATCAACACAATCATTCATTAGAATAATGAACAACAATGGTCCCAATACTCTGCCCTGCGGCACTCCCATCTTTACTACTGTTGATACTGCATTTGAAACCATAACTTTATGCTTTATATTTTTTTTTAAATTGTTTTACCCAGCTAATCACTTTCTCATCCACGCCAATAGTTTTTACCTTATTTATCACCATTTTATAGCTCACTCTCCTTTGAACGGTCCATTGCTACACTATCAATTTGGCCTCCCTTTTCCATTTCATCCGAAATATCTTGAATATATTCTACTAATTGAGATTCGCATAAATATTCATGCCTAAAGCGATGTTGCTGACTTTGAAAACCACTTACACTCCTCACATATATTTCTGATGTGGTTGCATATCAATCTCTCCATTAATTTGCCCACTATTGTAGTGAATGTGTCCATTGTAGTGGGTATTTTTTGTTGTGGATGAGAGATTAGAGAAGGGAGAGCGTGAAACTTGGCACGAATTAAGTATAACTCATTCAGGCCTTATACGATGGCCAAATCGCCATGTTATCACCGTATACGCAATGGGGAGAGGGTTGGGATTTAACCTAGGACTTGAGAGGGAATTTGAGGAATATTAATTATGAAGTACAACCTCACCTATTCACAGGTGTATATGACGTCAGTTTCTTCCACAACCAGAGTTCGATCCCCCTAATCATCTGTCTATTGACATACGCCATCATGACGTCGGCTATTTTTATTTGCGGATATGTGAACTTGAACAGAAGAAGTGTTAAAGTCAGATTTTAAATCTATTTACTTTATGAAATTCTGTAAATACGTCATCGGATGTACGAAATATTTTGTTTAGCGGTCAGAATACGATTCAAAAATTCCGTTTGTGCAATACTTTTCTGTTTCTCGTGTCCGAAAAGTTTCTCGTTTCTGAAAAGTTAAATTTCCTTACATATTTCACAATGACGGGCTTAATTATGAATTAAATGAGTGTTCGAAAAAATAAGGTTATAACCCTCGAGCATGTTTTTAATTAACTAAGCTCTCTTTAAATCTACCGTAAGGTTCTAAGAAGCTTCTGGTTACTTCTGTATGAAGACGCCTAAGAGACTGTGTTCACTCACGGGACATATCCCAACGCCTGATGATATGGCAACCACCTTATGCGTTGCGTTATCGTTGCTGCCTACATCAAGGCGCTACTAGTCACAACTAAATCCCTGTTCCCAAACGTCTTAATCATAGGATTAATTTCTGGATAAATCTGGAATGTAATCTATGTCACAATAGCACTTCCTTTACAGGGTGACTCCACATTTCTACTGGTATCTGCATCGTTTGGTGCGTGTCAGTTCACTTTATGCGTAAGAAGTAATATGCAGCAATGAAAACTTTATTACGCAAAATATTGATTTTCAAATTTTAATCGATATGTGCTCTCAGGTGTTACGCGAAGCTGTTGTCTCTAATTTAGACACTTTAAGTATTTCCAATTGTCGTCAACAATACAATTGTAAGGAACCCGTATGTATTCAATTACATACGAAGGCAAATAAATAATATGGCAGTTGCTATTATTAAAAAAAATTGTTAAATGTTAATGAAGGTATTAACAATGTTTTCCCAGCAGGAATAGAAATTAATGTGTCTGATCTAATTACCTACATGGCAAAACAAATAGAAAGCTCTGAATTCGAATATCACTATTATATTAAATATTTTACCTAAAAAGTACGGAATATTCGAATTTATAGGAAAATTGTTCTGTGATAAGAATGAGGTCAAAGCAGAATACACTAATTGAACTGATTACATAATGCAAAATGCGAGTTGTAGGCTAGCTGTTTACAGGAAAAATACAGTTTAGATACGGAATTTTGGTCTTATTTCTCGCCAGCTTTTCGTGCTAATAAAATATATGTATATCAACCTTGCAAATAATAATCAAAAAAATTTAGGTTTCTGAGAAATATATATCTCAGAAATATTTATATCTCCTTTCACAATTTATTTTTGGTGTATAGAGAGTTCAGATATCCGTAACATTGTGGTGCATGATAGTGCGTGGCGATTGTAATGGGTTAATTGGTTTAGTTCCGTGTGGTGAAAGAAATTTTGAACTTACGGGTATTGGCCAGCAGATTGAGAGCACTGGTGGTGCTTGGTTCTTAATCAACAGATTACGTTTGATAGCTACATGTAAATTCAAAACCAATCCGTAGTGCGTATACGTTGGGAGAATTCATTGATTCCAATCCGTCCATTAGTCACGGACATTGAATTGTGTGGTCACCACCTGTTGTCTTTCAGACCAGTAGGACTGTGTGACCATTCACCGGTTTTACTCTCTCCCTTCTCTCATACTCAACAACTTCAACAGTGATCAACTCGCATACATCAGTACTTAAACAAGCCGAAGAATGAAACTCACCGTAATATACCAAGACCCAGTTCGCCCGCTAAAGGGCTATCTAATCAACATACGAGTGGGGTACCATAGTGGTAGGCTACTTTTAGAACTTCTGAAGGTTTGAAAAACGACAAAAATAGAATACAAGAAAATAATAGTGTTACCCCACAATATTGAGAAACTAATACAACTAACCATTGCTGTAAATATACGAGTATATCATTATACTTAATGGTTCCATATCTTGCTTCCAACATAATTTGTATTTGATTACGAAGGCTTCCGCGGTCACTGTATGTAATATCTTGGTTCTCCGGGTGGAGCCGCGTCGATTTGTTAAAACCTAACGTTTCTGCCGTCTTGCTGTGGCTTTCATCAGAGGACTGTTTGTGAGTTGCCGCTATCGTCTTATACTGCTACTATATAAGGTGACAGCGGCAACTCACAAGCAGTCCTCTGATGAAAGATGGCAGAAACGTTAGGTTTTAACAAATCGACGCGGCTCCACCCGGAGAACCAAGATATTATAATTTCTGTTTAACAGGTTACTGTTAGTAACATGACTAGTTTACAAATGTCGTTTTTAGCTTTTAAAATACGACAAACAAATAAACTTTGGGAAAACTGAAATTAAGTAGTATAAACATGGAAATCAGGTGTGTTTATCTGTTATTAACTCTTCAAAGCCATATTTGTTTTGTAAAACAAAAAGGATTACATAATACGAATTTCTGTCTATATGGGTTTTATATTACCATCCGAAGTTTTTTCACATACATGATTAATTGAATCCATTTGACTTTGTTGTTATATAAAACTTTTTTTTTAACAGAACACAATATACTAGCGGTATGTAGGAGCTGCTCGCTGAGTATGTTTGTGTGTCACGCCAACCAGCACAAAATAAACTGTCGGCAAACAAAACGCTAATCTCACCTTGAAATTTCAGTAAAACGCCAATAAAAAACGCTCTCTCCAAATTCAATGGCTACAGCTCTCTTTACTGCTGATTTCATTTCACCCTTCCTGATAAGGCTCTAACGGAGTTAACGTAACAGTTCATTGCGACACGGAACCATGTGCGGCAATTCTTCTCCACACAGTACGAATTATCCTGGAATTAATGTATTTTTTTATGGATGGAATTAACGACCACTATAAACTGTTCCACAAGCTTCTAGAGTACCGTTCCTTGTTTCCAGCACCAACAAAAGAGAATTCGCAGTCATAAAAGCTCTCAGTTGCTGCCAATAAAACAATCTGAAAAATCGTTCCGCAATTACCTACTTTTAAGTTCACCATGAAGATGGAAGCGTGAAACATGTTCACATGAACATAGGAAACCCGGGATGCTTCCTTCAAAAGGCCATGGCCGAATTCCTTCCCATTCCTTGCCCCCATCCTTTCCCGTCTCTAAAGACCACGTTGTTAAAAAGGGACGTTAAACTGTTACAAAAAAAAAAAAAAAAAAAAAACCATAGGAAACAAATAGTGTTAGTAGAACGACTTGGAATTATACTTGTTCTGCTTATTGATTACTAGTTTAACGAGTCTTTATGAGATTTTAAACATGTAGCTAGAATTTTTTTCAGTTTTAAATTAAAAATTAAAATTAAAACTGAAAACGCCAAAGAATGTTCAAATAATTAGGTACAAAATTTATCTTTTCTGTCAAAAAAAATTACCCCAGATTAGGTGTTAAATTATGTTCTCCTGCATATAAAAGATTTTTTTTACCTGATAAATGCACAAAACAAGAAATTACAAAAAGAGAGATATAACCAACAACCATTAAAACTCCCTAGATCTATGCCAGAATTCAACTTTTAATCTGCATCATGAGGTCAACTACTCAGTTTGATCATATTTTTTTTTTATTATCCATAATGAAATCTTGTTAAAAAAATATTTCTTTAAATCCTACATATCTTCGCTGTGACCTTTTCTTTCTTTTAAAAAAAAAAACAAAAAAACGGCAAACTGATGTACACGAGGCATAGATATGATGTACTTGATAGAAGTGAGCTAAACTGCAAGATTTCACTTTAGGGATGTGTAAAACGTCACAGCTGCTACAACATGCGGAGGTTGATTGTTAAACTTATAAACTGCAATAAGCAGTTTTAACCACCGGAATAGGTTTTCTATCAGTGGAAGCATTATCAGTAAAATGTTTCTAACGGTACTAAGACTTGTTTTACAGAGACATTAGAACCCAAATCAACTGTAAAAGAGGAAAGTGATGCTCGATTAAGGTACTGTTATGAAAGTAGAGTACCCTTACTGAATCAGTTATTAACATGTTGAAGACCTTAGGTCAAAAAATTTTAAAATTATCTAACAATAACCACACACAATTTTTTTTAACGTCATCTGCTTTTCACGTATCTGAGTCATTAGAGGAGAGAATGGACTGGGAGCAAGGAACGAGAAGTAATATGTCCATCATGTTTTGAAGGAACCATCCCAGTAATCTTCTGGACTGATTTCGGGAAACCACGGAAATCGAAATCTGGAATGAGCGGACGAAGATTCGAACCCGCGTCCTGCCTAAACCGATGCCAGAGAGTTACCGCTCACCCACCACTCTCGATTTTTAAAGTTAATTTTAACTTTAATGAAGCTGGTAGAAGCTGCCAGAGTCATGCTTTTTTATTGTTTGCAAGCGAATAGCAGTGTGTTTTAATAGTGTGATAGAGTTATGCATAAAATGACATAGCTGGGATATTCTGCTGTCACCAGTGCTAGTACAGCTTTAGAGATGTGGATTTTCCGAAAATCTCTTGTATTATAAAATATTTCTACGGGCTTAATGTTGATGAAAGCAGGTATTTCGTCACAGCTACGACAACGTTAGTAATATCCTCCTCCCAAGTTACTAACGCAATACGAAATCATTTTCAGTACTACAATCACCAGCCAGTACACTCTCAGATATCCATTATTTTCTAAACAGTAACGAAAGTGTAACAGAATATACTAACTGGAAAACGGGGAAAGTAAAACAAAACTTTCACTTTAATCACTATACAACAACAAACTTTACATAAATACTCACAAGCATACTGCACGCACGCTTACTTTGATGTGTCCAGCGGAATAATTAAATCGGACACAGCATACTGTCCACACAGTACGAAAACATTGGCAAAACATAACACTAATGTGTCATTGATCATGGTGACGTTTATTTCGAAAGATTTGGACCAATTTACATATACATAAATTATTTTTTAGCATAATCAAATGCCAAGGGTTTGAGCCATGAATGGCATCGCACTAGTAAGAGAAATAATGACCCCATTGTAACATAGAATCTATTATTCCACTTCTGTTTGGATGATACATTTGCTTTCTCCGATAACTGGGATTGTATGTGTAAGGTGATTGAATACCGTATTTATGTGTAGTGTGTTGTACTTGCTGTGACTGACAGATGAAACAAAAGATTAAAATCAAACTAGAATATCATTTCGATATAAATTCTTCTCGGGTTTGCCGCCGAATTAATGTAATTCGGCGGCAAACCCGAGAAGAATTTATATCGAAGATACGCCGAGAAAGACTTATATCTCATATAGAATAGCATTTGATGGTTTAATGTTCCGAAAGACAGAGTGATGTAATACAGTCTGGCTTTTGACTCTTAGAAGATGAAGCGGATAAATTTTATTGGAAGAAACCAAACAGTATCGACGAGTATGGATAACTGGTACATCGTAAATGGTGAAAGCAGTTATTTCCTTATGCTAACGAGAAACCAAGGGTAAATAACACCCTATAGTGCGTTCAGTTAAGAGAGGCGGCTCAAGGTCGCAGCGCTGTATCCCCACTCCGCTGCCCTTACCCTTACACGCGAAGAGGAAAGATTGCCCTCTGACGAGTTATTCACCGCCCGCATGGACACTGGTGCTCAGTGGGGTGGGCAATGGGAGGGGGTAGTGAGGTGTGGAGGGGGGAAGGAGATCGTGACCTTGAACCGCCAGTTGGAAGTGCACAGAGTATAGTCGCTTTCGTCTGTGAAAACGCGTGACAGTTACTCCAAACGATTGCTTTCAGTAGCGAAACTGTGGCAATAGCACGTTACTGACTGGTCAGAAAGCCATTAAGCGTAATAGACCTCGAGCTGTAAATCCGTTCAAATTTTTACTTTAACCGCGCCAACCAGGATCAACAAATGCATAAAAACTGGCATCATTTTTTGAATCGATCCAGCATAAGAGATATATGTGGTGTCTATAGAGGGGTTTCTAAGGACTAAAGGTTGTAAGAGCTACAGAGATTTGAGATGAAACTAACCCGTACGCGCATCGGACAGCATCGGTATAGTGACCTTACCAGTCAGCAGTGAGCAGACCTTCAAGTCTCAGTTTCGCCTAATGGTTCTACGTCCCCGAGGACCTACAGGGTGTGAAATAGCAGCCAGATGTATTTGTCACACAAGGCTGAAGAGACCAACGTGTGGTGGAGACATCACTTCTCACGATAGATTCCACAATGATTTTTCCCCTTCCATTCAGCCACCGTGTACCATGTGGACACTGGCTACTACATGAGGCAGGGCGAACAGGAACTAAGTTCCTGTCCGAAGATAATGGATCCTGTTAGGCTCGATGAGCATGATCTGTTGGAAGAAAGACACGATGGCAAATGTCACCGATATGTGCAACTTTGTATGCTCTGTATGATAAGTGTATTCTTTGTTCTTGAAATTGTTGTTTACGAAGAGGAGATTCGCCTAAATGCAATCAGGACGAACGGTACGTGGAAGACTGGGCTCGTGCCTGGACCGTTGTACCTCCCTAATCCTGTGTTCGGCGCTGCTGCGCACCGAGCCACACGTGCGCGTTAAGAGGATGTTGTAGCAGAAAACGTTTTATTTTCAGAAGCTTCTTTAAATTTTGAACGATCTCCGTTTAGTGCATTGACGCTCAGGTATAGTGCTAAATCAAGATAGCACGTGCTATGACACGTAAATACAAGAGTTGTGAGCTAAAATTTCCTTCAGTGGCGAAAAAAATTTATCATCGTAAAGTGTGGTCATTTTATCTTCGTTTCTTTACCAGAAAACCAGCAAACTGTCGTACACTAATTGTTTTACTGTAAAACGAAAAGTCTGTTGGGATTAAAACAAGATGCTTCCAGGAAAAGATGACCATACTTTCATGCTGAGAGAAGGGATTTGTTAGACGGTATTCATTAGGATGGTCACAAGGCATATGGAGATTTTTATTTATTTATTTATCTGCGGGAAGACCAATTGTTTGGAAAATGAGATTGAAAAAGTTAAAGTTCCAATGGATAACACTAACTCATGACTCATAGAAGCTGAAATCTTGAATTTTTTTTCAATAAATCGCTTTATAACATTAAAACTATTTATCCTAGAAACCTTATTTTTGTCTTATTTTAATATTGTTTCCTTCAATTTTTACACTCATCGATTTTTGCCAAAAATTTGGTTTAATGTTTTTTTAATATTTTTCAGTCAGGTTATGATCCGTGCCCTCAACATTGGCATAGTAAATATAAAATGATAAAGGAAGCAATTTAACTCTTTTGACATATTTTTGTTACATAAGACTGAATGTTTTCTCGGCATTCAAAGTGTATAAAATTTTCTGGGGTAACTCGCCGATTTAGTCAATCGATCAAACATGACGTATCGGCGTGACAAACTCTGCCGCCATTGTCAAGTGACAATGGCGGCAGAGTTATGACCACTGAAACGTCATGTTTGATCGATTGACTAATTCGGCGAGTTACCCCAGAAAATTATATACATATTTTTTGTTGTATTTTGTGTTGTTTATATTAAGAGACATAAAAATAAACAATTTTTTACAACTTTATAATTATTTTCACTAATTATAGTTAATAAATAGATAATTTATGGATATCTAGCTGAAAAAAGAATATGTAAAAAGAGTAGCGGTTTTGATAAGTTGTGGAGATAAAGAACAGCTGATAGGAGATTCTGAGCTTGAAAACAGTATGGGCATTAGCTGTATTTTCGGCTGATGAATAGTGCGGGAAGAAATTCAGTCAATGAGTTTTGATACCAATGCAATAAATTTTGGTCGCTTCAGGGCAACCTGTGTTTTGCTACGGCAGTTATTAGAGCAAATGATTCTGTATTTACCATACCGCCATCATATTTTAAAATTACTCTAGAAGCTGTTATTGATATTTCTTTAAAGAGTTCAGACTGGGTAGTCTAAGTTGCATAAAACAAAGTACAAAACTGGTATTGAGGATAAAAAAAATTGGATATAGTGTGCCTAAATCAGACCAAATTTCATTTTTTTATCTAACAACTAAACAATCAATAGTCCACGGATTATTATAAAGAATTTATCAAACTTTTTTGATTTTTGTTGGACGTGTTTTTGCATCTTTTTGAAGTACCTGGCGTTATTCATCACGCCAGATGGGTGGATGGCAAAGGCCATGTATATTCTCTTTACATATATCTCATCAGGCATGAATTCTCATTAACAGATTTGAAAAATAAAGATATTACAGATTTTTTTTGTAAACCGTGTATATACAACACTCCAAAATCCCAATCAAAACCTGCAATGATTAAAACCATGATAATGAGTTAGCACACAATATAATCTCTAAAATGATAAAACGTTTTTGGTATCTTAACTCGGTGCAAGTTGCATTTTCATTTTCCGATAGTAAGTTGGAAAAAAATATAATTTTTAGAATAGCATAACTGTTATAGTAATGCCTTTTAAAGAAGAAAAAGATGATGCTGATGATTGATGATGGTGATGTAAGAGCAACAATTGACATCTGAGATGTGGATCATTTATTGGACAAAGAAGTAATTTTTTTTCTTCTCAAGCTGTATTTTTAATAAATTTGAAATTAATAATAAAAAAAATACTAATGAATGGTATGAAATTGAACGTTACTAGAAACCAAAGAAAGTAGTTAACAGTTTTGTCAGTGACACACGTGAATGGGGAATCAAATTAATCGAAGTCTTCGTTTACTGTTTAACAAAGTAAATTCTGTTACAAGTTAAATATAAGTGTAGAATATTCTTTTATGATTCTTCAGGAGCCATCTCATCATAGGCGTAAATGTAAAATACTGAAAATTTCTTTTATTTATAATGTTTTCTTTTTTATAACGTAACATTAATAATTTTGTGCAAAGAAACATTATTAGTTATCGTGTTTATACTTTCCTTCTTCTTTTTTAATCTTATTTAACTCATTTTAACCTTGGATTTTCCTCAATAACTTTAAAAAAATATTTTATGTACAAAATAAAAATCTGTTAAGCAGATATAAATCAATTTTTCAGTGTCAATTTTGAGGACCTGAATCACTACCGGACCTGATATATACTCAATATCATTAAATATAATTTTTAACCAAGATTGATGGAAATAAAACTTATGAGCAAATATTTTTTATTAAATCAGAGGAAAATAAGTCTTCTTGGCCGAATTGTTTTCACCGAGCGGAGGTAAAACTGTAATTTATTTCACAGAAAATCGCAGTTCTTCAAAACTTCGTATGTTAGTGAGGCAACGGTTGGGGATATGCAATTTAGCTGAAATATTTCCAATCTCTTTTTGACAACCTTTAGAAGATCCCCCAGAAAAATTCAAATATTGATTTCATATGATAACCGTAGTGTTATTTGCATTTTCTGCTGAAAGAACGGATTTTGATTTTTTAGTGTGGTTTCCTGCTTGAGGTTGTATCGTTTATGAATTGGTTCGTCACCGTTTATGGTGATTAGGTATATGGTGAATACTTATGTTGCTTATAACCATTGCGGAAAGAGAATCATTACTAACTAGGTATTTTATTGATATTTAAAGGAGCCACTACGGTAGTTCTGCAAAGAATTTTAACACAGCTTCTAATTACACAGCATCTGAGGCATTGAACAACAGTCTCATTGAAAAAAATTAGAAATACAACAACAACAACAACAAAACGTATAACAGTTCTGATAAAGTTCTGAATTAATTACTTTATACTCACAAAAATTGTACTTCCCACATGAATCCTTTGGTAAAGCAGCACTGAAAAAAAATTCTAGAAGTTAGTTTTCCACATTATCAAAATTGACAAGAAGCCTCACTTTCATATTTGGGCTGGAAGAACTGTGAAATAATGACGATGAGCTTAATCATTCAAACGTATTAGGATACTGGGTATTGTATCTAGCATCTCTTTCCACAATTTCCGTTCCTCAAATTCCTCTTCCACATCTGCAGTATCTTTGATATTGTCGAGCTATCGTAACGTGTTTGTTTCTATAAAGGTTCAAAGAATGATAGCTTTCTGCAACGAATCATCTCATCCTTTGATCATCCTAATTTGAAACCTGGTGATCCCCCCACGCAACATTTCTTGGTTTGCAATCTTCTCTTTCCGTGGTAACCACACCAACTCCTCCCCATTCAACAAGTCTTTATTTTTCGTAATAGAAATACATCACTAAAGCATACAGCATTGTACACTGCCGACAAAAAAAGTGTATCACCCATAATGGGAGGAGGAAACATTGAAAGAATGGTACCTATCCCCGGGTCATCGCCATACTAGGCGACGACGATTATTCGAGGTAGAGCAGAATTGCTGAACATAATGAACGGCGTCGCGTTTTTGCGTTACTTTGAATGACTGTGATCGACGAGTATGGTGGACCTGGGGAGATGCACAGCGGTGATACTCCGGTGCGGGGAGCCATCGAGTATTACCAGGTCACGGTTGATATTGATTGAGGGAACTCAGACGGAACAACGGTAGTTCACGGACATCCTGCGTCCTTGTGTGTTAACTCCCGTACGGCAATCAATATTGTGGTATCATTTTTCAACATGCATGGCATGTATCTCTATGAACTGTCTGCGTTATTTTGAGGTATTCCTGTGGCAAGGAAGGTATTCAGATCTGTCCCTGATAGAAAATGCGTTATGTTTTATTATAACTTTACGCCTAGTCGGCGTCGAGGTCATTAGAGGCTGGAAAGGAAAGGAGAAATAGAACGGGAAGGAATTCAACCATGGCCTTCTTTGAAAGAACCACGTTGGCGTTCATCTGGACTGATACGCGGAAATTATGGAATGGCCGGACGGGGATTCTAATCCGATTCTTCCCGAAAGCGGACAGGGCAATACCATTCACTCACCACGCTCGGTAAACTTGTGTCACTCCGTCCCAGTGCCAGTATCCAAGATATCAAGAACTAGTTACAACAGTAGTGGGTTAGCTTGCCTCCGGAGAATATACAACGGTTTTATGACATCCTTTCCAAACTAATCGGTGCATGTATCCAGTTCAGGGGGTGGGCAACATAATCCAGTTAACTGGGCTAATACTACCAATTTCTTTGTAACTTTGACTTGATTTTGTAATCACTGTTACAACTTCACATACCGTCACAAACCATAAAGTTTCATATCGTTTTCTCTTCCCTTTCCAGGTGTTTCACTTTTTTTTCAGCCGGTGTATTGGTTGCAGTGGGTAACCCTTAGAATCTCACTGATGGGTTGAGGTACCGTTATGTTTATCACATGATCCTTTATCTTGTCTTATCATCTTATACGTCATTTACTTCGATTATTTGTTTCCATGTATATCCGTTGTATGACTTGTGGCATATGTCGTGTGATATTCTCACACAATGACCTCCTTGCTTCCAACTCATTAACTTATTTTTTCACGAACTACATTTCGTTAGTCTCTGCTTCTGACACTATGTCTTCGACTAACATTGTGCTCAAACAAACTTTGTAAGTGTGTGTATCTATTTGAATATCTTCCCAGAGGAAATAAACCGAGGAATGAGGATACATTCATGTTGTTAGGCAAAGCACTAACATTAATAAGATAGTCTGAACACCGCTTCTTCATACTCTCAAATTACAGCAACTACAGAGCAGAATGCAGAGTTTTGTGCCAACTTCTTTTCAGCTGCGTATCTAAGGATTCTCGTTTGTATGAATAGTACGTTACTGCGACCAGTCGAGTCTTATTTGTATACATAAGAATGAACAGCGAGTGATACAACTTGACGACGCTCAATTTAGATCTTCTCCATGGAACACCAGAGATGCTGTCAAGCTCTACATTCTTATCGGATGGTGAATTATTTCCTACACTATCATGTTATCAATACACACGATTTTTGAGAAATTTTACGTGTAATTTAGGATTTTTTTATCAATCTGATATTTAGGAACTGTTCACCACCAGCTATTCTACCATCCTGCCAATTGCGAAATTTCGTCTGTCACCAGATATCGAACCCGTAGAAGGTGAGGCACCATTAAAGTGTCTTAAAAATCTTGGGTTGAAGATAACAGACGTTATTACATTTCTTAAGGACTAATAAATTTACAAAATTTCAATAAAATCCTGTAATTGGTTGGAAAGAGAAATCGTACCAGAAATTTCATGTTTATCGCTTTGCAGATCATATCACCATCTATGCTTAAGACCGAGCAGTACTCGGATAAGCCCGGACATCGTTGTGATCGAACACAAGAAGTCAAGCTGCGAGTGTTGGTAGGTAACACTCAGCGCATCGCTTTATTAACGTCGCGCGAAATGAGAAATAAACTCGGTGTGAATTCGAGAGAACCTGGAAACGAAGCTGTCTGCTATAATTCCCGCGGCTCATGTCCCGCCGGTCATGAAGAGCTCGCCAGTGGAGGGCTGCGCCGCGCGACTAATCCGCGCAGGCTTCACGCGGGGCGCGACGCACGCCCACGCGTTTTATGCGTATTTTTGAGTGGAGCCGTGTAGCACGTCGTTTCCATTTACGAGCCGGGACTATTTATGCCACTCGGCACAAAAATATGGCCTCCGACTGCGGACTGCTGAAGACAGCGCACCAGACACTCGACTGGAATTGTGCTCCGACTGTCCGCTTGCACTCTGTCAACCGAAATTGTCTTTTTTTTTTTTTTTTTCGTCGACGACAACTCTGCCGCGACCAGCCGGGGGCTGTCGCCCTTTTAAACACTCCAGACACGAGCGTGCACAGTGGTTTCGTTCAACCCACGGCTGCCCTTCAGCTGCCTCCGGCCTTTTGTGTTTGCAAATGGAAACGAAGCCCGCCTGTTACGTCCAGCATTTAGAGCATGAAAGTAAATGTCGGTTATTATTCATTGACCTCCTGCTCTCACCCATTTAACCAGCTTCAACTACCAGTCTGGCCACTGTATGATGTATACCAAATAGAGACTATATCGAAAACGTCAAGTTGCTGGTTTTACCGGTTTGTTATACCAAAACGATCGATAATTATCGCTCTGAATAGATACTTATGTCCTTCTTATTATTGTACCCGCGACTTCGAACGCGTGGATTAAGAAAAAAATTTTTTGCCAGAATTAAATATAGAAAGTTGTTGGTAACGAAGGATTGGTCCCAAACAATATCGAGTCGGAATAATATGACAGGAAAGCTAAACACTATATCATTCTACCGCCGAACTTGTCTCTTGAACAGAATCCAATTCCAACATAGTTCTGTCACCATTCGATAAGGTCTCAAAATTTCGTGACTACAACTGTTAATCATACTGGAAAAAATATCCTGTGCCCTTCATACAGATTTCCTTATAAAATTCCATCACAACGATATAGCCATTTAGTCGTCAGAACGTAACAAAAAGACGGAGACTTACTTCCGTATTTATAATAATATTACTGTGGTTCACACTCACACACTGACTGCGAACAACACCTGAGGGATCATTATAACACCTACAACATTGCAAGACTACCTACGATTTGCCTCGCATTGCACTCCTAACTTTCTAATATCTACAGTTTAACATTCAATCCGAATAACCTACGGCCCAGGCCTGAATCTTACAATGAAAAACAATTTTTAAAAATCTTAACCTCCACGGAGATTTGAACCGGAGACCATGATGTTCGTAAGCAAGCGCTTTAACCACTGAGCTGCCAGTTCACTAGTCGGAAACACGATACGGAGACGTCCATATCCAACGTGTCTATCTATCGCCGTATTTCGAAGTTATGAGACAACATGTGTTATTTATACAGATAATTTTTCAACCAAATGTAGACAGTATTTTTCTCCTTGTTTCAAAGGATAAGTGTGTAAAGTTTCATCGAGATCGGATGAAAACTGTTGATTTGTATGAAGAACAAACAAACTAACAAACATACATTCATCTTTATATATAAAGATTAATCAGCCATTTTCAATCAAAAACTGAGGCTTAGCTTTCGAATTCATCGGACTAATCACCACCATTACTGCTGTTTCTTATACTTATTAAGTATGCAAGTCGGAAAGGTTGGGATTTAACCTGTGTGTTTGGTTTACTATTTCTGGCTGGGAATTGTTCACCTGTAGCCAATGTGAACAAGAGATCCTTGGTTTTGATTTAGGTGTTAAAGTTCAGGCTGTAAAATAAAATACAACATTCTTTATTTAACATTTCTTGATTTAATGAGGGCAAATTTACAGATAACACTAACCAAATCAATAGTAACTAAATCATTTGAGACTAAGATTTTTACGCGTTGGCGCGGACCCCCCCCCCCCTCCCTCAAGGCCCGTAGCACTTGCTAACTCTTGCTACGTGGCTTATCTGGTCTGTCTCCATCTATTATCTTCCTGGCCAAATCCCGAATGATGAAAATTCCCTCCACCAATAGCCCTGGAACTAAGTAACTCCCTGTCGCTTACATTTTAGCTTCGATTAGATAAATCAACATTAACTAGACCCCGTCTTATTTTCTTCTTTCATCTGACAGGCAAATCATTCAGCTGCCATCCAAGTGCTGCCCTTCAAAATCGTCACTCCAGCTCAAAGGTTCTTTTGGTGAAGGAGAAGTTTCATGTATTTATTTTTATATTCTTTCAGTAACTCGAATGGTTTGATGAAATCCTCAAACTCATCCCATCTTCAGCTGCCATTTCCATTTCAACATAACCCATACAACATACGTCCTTAATTATCTGCTTTATGTATTCCATTCGTTGTCTTCCTCTACTGTATATTCCCTCAACTGTTCCTCAGCTAACAATTTAAGGAATCCAACGTAAGTTAAAATATGGCCAACCATCCTTTCTCTTCTTCCAGAGACTCTTTCCAAACTTATTTTCTTGCCTATCATTTCCAAACCACGTTTATTTTTTCCTTTAACCGTAAACATAATTTTCAACATCATTCTGTAGTTCCTTATTTCAAATGTTTCAATTTTCCTTATTTCTGGTATTCCTAAGATCTGTGCTCTATTAAAATACAGTGCTATACTTCATAAATATAGCTTTAACAGGTTCTTTATGATTTCTAGATTAATATTGGTAAATAAGAGATTTCACTTTTTAAAGAAGCATCTTTTCGCCAGTGGTTTTCTACAATTGCACACAACTATGTCTGCTAATCCAAGTAGTTATCCTATTTCCAATACAATAGAGTTCTCTATATCTGCCCAAAGCCAGGATACGGCCCTACATAGACGTATAACAAAACAGTTCTCTGAAATAAAAAAATTTTATGGCTTCTAAAGCACACTACATCAAACATTATTTCTAACTGGATATTGTGGGCCATTTCTCAATTGAAAGTTAATCAATTTTTTTTTATAAAGGTGAATAACATGCCAATACAATTGAATTTTTGTTTTATTTTGGTGTCGTACGCGTTTCGCTCTATTTCAAGAGCATCATCAGTGACATATGTTACTTTTTTTTTACGTTTTACTCATCATCAGGGTTAGATTCTCTGTGTAGGTTTTGTAGAAAACATCTGAATGTATAAATAACTACACTGCACTGACCAAATTTCACATTAACACTATTATTTGCCAGGGTTACGGTGAAGACCTCAACGGCATCGACAGCGGAGAAGGAGTACTTCGGAACGGTGTAGCTGGCGGAAGAGGCACCCTTCCACTCGCGGCTAAAATAAAGAGTGTACGTAGCGTCTGTACCCCAGAAGGGCGGCTACAAACAGCGTCTGACTCAGAATGAGCGACTGATTTGAGGCTGGGCAACCTACTGCCTATGTGGATAGGAACGGGATACTACCACATTATATTTTCCCTAGTAGTACATGGTATGGCTCTCCATGTAGAAGAATCCGGAGATAAAACTTCCGTTCACTCGGATCTCCGGGAAGGGAATACATTGAGAGGGAATACCTTTAAAAGCAAGAAAGGAAGAAAAAAGGAAGAATCAATAAGGATTGGAACATGGAATGTGAGAACATTATTACAGGCAGGAAAACTAGGAAATGCAAAACAGGAGATGAGTAAGAATGGTTTAGATGCACTGGGCATGTGTGAAGTGAGATGGGGAGGAAACGGTGAGGTAGAAAGTGGAGATTATAAGTTTTTCTACTCTGGAGAAGAGAACAATGGTGAAAATGGAGTGGGAATAATGATAGGCAAGAGACTGAAAAATAAGGTTGTGAAGGTGCAATATATTGATGGAAGACTGATGATGCTAAGACTGCAAGGCAGTACAAAAGATATAGTAATAATACAGGTATATATGCCAACTAGCCAGCATAGAGATGAGGAGGTAGAAGAATATTATGTGAAGTTGGAAGAACTTATTGAGAAAGAGAATAGAAATGCTTGTATCATCATTATGGGAGACTGGAATGCTGTAGTAGGTGAAGGAAAACAAGAAGATATAATAGGAAAATTTGGATTAGGGGTAAGAAACGAGAGGGGTGAAAGACTAATTAACTTTTGTAAAGAAAATTCACTAGTTGTGGGTAACACCCTATTTGAAAACCATAAAAGGAGACGTTATACATGGATCTCTAACTTAAATGGAGAAAGGTATCAGCTGGACTATATACTGATACAAAAAAGGTTTAGGAACTGTATGAAGACTGCTAAAGCTTATCCAGGAGCAGATATAAATTCAGATCACAACCTCGTAGCAGGAGAAATACAAGTAAAATTGAAAAAAAGTGAAGAGAGGAAAAGCAAGAGAAAGGCTGAACATAGAAAAACTAAAGGAGGAAGGTAAGGCTTTGGAGCTAGAAGAAAGGTTTTTGAAAAACTACAAAGGAGGAAAATTCGAAGAATGAATAAATGAAAAATGGATAAAAATGAGGGAAGGGCTCATGAAAGCCGCCAAAGAAACTCTAGGAATTAGAGAGCGTAAAGGTATCAGGAAAGAATGGGTAACAGAAAAAAATGCTGGAAAAGATGGAAGAACGGAGGAAGTGGAAAAATTCTGGAAATGAAGAAGGAAGAAAGAGGTACAGGAAACTGAACAATGAACTAAGAAGAGAAACTGAACAAGCAAGAGAAGGGTGGATGAAAGAGAAATGCGAGGAAACAGAAAAACTGGAGAATGAGGGAAAATATGAAATGATATACATAATGGCTTCTGACATTGTCTTTGAAAGAAAAAGAAACAAGAACAACATGGAAATATAAAGAGAGGATGGCACATTAGGCAATGAACCACATGAGGTGCTGAGGAGGTGGCAAGAATATATTGAATGCTTATATAAGCGAGATCAAATACCAAGTAAAATTGAAGAAGAGGCACAGGTAACAGAAGTTGGAAAGGGCTATGAGATCCTAGAGACAGAGGTAGGAAAGGCTCTGAAAGAGATGAAGAATCGGAAGGCATGCGGAATCGATAATTTACCTGCAGAATTGTTGAAGAGTTTAGGAAACAAAGGAAGAAGGGAGATAGTACACCTTTGTAATAAGATATATGACGAAGGGGAATGGCCAGATGACTTTCTCGCAACGGTAATGATACCAATTCAGAAGAAAAAGAATACTAATAAATGTGAAGAGCATAGAACTATCAGCCTAATTTCACATGCTGCTAAAGTGTTGTTGAGAGTGCTGAACAGAAGGTTATATGGAAAGTTAGATAGATCGATTGGAGAAGAACAGTTTGGATTTAGAAAAGGAACCAGAGATGCTATCGGCCCGTTAAGAATCATAGGGGAAAGATATATTGAGAAAGGAAGAAACATCTATGCCGCTTTTATTGACTTGGAAAAGGCTTTTGATAGGGTGCAATGGAAGAAGCTGATGGATATCTTGAAGAGCAAAGGCTTAGATTGGAAGGAGAGAAGGTTGATACAGAACTTATATTTACAACAGAAAGTACGAATAAAGATCTGAAACGAGATGTCTGAAGAAAGCAGCATTGGGAGAGGCGTAAGACAAGGTTGTTGCCTTTCCCCATTATTGTTCAATTTATACTTAGAAGAAATTATTGGAAAAGGCTAAAATGGAAAAAGAGGAGTGCGTATTGGCGGCAAGAAAATAGAGTGCATACGATTTGCTGATGATATGGTATTGTTGGCAGAAAGCGAACAAACTCTAAACAGAATGCTGAAAGGTCAAGAGTTTGGAATGAAAATCAATGCAGCAAAAACTAAGAGTATGGTGATTGGAAAAGGAAGGAATATAATAAATATTAAGTTAGGAAAAGCTAATATCAGGCAAGTAAGATCGTTCAAATATCTTGGGAGTATGATCACCGAAGATTTGAGGTGCCATCAGGAGATAAAATCTCGCATTGCTGTAGCGAAGGAAGCGTTTAATAGGAAAAGGAGGATACTAGCCGGAAAAATAGACAAAACACTTAGAAAAAGACTCTGTAAATGTTTTGTATGGAGTGTAGCTCTTTATGCGTCGGAGACATGGACACTGAGACGAGAGGATGAAAAGCGGTTAGAAGCATTTGAGATGTGGATGTGGAGGAGGATGGAGAAGATAAGCTGGATGGATAAAATAAGCAATGCTGAAGTGCTGGACAGGGTCAGTGAAAGCAGAAAAATTCTCCAAATAATAAAGGAGAGAAAGAAAAATTGGATGGGACACTTGTTGAGAGGGGAGTGCCTGATAAAAGACGCCTTGGAAGGTTTAGTCTGTGGGAGGAGATTAAGAGGAACAAAGAGATACCAAATTATAGACAACATCAAGGAAGACGGCAACTACATGGTTCTTAAGAGAAAGGCAGAAGATAGAAGATCATGGAGAGCAGCCAAGTGAAAACCTGCCCGAGTGCAGAAAACTAATGGTGATGATAACTATCGTAATCGAAACATGATAGAGTAAATACCACGCCATGTTTTTCACAGGTCCATTGTGAAAAACATGGCGTGGTATTTACACTATCATGTTTCGATTGCGATAGTAACAACAAATAATAGTGTTAAGAAGCTAACCCTGATGATGAGTAAAATGTAAAAAAAAAAAAGTAAAATATGTCGCTGATGATGCTCTTGAAATAGAGCGAAACGCGTACGACACCAAAATAAAATAAAAATTCAATTGCATTGACGTGTTATTCACCTTTATAAAAAATTGAGAAACATTATTTCTATTGAAAAAATCCAGGTGATGAACATAAATTGTCGATAGCTGGAGATCTACTACGTGTATTCGCATTCTTAGTTGGAAGCAGTGCTCTTGTCTTAAAAATTCGTGTAAATCAAACACAGAAATTTGCAATTCACTGGGTTCTATGATATAAGCATTCGTTAAAAACAAAACAAAACAAAAAATAGAAAAATTGATTCACGTGCTACATACCCTCCTAATCGGTAATATTTTGCGAGAGCAACGTTTGATACGGCGCCACCGTTGTAGAGCTAATTGTACGATTCAATGAAGGTATCGACAGCGTTGTAATAAAATTTCATCTCTTCACTGTGAGCGACGAATGTCTCCTGAGAACATTCTATGGTTTATAGGAATTGATAAATAGAAACATTCCAAAGCCTGAAACTTAGGGTATAATGTATTTAGATTTTCCTGTACATTATTATTTCTACGTGTTGAATGAATAATCATTTTGATTTGTATTATTGGGAACCATAGAAACGTAACTGTTTTGCTCAATCATCAGAAACTATAAGAATAATAAAGCAAAATACTATCAGCCCATATTTTTATTTACATAGTAGTCCACTGAGGAGACTAAATTAGAGCAGCAGTTACTTATCTAAACGTTTGTGCTTTGGTAGACTTAAATGCATGTAAAAACATTCTGAAAATTACCCTTTAAAAATATATGGCATGAAGAAACTTCTGTAATAAATGCAAACAAGGAAAAATGGCAATCGTTATTCGTGGTCTAATTCATCCAAGATATAAAGATGTAGCTAAACAAATTGTCCTAAGAGAGATGTTTTCAATTAGAAAAATTGAGTGTAGATTTGCCTATTTTCTAATGTTGGTGCAATGGTTAAAACTTTGAGCACTGAATAACTTCGGTCTAAAGCAGTCTGAAATTTTTAGATCAGTTTCCTTTTTGTTCTGCACAAGGTCTCCAAAGTTAATAGTATTTTCCTTCTTTACCTAGATTTTTTTAAATACCCTAATTTCATGATAAAATTGTTTAATGCCATAATAAAATTCATTAAGACCTTTGGCTGACATACTGATGCAGCCATTCAGTTTAAAAGTTAGTCTTTGCTGAATTTAATTGATAGTTCTAAAGACTAAACGCATTACGTACTGCTCATCATATATGTTGTGAAGGGCAAAGAACGATTTTTGTAGGAATTGGTTTAAATTGTTTCAGGCAGTTAAGAAGATAACAGCAATTTTTATTCACCTCCCGTTTTATATTCCCTGAACGGAAAAATGGAATCTCTATAATTTAAGTGTTTCACTCTTATAGTGCATGTGGCATCTTGCATAATGAGTATAACCAGTTTGAACAACTCTTCTACTATTTCAGAAAGCATGAGACCGAAGCTGGGGAGCAATTTAATTCAACTAGTTACTGTACCTCCCAAACTTCGCGGAATTTGGAGCGCAAACGACCTCCTGTTGCAGTGACCCCGTATTTCGTCTTGACATCCCCGCAATCATGGTTTCAGTAGTTGCAATAAAAGCAGCTACTATAGCACTGCCGCGGGTCGGATTACTGCTGTTTATCGTGAGCCACTGTTTTTACTATGCTTTTTTATTGTTTCAGGTAATGTCAAGAATTTCCGCAGATAAGGTATCCCTACTCATAAGCCTTTATAATTTCCGTGTCTATAACTGGTTGGTATTTCTCCTTAGAAATATTTTACTTCACAACGGATACAGCATTAATTCCTCTTCTGTATTAACTGGGGCAAAATAATTTTAGAACATACGAATAGTGACGCATTAAACTAAAGCTTGAATACAATGAAATCAAATTCGCCTAACTACACAACGAAATAATGTATTTAAATTAATATTCTAAGGTTCCAGAAATATAGTATGCAGTAATATTTTTGATCACACAGTTTTTTTATGCTATAACTGAAGGGTATAGTACATTAGTTAAAGATGTGGAACAAGTATAAAATACACAAACTAATTTTTAGTATTTTTACCTATGAAAAGTGAATTATAAATTATTAAATACATAAGAGCTACAATGTTCTTATTACTGTAAGCAGTTCTGCGTTTGCACCAAGAGCAAACGAAATTTGCGAAACAATTATTTCACTCACTAAGTGAATACTCTGTTATGTAGTGGTATCAGTAATCATCTACAGAGAATGAAGTGGCCTAAGAAAATATATTCCAAGAATGCTTCATTGGATGTGCACTCTCAATGACATTAACTCTTTAAAAATAACAAAATTTTAAAGCAGACTTCGGTTAGGGGACAAAAAGAAATCTACTGATGTAAGGAGTAACATTCCTGATCAAAGATTCTTCTGTCTGTTGACTGACACGACTCAAACGTATTAACAAGAGCAACAATAACACGAAAATAAAAGTATGAAAAAACTACTTTGTGTGCTGTCAGAGCAGGAGATTGTTGCTTTGTGGTAAAACCGTTTATAGCCGGGTAAATCTGTATGTAGAAATATTTTTTTAAATAAAAATCCGTCTTCTGACAACTGGTTTTATTTTTAACTTTCCTCCAAAAATCCCAAGGCCCCCAATCTCAGAGGTCAACCGAAAATACACAAAAATGATTCACCTATGAGACCAGTAATTAACTTCAGGAATGCACCAACATACCAACTAAGCAGGTTCACACATGATTTCCTAACTCAAAATTATACATACCATAATGACAGAACAATCAAGAACACTACACAGTTAATACACAATATAGACACAATACAGATACCCCACACCGCAAAGCTAATATCATTCGATGTAGTAAATATGTTCTCGGTCATCCCAATCAGTGAAACAATTGATATCATACAGAATAATCTTTCAACACACAACAAAGTTCCTAACACTCACATCAAAGAAATAGTAGAAATACTAAAGCTCATCACATCACAAAACTACTTCCAATTTAATAATAAATACTACATTCAAAATGAAGGACTACCCATGGGATCCCCAGTTTCAGGTATCCTAGCAGACATTTTTATGGATCAGATAGAACACCACATTTTCAGACACACAAAATATAATATAATTTATTGGTATAGGTACGTAGATGACATTCTTTGTCACATAGATGAATCACAACAAAATATCTCTCAGTTCCACAATGAAATAAATAACGTTCATAAAAATATTAAATTTACAATAGAGATGGAGAAAAATAATAAACTGAACTTCCTTGACATAACAATTAACAAGATAGATCAATTACATACATTCAGCATTTACAGAAAACCCACATACACTGATACCATAATACACAATACATCCAACCATCCTCAACACCATAAACAAGCAGCACTCAGACATATGCTACACAGATTAAACAACATACCACTAACTAAGAATGAGTATACCACAAAATATAGAACAATCGTACAAATTGCTAAGAATAATGGTTACACAGAAAAATTAATTAAACAACTAAATAATAAAATCATGAACAAAGCACACAAACAGATATCACTCAACACAGTACACACCAGTATCCAGAACCAATCTAATAAACAATGGTACACAATGTCATACATCAACAAACATACACACAGGATAAGCAATATATTCAAAAAGCAAGGTATTCAAATAGCACTCAGAACAAATAACACAATACATAACCATCTAAATACCAACACTGAAACTGACCAATTCCAACAGTCAGGAATATACCAACTGACTTGCCAACAGTGCCAAGCAATATATATAGGTCAAACAGCTAGGAACTTCAACACTAGGTACAAGGAACACATCAGAGCCATAAAATGTACAAACCAATCGACATATGCCGAGCATTTATTAGATAACAATCACCCACCCACAACTATACAAACAGACATGAAAATTCTAAAAGTCAACAACCACAGGAAACAATTATTAACAGTGCAAGAAAGTTATCAAATTCACAAAGCCATTACACAGGAAAAACGGTCCTAAATGAATTCACAAATTTAACAAACAAAACATTATACAAAGCAACAGAAAACATCATAACACATGTAAACCAACACAGTCACTCACAAATCACAAATAATTGTTAAGATGATAAAAAAAAAGATATAGTTTAACATAGAGTGAACAAAACAATAAACAACAGAAATAAGTTGGTATAACTGTATATACAAAACAAACAAATCGCTTTAGACACAATAACTATTTTGCTGTAGTTAAAAGTGCAATTTAACAGAAAAATTAAATAAAATAAAGTGAAGTGAACAATATTAAAGAAGATAATGGTAAACTGTAGGAAGGCACAACGGTGCAGAAAAATGCGGAAGGTGCTGTTCTGGACTGACATGTGCTAGCCACTACAATTTTTAGTAAGTAGAGTGTATGTACATAACTTTGTAACCATACAGATAATTTAGTATTAAGAAGTGAATTTATGTTTGAACATAGATACTATGAAAATAATATATAGAATAATTATAACAGATTGAACCTACAGATGATACAATATTACAGCATGAATATATGTATATAATTAATGTACTAGATTCGCATACACAAATATGATCAAAATATTATGTTATTTATAGCCACTGACGATGCCCCACTCCAGAAGGGCGAAACGCGTCTGGTAGAGGAAAGTTAAAAATAAAACCAGTTGTTAGAAGACGGATTTTTATTTAAAAAAATATTTATGCAACAACTGCGGAACATGGCCTACAACAAAGTTACTGTATGTAGAAGTTTACCAGCTATCTGCCTTACATGATATCTAACAGATTTATATTCTTTTCGAAATGAAACAAATGTTATTGTATTCATTATATTATTTTAATCGTATGAAAAGCTACTCATTGCTTTGATTCAGTTTTTCCAATTTTTTGTTTCAATTTTTGTAATCAAAAAGATTAAAAATAGTCTGTCAGTTATGTCTAAGCTAATTAGGAATAAATAAAATATTTTTTATGACAATTGATTTCTTGTACGTGTTAACTACATCCAATTTTTACTACTGAAAATTATTCTTGCAACTATAAAATAAATCAGCTATAGTTCCAAGATATCCATTTACTGTATGCTACAGGTGTTCCAGTGGCCTAATTGAACATTCGCCTTATTTTCACGAATAAAACATATATGCTAAATTACTGAAAAGGAAATTAATTAACAAAATGCGACAGTTAAATTAGAATTTAGTCAACAGAATTTCACATCTGCAGTATCTGCCTAAGATCAAGAAATAGCGAAATATTTTTAGATAGTGTGTCCAGATTCTTTCCATCGGATATCTAATGCATGTACTGAGATTTGTGTGATGAATGTTTTTTAGGTATTTTTCAAAACAATGAGAGAGGCAGAGGAGGAAACTTAAAACGCACCTATTCACCTTTCCCTTCCAAAATATATTTATTGGTAGCCGTATTTGGATTACACGGTAACTGATCTCAAGTTTGTCCACTACATGTGGATTCTGAATTTAACTCAGAGTAATCGTGAACTGTTTACCACGTCCTCTTCTACCTTGTCTGCAACACCGCGTTCTGTGAAAATTTCTTCTACAACCAAATGTTGAAGCAGCTAACCTCACTTCGAGTGTCTGACACCGTTATTCTTCAAATAAATGCGGAGGCTTCCACGGACGTCGTAAGTTTTATCTTAGTTCTCCGTGTGGAGACGCGTTAGTTTATTAAAACCTAACGTTTCGACCATAGTGCTGTCGCCTTCATCAGAGAACACGTTGGCCGAAACGTAAGGTTTTAAAAAATCGACGCGGCTCTACCCAGAGAACCATGTTATTACCCCTATTCTGATTCATCTTAAATGATAGGAAACATAAGGTGGGATGGTTTTATAAGTAATAAATATTATTCCAATTGAGAAACAATAATACTAGGCGGACAGAAAATCTTATGGTACACCTGCTTTAACCCTGGTATTCTGGAATCCACATCATGATGGTGGCTAGACCGGCCGCTGCTATTGTCGTCTAGCTATTCCGACTACGTTGTAGTAGAGCAGGCAATTTGAGTTTACTATTAGCACTAGGTTATTACAAATGTTTGAAGATATTTTAAAAATATACTGTAGCTACATTATTTGACATATTGTCTAAAATCTTTACGTCATATAGAAAAACTTAAAACGATTTGCAGCCGCGTTTCAAATTTCTGCCACAAGAGTGCAGGCGTGAGCAGTCAGTCAAGATGGCGATGAATCGGTTGTGCTGTGGATGATGATCAACAGTACGTATCATGGCCCATTGCCCTCACGCTCTTTCTACTTAACCCAATACGATTTGTATGTAGGGAGAGGAGCGAGGTAGGAGGGGACGTGTTATGTGAAAGATTCAGTGTTTAAAGAAGGGTACTCACTAGCGAGCTGTAAGTGTAACCGAACAGATACAGTAACCACGTTCTAGTGTGTACGCGCGGAACGAACTTCGCTCGCGACGAACACCGATCCACCTCACTGAGCGTACTCACTAGCGAGCTGTAACTGTAACCGAACAGATACAGTAACCACGTTCTAGTGTGTACGCGTGGAACGAACTTCGCTCGCGACGAACACCGATCCACCTCACTGAGCGTACTCACTAGCGAGCTGTAACTGTAACCGAACAGATACAGTAACCACGTTCTAGTGTGTACGTGCGGAACGAACTTCGCTCGCGACGAACACCGATCCACCTCACTGAGCGTACTCACTAGCGAGCTGTAACTGTAACCGAACAGATACAGTAACCACGTTCTAGTGTGTACGCGTGGAACGAACTTCGCTCGCGACGAACACCGATCCACCTCACTGAGCGTACTCACTAGCGAGCTGTAACTGTAACCGAACAGATACAGTAACCACGTTCTAGTGTGTACGTGCGGAACGAACTTCGCTCGCGACGAACACCGATCCACCTCACTGAGCGTACTCACTAGCGAACTGTAACTGTAACCGAACAGATACAGTAACCACGTTCTAGTGTGTACGCGCGGAACGAACTTCGCTCGCGACGAACACCGATCCACCTCACTGAGCGTACTCACTAGCGAGCTGTAACTGTAACCGAACAGATACAGTAACCACGTTCTAGTGTGTACGCGTGGAACGAACTTCACTCGCGATGAACACCAACCCACCTCACTGAGCGTACTCACTTGCGAGCTATAACTGTAACCGAACAGATACAGTAACCACGTTCTAGTGTGTACGCGTGGAACGAACTTCGCTCGCGATGAACACCAATCCACCTCACTGAGCATAATCACTTGCGAGCTGTAACTGTAACCGAACAGATACAGTAACCACGTTCTAGTGTGTACGCGTGGAACGAACTTCGCTCGCGATGAACACCAATCCACCTCACTAAGCGTACTCACTAGCGAGCTGTAACTGTAACCGAACAGATACAGTAACCACGTTCTAGTGTGTACGCGTGGAACGAACTTCGCTCGCGACGAACACCGAACCACCTCACTGAGCGTACTCACTAGCGAGCTGTAACTGTAACCGAACAGATACAGTAACCACGTTCTAGTGTGTACGCGTGGAACGAACTTCACTCGCGATGAACACCAATCCACCTCACTGAGTGTACTCACTAGCGAGCTGTAACTGTAACCGAACAGATACAGTAACCACGTTCTAGTGTGTACGCGCGGAACGAACTTCGCTCGCGACGAACACCGAACCACCTCACTGAGCGTACTCACTTGCGAGCTATAACTGTAACCGAACAGATACAGTAACCACGTTCTAGTGTGTACGCGTGGAACGAACTTCGCTCGCGATGAACACCAATCCACCTCACTGAGCGTACTCACTTGTGAGCTGTAACTGTAACCGAACAGATACAGTAACCACGTTCTAGTGTGTACGCGTGGAACGAACTTCGCTCGCGATGAACACCAATCCACCTCACTGAGCGTACTCACTTGCGAGCTATAACTGTAACCGAACAGATACAGTAACCACGTTCTAGTGTGTACGCGTGGAACGAACTTCGCTCGCGATGAACACCAATCCACCTCACTGAGCGTACTCACTAGCGAGCTGTAACTGTAACTGAACAGATACAGTAACCACGTTCTAGTGTGTACGCGCGGAACGAACTTCGCTCGCGACGAACACCGAACCACCTCACTGAGCGTACTCACTTGCGAGCTATAACTGTAACCGAACAGATACAGTAACCACGTTCTAGTGTGTACGCGTGGAACGAACTTCGCTCGCGATGAACACCAATCCACCTCACTGAGCGTACTCACTTGCGAGCTGTAACTGTAACCGAACAGATACAGTAACCACGTTCTAGTGTGTACGCGCGGAACGAACTTCGCTCGCGACGAACACCGAACCACCTCACTGAGCGTACTCACTTGCGAGCTATAACTGTAACCGAACAGATACAGTAACCACGTTCTAGTGTGTACGCGTGGAACGAACTTCGCTCGCGATGAACACCAATCCACCTCACTGAGCGTACTCACTAGCGAGCTGTAACTGTAACCGAACAGATACAGTAACCACGTTCTAGTGTGTACGCGTGGAACGAACTTCGCTCGCGGTGAACACCAATCCACCTCACTGAGCTTACTCATTAGCGAGCTATAACTGTAACCGAACAGATACAGTAACCACGTTCTAGTGTGTACGCGCGGAACGAACTTCGCCCGCGACGAACACCGAACCACCTCACTGAGCGTACTCACTAGCGAGCTTGCAATTGTAAGGTAACGGGTACAGCAACGAGGTTCTGGTGTGTACGCTCACTGTAACCGTAACTACAAGCCGACTCTATCCGCAGTGTTCGTTTTGAGCTCCGCGATGTCGGACGAATTATCTCTCGCTTGTGCAGCACACATACTTGTAGATGCTTTAATGGATGATTATAAACGGCTATGAAGATGGAGTAATCATGGAATGTATCGAGAAAGAATTGATCTAACTCTTCTATTAAGAAATCAGTGAGAGGTCATTACAAAAATTTCAGGAGAATATCTCCAACTCGTTTTGAATATCTAATGAACATAACTGGGCCCAAGATAGAACGAAGAAACACTTCGTTCTGAGAAGCAGTGTCGGTCAACACAGATTAGCTGTGACGCTGAATTGTTAGCTATTGGTGATTCTTTTACAAGTTTACAATACCTGTTTCACATTTCCAAACCAGCCACAGGTTCAATTGTCCCTGAAGTGTGTCAGGCACTGATAGGAGCATTGAAAGAACTAATCAAGGTAATCCTTTCTTCAATAATAATGTAAGTTTAAAAAAAAATCATAAGTAATTTTATAAAATCATATCTGAATTCGCTATTATTGATGTACTGGGAGTATGGCGAGTTTTGCAAAGAAGTTTTGATTTGAGGAAGAAGTGGAAGGGCGAGTTATATCTCGATTTATAGTGGAGGAAGAAGCTGGAGGGTGTGGATCTTGTGTAGTGGAGTAATAACCATAATTTTGTATGGAGTTGTAATATCCTTAATCAACACGCATAATTATCTGAAATATTTTATCTTGAATTGCATTTTTTGTTTCCCTGGTACAGGTTTTCATTTTTTGCCACATAAATCAAAGAAAGACCGTAGTTCCGTATCCTGTTTCGGTTTATCTGCCGCATTTTTCAATATTCCGCAATCCACTATCAGTATTTGTAATTTCGGATCTGGTTTTAGCTTTTTATTGAATGGTTCACGTACTGCAGCGCCACTGTCAGTTTTTGAGTTACACTTTAGGTCCTCCAGCTAAAAATAAAATATTTTATTTATTAATGATAGTAATCATTGTCCCTGTGGTTACATAGGACACTGTTTTCATTGTAGGCGTCTATCAACTGACGACATTTATCTTCCGTCCATTCAGGTCACGATGCTTGAGGATACTGGTAGGTTCGCAGCGTGCATCAACCTTCACTCTCGACGTCCACGAACGCACTGCGAGCGCCCTTTGATTCGCAACAAAAACCAACAACCGTCGTCTCGCTGCGAATGCAACACGTTCCGCTCGCGGCAGGCTCGCGAGCCACGAACACACATGATTCACGGTAACAGTAACGTGCAACGGTTACAATTACAGCTCGCCAGTAAGCTCGCGGCTTAAGCCACCCTACGAACAAACTTGCCAGAACCGCGAGCCAGCATTAAAAGTGCTTTTGAACAGATTGATAGCGACATACTGTACCGAGTGTGGCACGTACTTAACTATCGACTTGATGTACGTAAGAAGATGCATACCGGGTGTCCAAGAATGCAAGGATAACTGTGCAACCGCTTATAGGTCACACCGTGTCCTACTATATACAAAAATATGATTTTAATAAAAGTTTCGAAATTTTTATTTTTTAAATATTTTTTCGAAATATGTCACTTTGTTCAGTTTGCTCCTTGCCATTTCTACAAATTAAGACCTTTGAACCTTGTATTTTTTTTTTTTTTTTTTTTTTTTTTTAAATAAGCCTCAAGGTTGTCTGAGTCATCTAAAACAGGGGTGGCCTACCTAAATAATCATGCGGGCCTCTTTGGAAATGCATCATAACTCCGCGGGCCTCATATTAAATAATATATCCCCATATTAGATTTAGAAACACTATAGACAAGTTTTTGGAGCGGAAAATTGAAATGTAATGAGTTATTACTGTTATTACTGTTATTACATAGATAATGTAATAATAATGATACTAAACGCACATTGTAATGAAATATATAATACTAAAAATGATATATGTATAAATATAAATGAAGTAAATTTTGAAAATAGGGATGCACAAATAGAGTATTTAAAAAAAAAAAAAAAAAAAAAAAAAAACCATTGGTTTTCACTACTTTCGCCATTATAAAATAAATATATTTTGTTAAAGTGTGATGAATCTCGTGGGAGGAAAAAAATATTCAAGGCTGGCCGCGGGTTGGCAACCCCTGATCTAAAACAATGTTCTTTTGTATCTAAAAAAAAAATAACAATTTTAAAAAATTAAAATATCTTTTCTTAAATCATTATTCATTGTCAACATTTTTTGCTACATGTTTAAAATGCACAGTGGTCTCTTTAGCACATTGTACTACCATATAATAATCATTGTAAAAGAAGTATAAAATAATTATAACATTTCAGATTTTATATAATGTTATTTTAACGTTTTAAGAAAAAAAGAACATTATTTTGGATGACTGAAGTATCTTTGAGTAAATTAAAAAATAGTTTAAAAAGTTTTAATTTGTAGAAATGGCATGAAACAAACTGAACAAATTCACATGTTTCGAAAAAAATAATTAAAAATCACTATCTCGAAAATGGTGAGACTTTTATCAAAATAAAATTTTGTCATGTAGTAGGAAATGGTGTGACCTATCTGCAGATGCAAAAAATGATTTTTCAGTTTTTATATTTGGTTGTAAAGTTTTTGTGACACTATGTCAAATTACGTTGCTACATGAAATTGTGAAATCACCTCAATTAATTTTAGTACCTTGTACGTACTACGTAGCAGATAGTGTAGTGTGGCATGGTAAACACACCACTAGCTAGGACATCACCTCATGCACAAATAACACACAGAAATTAATCAAAGTTATGTAGTGACTCGGATCAAAACTTCGAAGATCTCATCATCGGCAAATAACAAAACTCGATTACTACCCATCATTTAAAATATTTTTTTTTATTTATTTGTTATTTCATTTCCCCACACATGGGGATGGGCTGGCAGCGGGTGACGCCCGCTCTTCAGCCTACATTTTTTATTACAAGTCTGGTCTATTTGTTATAATTTATCATTCTTACTATGGTTTACAGTATACTTTGTATATGTTACAATATATATTTTAATATATAGCTTTTATAATGTTGTACAATTTTATTTTACTTTTAGAACTTTTTGCACACAGTTTTTAGATTGCCGGATTGTTCCATAATAGATTTTATTAATTCTGGTAATTCATTTTCTTCTATGACTGACAGTTATGATTGAAATGAAGGGTATATTTCTGGGCGGATGTGTTGATTGGGTATAGGGAGGCTATTGAAGTTTCTATTGTTTAATGTGTGTAGTGCGTAGAGGTGGAGAGCTGGTGGTATATATTTGTGATATGGTTTTAGTGCCTCTGGAGTTTTGATATGTGGAGTGGAGAGTGGGTTGTGTGTGTTGTTTCTGCCTACTGTGAAGGATATTCTGAGGCGTTCGAGAAGGAGAAGGAGGTGCAGAAAGTATATTTTATCGTACAGAGTGTGGTTTGGGAATGGTAGGCGGATTCTGTAAGCGAGGCGGAGTGCATGGCGTTCTATTATTTGCAGTGCCTTGTAATGGGCTGGGCATGCGGATATCCAAGCGGTGTTGGCATATGTTAAAATAGGTCTTACTAATGTTTTATACGTATGGAGTACAGTCTCGGCGTTTAGACCCCACCTATGTCCTGTCAGTCTTTTTATCAAGTTAAGTCGTGTTTTAGCTTTGTCTTTGATCGTCTTTAGGTGGGCAGTCCAGGTCAGTTGGCGGTCTAGCGTCAATCCCAGATATTTGACTGTTTTTGTTTGATTAATAACTTTGCCGTAGATTGTAATGTTGAAGTCATTATGTCCAAATCGTCTTGTAGTTTTTAAAATATTTGCCTTTATGACTAATTTAACTCTCAAATATACAAATCTAACTGCGAGAAGGAATTGCGAGTTTTCAATGCATCAAATACACAGAAGAAAGCATAATGGGTTCTGACACGCTATACGGAAAAAACTAATTATCATGACTGGAAAGAGGTCATTTTACACTCGATTGCACATTCACAAAGAAAATAGTGATATCAATTTCTGTTTATTAAAACATGTGTCTAAGCAGAAATTTAATTCAATTACTATATCATCAGTGACTCTACGATTATTTTGATATTAGGTAAATGTTCTTTTAAAACCACACTTGATTAAAATCTAACACTGATAACGAAATAACAAATATTTCGCATCCTCACTTAGAGGATTAAAAGTGTGTTGAGGTGTAATGAAAAGAGTAAGTCACTTCGGTAACAAGTGGCTTGCTCCGAGTCGCTGCTGGAGCTACGTTCTCATTGCCAATACATCAGCGGATTGGCCTGGTTCTCGGAAGACCACTTTACTGATTAGACAGCGAGGAGGCTGGGAAGAGGTACAGCGAAGCACTGCACTTGTAGTGGACAGTGTTTGGTCATTAGATGCTCTTTCAGTGTCTCCACCTTTCACAAGCTAACACAGCGAGTGATTTCTGCCTCTACCTCCTCGAGATGGACTCATCTTCTGACCTACACACCTATATTCTGTTATAATGATATTACTTCATCTCACCTTGACAAAGAAATACGATAAAAAAGTTGTAATCAATACACATTCCCAATACCACCACAACCCTTAAAAATGGAAAATGTTAAACCACAAAACTTTAATTTCTTCACGAAATATATTGATCCACCATCACTCAAATTTTGCTTTAATTAGAAGATATTATTTTCTCCGTCTGATTTAGGTGGTGAAGGAGAAATTTAAGAGAGTGAGAGAACAAAATGTCGACCTAGCATTTTTAAACGTTCAATGTCCCCTCGTTGTGAGAAATTCGGCAACTGCCTTGAAAATTATCTTACTTCCTCTTTTACAGGTTTATTTTCAAATGCTGTAACACGGACAGTCGATCCCAATACCAAATTACCGATAAGGTACGAAAAGGAGCTCAGTTTTATCATCAAGTTAGGCACCTTCTGCTGTACAATCATATTCCAAAATGTCGCTGTTTAATTCATACTTCCCGCTGATTACAACGTACAGCCTGGAAGTATGAACGGCTACCAGCAGAGACGAAAACAGACTCAAGGCGGCCGAGATGAAGTTCCTGAGATCAATGGTACAGAAAACCAGAAGAGACAAGATCAGGAATGAAGCGATCAGTAAAAAGATCCCAGTCAATGAAACCCTTAAAGAAAAAATTGTCAAAGTAAGATTGCGATGGCTGGGACATGTCAAGCGGATGGACCCAACAAGAACAGCGAGGATATGGCTGGAAAAAGACCTGAAGGGTAAAAGACCAAGAGGCCGGCCCAGAAGGCGATGGCTTGATCTTGTGAAACTGGACCTACATGAAAAAGGTGCATCATGGTCTAGAATCCAAGAAGAGGAAACGTACTTGCTGGCAAAGGAGGCGAGCGCTCTTACAACGCACCCGGGAAACTGGAGACGGATGAAGGTGATGCTGTATAACACATGGAGGTAACCAACAAGACTCATAGATCAAACTAGTGACAGTTCAGACAGAAAATTTCAGATTGTTTTAAACCTGGAAACAATCAGCTACAAAATTCGAGGTGATACTGATCGTTTGAATCCGAAATACTCAGAACAAGAGTGATAAGATGAGGCCGCTGGAATTTTAAATCTTGAACAAGTATAATCTCAACACCTATATTGTCGAAATATATTAAAGTGTTTGTATCCTTTACTTCTACAGAAAATAAAAACAGTGTTTGATTCAGCAATATTTATTCGAAATCGAACAAAGTTTTGAAAAATTGAACATAATGTTATGTTATCTGTAGATAACGTCCAAGGTGATTGGAACACGGGAGAAACTTACGACACCACATTTCGACCGACTCAGATGTGCTATCTCTTACAGTTGTTCCAAATGTCGGGATAGTCAGTGTATCAGCCCAAGGCTGAAATCATTTAAGTTGCTTCGTCTTATTCCTCTCCCGGCTATGGTAAGCTCGCGTCAAAGAAATTAAGTAAAATTATAGTTTAAAACATTTACAAAAATACGTTTTTGTAGCATTGTCAACCAGAAAGTTAAAAATAATCTGTAAATATTAAGATTTGGTTCAGCAGTGATGCCCCACAATGCAGTATACGAGTTTAGCTTAATTTTTGAATAAGGTTAAAATAAATTTAAAATAAACCATTTTGCTAATTAAAACATTGTTAACTGTTAATTTTTACTATTTAACATTAAAACTGATTAATTAATTTAATTAACAGACGTTTATTATTTAATTTGTTAACACTTTAAATAACTATGTTTTATAAATGTGCGCTAAAAAACTGTTAGCGCCAATCCCGCAAAGATCCCGTGGGATTGAAAGCACTGCGGGAGTAGACCGATGATAGAATTATATATGGTGGCATTTGATTGGATCTATTCTCTTTGCGTCTCCCCACTTTGTTGTCCTGATGAAAACTTGGTGAAGTGGCGAAAAAAAAAAAATTGCTAGTTATTGGCCATATTTGTCTCAAGGATCTATCATCGACATCTTAATACAGAGAAGATCAGATAACCCAGCGCCTAGACGTTTGTCCGCAGTACAAAGATAGTGATAACCACGTTGCTGACTTTTGGTCCTTTATAAGGTGAACGATTGGAACCTGATGTTGACTGTAGTACCTTTTTTCCATTTCGCTTTTAGTTTTTTGTTAATAACAGTTTGTTTTTTCCTAACTATTATATCAGCAACGGTTTTAACATGAAATATATAAACCTCAAACACATAAATGATAATAAAGAACGCCAATGCAATTGTTGTTATATGGTTTAATGCTGTATGCGTTTCACCTCTCAGTATGGCTTCATCAGCGACCACTCTTAAATTGCAACCTTATTCTTATTAGCCGGAACATGCTTTGGGGAAAAAGCAGAGATGTGTGGCTACAAACAATAATAACATCAGTGTAAACAGTAAGTAAACAAGTATCACTAAATATTTCAATTTAGTATTACGTTAGATATTATGTACTAAGTTTTGTAAAATAAGTGTATATTTTAACACAGATTTGTCGCTGAAGATGCCTCTATGACACGGCACTAAACCATACAAGAGCAGTTGCATTGGCGTTGTTTATTAATATTTTACTTACTAAGCAACTGTGAATAAATGGCCTAAAGCAACACTGCATTAAATCTGAAATATATAACATACATGTTTCATAGTGCCATGTGTTACTATATATACTTCTCATCGCCTGATTAAGAAAACATTGCACACACTTCTGTAAGTTTCACACTCTCGGTAAAGTCAGAAGTAGTTCAGAGTCTGTGAACAAAATAGAATCCGATTCCCAATAATGGTCGACATGAAATAATTCCTGCTGCATTTAGGATCGTTTAGGCCATGGTATTTAGTTTAGGCCATGGTATTTCATGCTTGTAGCTCTACATACCCCTATAAAATATCCCAGGAAGTGGGGAACCCGCTTAAAAAAAAACTGCTACCTTTTTTTACTTCTCCTACTGGCGACAATGATCGGTATCGACCATTGTGCGAACCCCACACTTTGAGAAACCCGATTTAGGGGAACTCTCCCACCTATAAAATAGAAGTTCACAACTGGAAAAGAACTATGAAGGTAGACAATGATTAGAATATATGAAGCAGATAATTGAAGATGTAGGTTATAAGGAGCATGTTGAGGTGAAGAGGTTAGCTAAAGATAGAAAGGGCTGGAGGATTGTATCAAACCAGTCGAGAGACTAATGACAGCAGAAAACAGGGAACATTATGCTAAATTTTAACCTTGATATTTTTGCGTAACACCTAATTTGGATTCTCTGATATTAAGGCGTGAATTCGATAGGATTCACGAACAATTTATCAGTCGACAATTGTGTTAATAAACTGAATCAACCAATGGCTTAGACTGCAGGGGTTGGTCAACCCAAAAGATCTCGCGGACCACTTTGGAAGTGCTTCATAACTCCGCGGGCCGCATATAAAACTATTTGTCCCCACTAAAGACTTTTTTTGAGTTGAAACATGAGTTAGTATTGTGTTTACTATTATTAGTACATGTAAACATAGATAATACAGTAATAATGATACTATACGCACATTGTAAAGAAATATATAACACTAAAAATGACATATAAAAAATATTTTGTAAAAGCGTGATGAATCTCGCGGGTCAGAAAAATGTTCAAGGCGGGCCGCATGCGGCCCGCGAGCCGCGGGTTGGTCACCCCTGGTAATCGCGAATGAATCTTAATGGTTTTATCATTCTTTCTATCGATCTACACCAGAGCCAATTAAATTTTTAAAGTTATGTACAACTCGGTGAAAACTTCCCTGAAGTACATAGCAATATCATTCAAATTCAATGTTATTCAAAGATGTCATACACCCATAAATATTCTAACATACTTCAATAGTTCATATTCTTCGGCTAATACAGCGATTTGATCTTAAAAAAAAAAGCAACATTAATGTTCATGTGAAACAGAATTAATTGAATTTTTATAGTAAAATACTTTGGGCTTTTGAAGCAGGGTACTCTATATTCTTTTGGTGTGTGCCTCGATGCTCAAACTGAAGTGTGAATTTATTCCTTGAGAGCTCATTTAGACAGTTTTCTTATCGGTACAATCTGCGACTTGTTAGGTTGAGTGGTTTAGGCACTCGCGCCGTTTCAGATCCCTTTGTTTCAGGTACTGTGAGGCGTCACGCAGCCGAGCGTAATCCAGATTAGGTGCGCAGTCCTCTCAACTGAGTGGCAGATTGCGGCAGATTTGGTTCTCAGATGCGGCTGCAACCTGCACGAGCGGGAGTGTTTCTGTGATCAGTACGCAAAGCGCTATCTACTGACATCACCTGAAGCAAACTGAGAATACAGTATCTAATACTGCTTTATGTCACATACATTATAACAAAAGTGCACCCGCCAAGTCGAGACAGCGGCGGTACTGCCTAACCTTTTCCCAAAGCGATTCGGGTCATTTTTGTACCCTAATTTCTTCGATCATATTGAGGCTACATGTCTCAGAATTCTGTTATTCATAGATATCAGCAATATTAGCATATGTATTGAATTCTATTTCATTACTGCCCTACATTTTGATGTTATTCATAGGCAAATTCCACCGATTTTGTCACTCACTTACTGACTGATGATCATCAAAACTCTAAGGTTCTTCTCCGTTTATGTTATAGATCGTTTATCTACAGTAAAAACAAATGTCACATTGACAATTATGCTTCTCATAATTTTACTGAAAATGTCATAGTTATTCTAAGACTTTTCAAACCGTAAGATGTGCGAGTGAGTTCTTGGATTATGCATTTGTAACCTTGATAGCATTTATATCGGTTTACGAAAACATGGTATGCATAATGACCAAGTTACCAAACATTTTTATAATTCTAGAGATCTCATAACTTTTTGTCACTACATAAGAACGAGACTTGGCCTATTTTTACAAGAGTTGTTATTGTGAAATTTAATTTTTTACTTCGTCATCAGCACCCCAGTTTATATATATATTCAATGCTGTGAATTTTCAAATATTTAAGCATTAATTCTTCATTTACAATGAATAGTTGTGCCGATATTATCAGAAATAATAAGAAATACGTCGTTTAAATTATTTAGGTATGACTTCATGGTACGATGCATATTAATGGACATCTATATGTATTTTCTTGATTAGCACCCCAGTTTATACTGTATATATATTCAATGCTGTGAATTTCAAATATTTAAGCATTACTTCCTCATTTAGACTGAATAGTTATGCTGATATAAGAAATATAAGAAATACGTCGTTTAAACTTTTATCCATGCATATTAATGGACATGTATACGTATTTTCTCCAGTGCACATCTGTGTGTTTTTTGGGAAGTTTCAATCCAGTGTCTCTTTTATATATTTCTCCGGGAAATTTTTAACTCAAATTGAAACTCAGAGATCATGTTTTTGTCTGATTATGGCAGCAGCAAATCATCTTTCTATTCACGTGATTGGAATTGTGTTTTACTACGTTATCCTTCTTTAGAATAGTTACAAGCAATAATGGTTCTGCGAACGATTAAATTCCAACATTCGAAGAAGAATAATAATTGATAAATTCCACAACTACTAAGCGGATGAAATCTCGTTACCGAAATATGTGTCGAAAGCAAGCAAAAAACATTTATTTGACAAGAAATTATTTTCTTCTATACGCTTCATCTGTAGAAACCACAATCTGTGTCATCACTTATTTGATTAATGTAGTCAGAATCAGTAGGACAACGATAAATCATTATTAGAAATCTTTGTAGAACTGAAGCAGATCGTTACAAATGCTTAAGACAGTCTTGAAACCAGATAGACTATGCACCGAACCCACACTTTTAAAGATCCCCTGTAGTTTCAAATATTGATCTAGGAATTAAAAAAGAACTTTTTAAAACTCTATGTGTGGAGCACAGTACTTTATGGTAACGAAACATGGACTTTAGGAATACCGGAAATAAAGAAAATTGAAGCATTTGAAATGTTGTGCTACAGAAGAATGCTGAAAATTAAGTGGACTGACAAAGTAAGAAATGAACGAGTTTTGGAAATGATGGGTGAGAAAACAACTTTGTAGGAAGAAGCTTACAGCAAGATGAGACAGGGTGGTAGGTCATATTTTGAGACATGCTGGATCGGTTAATTTGCTTGTGGAGGGAACAGTCGAAGGTAAGAACTGCAGAGGAAGACAGAGATTAGAATATATGAAGCAGATAATTGTGGACGTGGGTTGTAAGGGGTATGTAGAAATGAAGAGGTTAGCACAGGATAGGAAGGGATGGAGGATTGCATCAAACCAGTCGATAGACTGACGACAGCAAACAAAAAAAAAAAAAAAAAAAAAACACACACACCTTCGTTTTATGCTAATTTATTTTATTAATTCACCTAAGGATCAAAATCTCTCTGTTAGAACAAACATTTTCAATACTCTTATCGTAATTTTTTTCTACATTTCCTAATGCATATACTTCATTTACATACAGTTTTAGAAAGTTATTTTTGAATGTCTGAAACCGGAATTTTCTCATTATTGGAAGGGTCCTTCTCCTTATTGTTTATCCTAAACCTTCGTTATATAGACCGTGAAGTCCTATTTCTTCTTCCTAATTCTTCTACAGCATTTGTTTTTCAATTAGATAGTTTGGTGTTTACTGTTGTATTATTGTGTGTTACTTCATCACCTTCAGATCAAATTTGTTTATTCCCATCATCTTTCTCCTACTCATTAATTAATACTGTTTAATAATTTCTACCGTGCGTGGTGGGTGATGGGTAACCTTCTACCTTCGCATTCCGGAGGACGTGGTTTCGAGTCCCTGTTCGGTCATCTACGGTTTCCCTAAATCACTCCTGGAGAAAGTTGAGATGGTCCCTTCAATAGGCCGTAGCCGATTTCCTTCCCTCACCCCCCCCCCCCCACAGTCCCATCCCGCCTCTACTAAACTCGACATCGACGAGGCGCAAAGTCATAAGTTAAAAGAAAAGTAATTTCATTGTTCCTTCAGACTCACAGTGGTGTACTAGAGCTGTGGTGGCCAACCTTTTCAGCAGCAGGGCTAAATTTTAGAATTAGAATACTCCATTGGGCCGCACGTTCTAGTTTCTTGGAAACAATACTTAAATATATTTTTAATGCAACTTTTGACTTAGTTTGGGGAAATAAGTGCGTCAGTTTTGAAAAAAAATGTATGAGTTACATCAACAATTAACCTTCTGGTGGCTAATTATCACAGTAGCATTCCCACCGAACATATAAATCAACGAAACTCTTGGTACACATAACTTGTTTTTATTAATAATTGGTGAAAGCACAGTAGCCTAACGTTTCCATTAATTTGTATTTTAAATTTCCGAATAAATATACCTAATTAAAAAACAATGTATCTCGTTTCTGGAATGACCCATTTGGATACACGGTTTTACGCCTGCCAAGTCTATTTAACGGCGGCACTGCCTACTCTATTCTCAAAGCGATGTGGGATATTTTTGTGACATGGAAGCAGTGCTAGCTTCCAAGATGTCGTCTGACAATCCGAATTTGACGTGGCTAGAAGCCCGAGAAGCTTTCTTTCAGTGTTGCTGTCACGAAAGCGTGTATAGACATCATATATATATATATATTATTTCATTTCTGCTCTTAATATGAAGTTATTTGTGTGCAAACCTCATCGATTATCTCGCTCATCTAGTGACTAAGGATCATCAAAACTCTAAAGATCTTTCCGTAGTCGTTACAATCGGAAATATTATACACAGGTAAGGTTCCCACGCAATTCATAAGAAAAGTCTAAAACTGTTGAATTTTTGTGTACTTACACCTTATCCATCTCAAAAGTGAAATCGCTTTCTACCCTAATATCTTTATATGCCGCGAACATTAGTTGTAAACGTAGCTTAGTAATCTTAATTATTGAGCTGAATTTTACATTGTTCCTTCCCTTACTTCGGAAATTCCAATTTTTTATCCGTTTACGACACTCTACATCTGAATTCCAAAGTACTAACTGTGATCCCAGAAGCAGGTAATTTGATACACATATACAGTTTAACCCCTAAATCATAAGAAAAGATAAATACAGTTGATTTTCTCTGTATTTTTCCAATGGCTACCCCAAACATGAAAAGCCTCGAAGCAAATTTGTGCGTTGATTGTTTTGTTCTGGTTGTTGGTATATGCTATAATTTCTGTTATGCATAGAGATCAGTAAATTTAAGTTCATGTATTTAATATGGAAGTTATTGATACAGCTTCTACTTAGATGATGTCAGTAATGCAGGCATTGCATAGTTCGTCCAGAACAAATCGGACGCGAACTCATTGTTTGAATTGAGTTTGAGTACCGTTGGGGCAAGTATTCAAACTTGAAAAATGGGGTTTCAGCAGGAATATTGGGAAAAATAGACAACGAAGAATTGCTAATGTGCTAATATTTGAGTCATAAAAGTAATTTGACTCTCAATAAACTATCAATCAACGAAACGAAATAAAATCCTATAACCAACAATTCTTGTAAAAAAAAGTGGCTAGTCATAATGCATGACCGTAAAACTTCTACGTAAATAAATGCTTCAACAGTGTTGTTTTATCTATCTTAGAAATACACAAAACCAAAACTTTTCCTCCCTTCATTTCCAAGATTCACAAGTCTTACCCTACAGTAAAAATTATGCCATACATTATGGCCAAGTCAATTAAAAAAAAAAAAAATCAATGAGCTGTAACACCATGAGAAACAATTCTGTTTCAAAAGGAAAAGTCTAGGATCAAAACTATATCTTACAACATTAATCACTTTGGCTTCATTTTTAGAAGTTTTGTTTTTGTGAAATTGTTTTTACAAAAGTGTCGATTTATCGACATCTCTTTCCATATATCAAAATCCGAACGAAATACTTTTGAAAATATAGATTAACCGAAAATCTGATGTTTTAAAAAATATCAACAGCTCTAGTTTGCAGCTTTCTTTTTCTTGAAGTTTCTTTCGCTCATGGAACAAATAAACCATACAATTTATCGATTGTCACAAACTACGACAAATAATTTGTATTTATAAATTCCTTCAGGCATTGCAACCTCCAGTCACTTTGATGCACTTGGCTCACTTTCCACTTTCTTCAAACTCTGAATAAAGTAAATTTCTTAGATATCGTTCTAATACTTACCGTCAAGTTTTATCAAATAATATTGTTAACAATTAAAGTGAAGATATTTATTTAAAAAATTTATAAACTACCTACGAGAAAACAAAGCGTTTTGAACTTCTAGTAACTGCGTTGGTATTGTCTTTGAACCAAAAAAACGAGATATTAGGCTGCATGGTTGCTAAGCCCGTTGGGGATTTAATAAATACTGCGATAGAATCTCGTACAATATTTTATAGATTTTGCTGCCTAAATACATCTTATAGTTTTAGAAGTATAAACATTTCTTTCGCATAGATGTCTTCTGTCCCAGTTCTTGCAAAATCAATAGCATCTTCTTCCAGTTCATCTATGTTTGTCTTCGCTGACGATGTGGCTTTGTTGGATATGTTACTTCCGGGTTGATGGCATATCATGCTATGACCTGAGCCAGTAGCAGGTTTTGTTGCTGCAGTAGCTACATCATGGTGTTTAGTTTGCATTTACTGTCACTTTCTGCTGTAGCACCGTGGTGGCGCTGCTGCCGGAGGATGGACAGTTGCTGCGAAGTCGTTGTTTAGTGCTGAAACCGTGGGTCGATGTGAGGCTTATGCTGACGGGGCATCGGCTTGTCGACACGCAGGTCTCTTCACTGGGCACCCACTGCAGCAGGCGGGGTGGTTTCCGCTACAGTTGTAGCATGTAGTCGTTCCATCCCTTGAAATGTTACAATTCGCAACATTGTGAATACCCGCGTATCTCACTCAGCGCTCCTTTCATGTGCAGTCGCGGGTCAGGTGTCCATGTCCCTGACAGTGAAAGCACTGAGCCTGGGCGAGCGGTGGTCTCTTCATCATTTCCAATTGGACCTTGGGTCCGAGGAGAGTCGTTGTCCTCTTCATCCGCGGTACCCTCAGGCTGAAACGTATACAGCGGAAGACGGTCTTCAGTGTCCGGGCGACTCATCTGATGCACGTCCTAGACGACGATGCCACCGCTGTTGAGCTCGGTGGCCACCGTATCCTCAGGCACTTCAGCCGGAATCCCGCGAATGACCAGTCTCATTGGTCACCGAGGTTACTGTGGGGCGTGGCGAACGCCGCGCCCGTGCAGGAAATCCGTCAGACGATGGAGTTGCGATGGGTGCTGTGGTAAGAAGCGAAGCTCCTCTTTAACTGGGAAGCAGAGAAGGTGGTTTTCTGTCCCCCTGGAGAAGGCGATCACCAGTTCTGTGTAGTTTCCTTCGTAAAATGCTGTAAGCGAGATGATTGTCAGCCGCCATCGCTTCAGATGTCATGTTGATCTCAGATGGGGGTGGCGTGACAGCTTGGGTGTTGTCGGCCTTAGATCTTTAAGTTTGGGTGTTGCCAGTGGCATCGACCTGTTTGGAGCAGGTTTCTTGGTGTGGGTGGTGTTACTAGCCGGGTCGAAGCCGAAGATAATGAACCTCCTCCTCAGGAGTTCAGTGTATTTCTCAAAGACGTAATGGTCCGAATGCATTTTCGGGAAAACCAGTGCTTCCGGCCACACAGTTACCCCAGGCGGGAGAATCTTCTCGGCGTAGTGGCTGTGTTCCGGAACTGTCATAACTATCTCAAAAGTCGAGAGGTCATTAGTGGGTATAACCCAGACAAATTTGTAATCATCTAGGCAGATAGCGATGGAGAGTATCCACTTGCGAGGGTTGCCGTTAACCAGGCGGCGTCTCCAGACTTGCGTGGGGATGTCTTCTGGTGAGACGTTTTCATGGTCTCTCTCTGTAGCTCCATTTGGAAGATGAAAAGCTTCCCCGATTACAGCGATGGTCTGAGGAAATTGAGAGGTTTCACGCTTGGGCATGACGAGTTGCAAGGAAGTCAGGTAGTCGCTTGTTGAGTTGAGAAAATCGCTTAAAGTGTCCGAAATTCCTTTAGTTAGCTCAAAACCGACAAACAGGGTGTGGGGATATTGCGCTGGACATAAAGCGCACCATTCCCCACTGTGAAGGTCCCCCTCCTCCACTTCATCAAGTGAAAGCAGTCGTAGCAGAATCGAGAACATCTCCAGTAGCTATGACCGTTGTCGCAACCTATCGACTTCCCCACAGGGTGTACGACGAAGTCAATATCTCCGCCCTTATTAGTCTTCCTGGTAAAAATCTTCATTGTGGGAGAGCTCAATGCGAAGCATCAGGACTGGCAAAGCAGAACTGCCAACCCTGCTGAAAACATCCTAAGGTCCACTGCCCGAACCTATGTGTATGGGCACCCAACGAACCAACGCACCATGCCACCGTAACGAAAGGCATCATAGGGTTTGTCTGGACCACTCTTGACATGACATTCCAATGGACTACTCACCTCTTCTACTTGGAATCGACGTTGGGGAGTGGCAAAAAATGAGTCGACTGGTTCTGGGTTTCGATGGTCCGACTGTGGCCGTTTTAGGGAGAGAGGTACAGCGGATGGGAATGTTGAAGGTGCTCTAAGATTCTCTACCAGTATCATAAATGAAGTTGCAATAGTCGACACATCGCCTTGTGGAGATCAGACACTATTACCGGATCGCCAAGAAATAGTGATAGATTAACGAGGAACCCAGCAATCTGACGCCTTTTCAATCAAATTCAGCGGGAGCTGCAGGCAATAATGGTAAAGGCGAGTTTACACCGCTCATTTTTCGTAATCACTCCGGATGAATCACTCGCAGTGAAAGGAAAATGAACTGTGTAGACAGAAATTCTTCCAAAGTGATAATAAAAGTTGACGGTTGAAAGAAGTTAGCTCGGGTCCAGCTTTTCATTAACTTTGGGTATTTCACTAGGACGAATCATCAAGAGTGACGCGTGTAAGGAACAATCAAAATATCTAAGTGAAACCTCGTCCTGGATCGGTTTCACTTGCATGTTTCTGACTGTTGTTATTTTTGAAAGAAAATGGTTTTTAAATGGAAATAATACCACACTTCTTGATTTTTAATGTCGTTTCATAATCACGATTGTTTATGGAACACAAAATATGAAAGTCGTAAATAATAATAAGGGATCAAGCTATGGAAGACATGATTAAAGAAATTAAATCTCACACTGTTAACAATAGAAGACATCAAGTGCAAAATTAAAACCAACCGAACTAGGTATCTTAGTGAATTAACTAATGTTTCAAAATCAGTAAGAAATGTTGCAAATTGGTCATCTAGGTATAAGAAATGCATACACAAATGCTTCAAAGCACTTACCAGCTGCAAGAAATCTGAAAGTAATTTCTGACTTTATTTTAGCTGGATAACATGATCTCGTAGAAGTATTTTGTTTTGTAATTACTGGTGAGATTTTTGATCTCAAATCTTGGTATTGTGATTCAAACATTCCAAGATAAATATGGTTATCCAATACACTATCTTCCAGCATGATTTCTGAAGACTCCATCGCACCACGCCATAAGACCCAGCTTCTTATCCACAACGTCTCTTTTCTATCAACGTCCCCGACGATGGAACTATTAATTTCGTAGGTTTCTGCGAATTGAATCTACTCCAAAATTCACAAGTTCATTAGCTGCCATCTTGTAGTGAATTGAATGGTTCATTTGTGATGATACGTCTAATGGAAAAGTGAGTTCACCTTTACTGTTACTGCGAGAGATTCATCCGGAGTGATTATGAGAAACTGGACAAGAAAACCCGTGTTAACACAACGAAGCTGCGAATGGTTCGCACGTATTGCAATGCTGCGACCAGACGACGGCAAGACCTTGATAGCAGCGCTCCTCGGCTAACACACTTGCGGTCAGCGTTGAGGAAATCATCCGGTCCCTTTACGCGATCTTGAAGACCGGCAATACGTCTGCGGACACTGGAATAGACACGCAATAGATACCCAACTGCATCGCCGGGCTGCAAACATGCAACGCATAGGAGCATGACCAACTAGAAAATCGCGCACTCCGAAGTCTATCACCAGACTCCGCGAACTACCTGGCTCGCTTCTTCAGTACCATTCTGCGAAACTTGACGTTTCAGAAAGCATGTAAGTCATGCCGTTGCGATCGGGATCCTGTCTCTACCCATAATTACTGGCCCATTACTCTATTTTTTTTGCACAGAAAAGTGTTCAAGAGATTGTTGCTGATGTGTATTAACAACCACGTCCATGTTGAAGACGCCTAAAAGCAAGCGATTATGCGGACAGCATCTACCACCGTTATCCAGTTTCTCAAGAATCACTCTAGGTGTTTTAATGTTACGTAGTACAGTCTCAGTTTCTATGCCACACATACCAATAAGATTCGAGATTAAAAATCTTGAAATATTCGCAAGTAAAGAAACAATATTTGTTTTTATGTTTATAAAGGTACATGTATACTGAAATCGTTCATCTGCTTGCTAGCAGATAACAACATTTATAAGCGGTGAAGACGTGTTAAAATAGTAAAAACCATAATAGATCGAGATTTAGTTTGGGTTTGGCATGATAGTTTATGCATATAAAAATAGGTCAATCTGTTCGTACTCGGGCAATACATCACCACTGCAAATATTACTTGCACAGAAACTTTGCGAATTACATTGAATTATGACTATGGTTGGCACGGCCATAATACGATATTCCTTAATTGTTCCGAGCAAAAATGATTTTAAAACATTTATTTGCAACCTAAACTTTGAAGGAAAATTGGAGATCCAAGAAAGATGAGAAAACATTGATACCCAGCTTTTTCCTACCTATCCAACATTTCTTTGATAGCTCATCAGTGAATTAACAGCATATATATGAAATTCCACGTGGACGAAGTTGCAGAAATAGCGATGTTGTTATAAATCCCTCTTCTTGTAACCCTGTTGGGAGCTCTTGAATTAATTAACCTGTGTACTATCCAAGCTAGAAGTCTTGCAGCTCCTTTAAATTAACCTCAGTGGTATCAGACCACTTAAGTCAATCCAAAAGGCTGTGACCTAGAAAACTTATTTCGGAAACTATTAGATTAGACTGAACGGCGTTAACTCTTCAAAATATTCTACTGTGGGAGATATGATCACCTTTGGTTCAAAACCTACATCTTCCCACGAACTGGCCATCCTAATTATTATACGTAGGTAGGAATTTTTTGTGTTGCATTTCAGTGGAGTACTATATTTTCCCTGCTTTTTACACATCGTATTTCTAAATTGGTAAACTAAGGACTGCCGAAATAGCTATGGAAAGGTCAATGCTAGGCCTAACAAGAAAATACAAGACAAGAACAACCGACATTAGGTCAGCTACGTAGGTTACAAACATCTTAGAGAAAACAGCATTCTTGAAATGGCAATGGCCGGCCATATTGATTGACAAAAACAGTGTTAGAGTGGAGATCAAGAGATCAACATATACCGAGAAGAAAACCACCAGACCGATGCGAGATGGGACAAGGATATTCTTGAGGTTGTTGGTGTTAACTGGCAGAAGATCGCCCAAGATCATGCGACTGGAGAAGACTGCTCAACTTCTACCAGAATCCATGACTTTCAGAGGCCACGTCAATAAATGATCGAACTGGCTGATGATTTCTGAATTGACATTAGTGTTGGTGATGCATGCTGTACTCATAAACTATTTCATTGCATGATTTACAATAACTAAAGTGCTATCTATGACACTATTTAGTTTCTTTTTTTATTGAAAAACTGTAGTGTTTCGGGTTACTTTCATGTATTTGAGATTAACAGAAATTAAAAAATATACAAAAGCTGAGATGGTTCCTAATATATACCTCCAAATAACGTAAGTAAATTTACTTAATAGGCAGATGATGAAATTGACCTGCCTTAGCTACTGGAACTTTCTAAAGGAGAATAAAAGTTTGATCCATATGCTAAAATATAATTTGACGTTATTGATAAACAAATCGCTGCTGTCGCATGTAAGGATCGCCATTTATTTTCGCCGGTAAAACAAGAGAAGGAAACTCGCATATATTTAAGTTCTTTCCTGCGTTCGACTGAGCTAACCAAACAGTTGCTGATGGAGCAGGTACGTGTGTGTAAACGTGCACCTTATTTGGATTGTTTCTGTTTGGTTTTCATTATTCCGAACATTACGTTTCCAGCCGACACTTTGCAATACGTCTCTAACGGCTGGCGGGCATGAAATTCCTATTTACACAACCTCCTGCAAATATGCACCGTGTAATTGTCGACGGAGGACCACTGCGCCATTCTGGTGCTGCGGTGCTGATTACAATCAAACCACTTTACCAAACTTGCCTAATAAGAAATTATCGAATCCGGAGAGGTTCTGGGATGAGATTTGATGGATGAGATGGAAAAGGGTGGAGGGGAATTAATAAAAATATTGTGTGTTGTAAGAAAGTAAAAGGAAACTAAAAAGTAAAGACCCACAACTGCCACTTTTTACTGTCTAACATTTTTATGATTTGTCTCTTTGATTATTATTATGTTTTAATGTTCTTTTGTAGTTCACATGAAGGTGATTAGTGTAATTAGGTTTTCCTACTGTTAGGAATACTGCTCCACTACCAGTTCGAGAGGCATGTTAGAAAATTCCTATCTCCAACCAATTTTAAATATTTTCTGACATAGCCATAGGGCTGTCTCAGTTTCTCATATCTACTTGACGTACTTTCTCTTATTTAATCACCTGAAGGATTTTTTTCCTTATGGCTTTACGCCTCGTCGACGTCATTAGAGGTGGGATGGGACTGGAGACAAGGAACGGGAAGAAATTTGGTCATGACCCTTTTGAAGGAAGCATTCCTTCCCGTTCATTTTCCCCAGTCCCATCCCGCCTCTAATGACCTTAGCCGTCGACGAGGCGTGGCGTTCTGGCCAGCAGCACCGCCGTTCCGGTCGTCCGCGAAAGCGGGCCCAGAACTACCAGAGATGATGGACACAGACGTCACTCTCAAAGATGAGAGGACAGAGCAGCTCATCCAACAGCAACCTACTGATACCCTTGTATCTTCTGACGCTCCGTCACCTGATTCTCCAGAGTCACCATCACCAGATTCTCCTGCGCCACCGTCACTTGATTCTCCTGAGTCACCGTCGCCCGATTCTCCTGCATCGGAAGTCCCTTCGGGCCCGGAGCAGGGTCCCGTGCCACCGATCCACGTCAGCTACACAGGGAACTACTGGACACTTCTGGCCCAGCTGCAGAGCACCATGAAGCTCCCCATGTTCAGCTGGCCGGACCACCTGGGACTGAAGATTCTGCTGTCCTGCCCCGCAGACTTCGAGGCAGCCACACAGGTGCTAGGGGAAGCATCCCTATCTTTTGAAATCATGTTTCCAGGCCACAAGATGAAGAGGCTTGGCAACAACAAGCCGAGATCAGCTGAAAAACCACCGCCACGAGAGTTGGTACAGTGCTTCAGATGTCAAAATTTCCGACATCTAGCCATCAACTGCACGAAGCCAGCAAGATGTGTCCACTGTGGAGGCGGCCATTATGTTGCAGAATGCAACCAGCGTCGCGAGGATGCCGTGTGCTGTAACTGCGGGGTCTTCACACGCTGCTTCCTACCGCGGTTGCAGAGCATGGAAGCAGCAGCGCAACACCAAGAAAAGAAGTGAGCGAAGTCGGCCCCATACGCAGCCCGCAACAAGCCGGCAAGTAGTCAGCGGCTGCCCTCCAGTGACTACCACAAATATTGAAGGCTGGGCCAAAAGATGGAGACTTGCCTTCAACGCAGGGAAAAGTCAGGCCACATTTATCACCAGGAGAGTAGTTCCACTGAATCTACAACCCATCCAACTATTTGGCGAGCCGATACCGTGGACCCAAACCACGATCTACCTCGGTGTAACCCTCGATAAGCGCCTCACCTGGAAACAGCATACTAGGAAAGTCAGAGCAAAGGCAGAAGGCAGAATGAGGACTCTTTATCCCATTCTGAACCCGACGTCTAAACTAAAACCTGACCAGGCCATACGACTGTACACTGCTCTGGTACGCCCGGTTCTAGAATATGCAGTGGTTGTGTGGGGAAATGCTGCTACCTCACACATCCAAAAGCTGCAAACGATTCAAAATAGAGCAATACGCTATGCATATAAACTGCCCAAAGAGACCCCGTCTTCAGTGCTACATGAAGTCAGTGGTCTGGAAAAATTAAAAGTCAGAATTAGAAAATTGGCTGCTAAGTTCTATACAAACAGCACCAATTCAACAAATCCACTCATTGTTCAACTAGGCAACACACTTAACTTCAACGACAATATCAGGTGGCCAGTCCACCTCATACAGTAACCCCCACCGGAGATGACAATCCAAATAAGCCACACCAATAAAGACAACCAACACAAAAACCTGGAAGGAGATGCACCATGTGTAAGAACTTCCCCACACTCCAGGAGAACAGCCACCTGGGTAATGATGTCGTAGTCGTAGTCCAGTGACTACCCAGCCTGATCTCCGACGCACGCACTCGCAGCCAAGACAACGTGAGAGCAAAACTAAGGCACCGGAACCTACTAGGCATCGCACAAATACTACTAGACAGCGGCAATCAAACAAACAAGAACGGAGGAAGACCACCAGAAGGGAAGACAGCGGAGGTGGCAGAGTAGTATGCAACCGCTCCTGCACCACACATTCTGCCGATCTACGAGAGAGAAGATTAGACAAACTCATCGCCCTCCTCACGAAGCTGACAGCCCATCTGACTGCAAAAGAAGACCAGTCTGCCTCCCTGAGGCAGCATTAACGTCACCACACATAACGCGGCGTGCCACTTCTGTAAAGGAACGAAGGCCGCGGCGGCAACCACCCACTGAAGAAGACACTGACAGCCAAACGAGAAGACACGCCGACAGTGAAGATATGTCCCGTCTAATTAACTTGGAGGCAATGTCCTAGGACAAATACTCCACCTCACACCAGCTCAAATGGAGCTGTGACTAGGCTGTATGCGCGCGCGTAAAGCAATATGTAAAAAAAAAAAAAAAAAAAAAAAAAAAAAAAAAAAAAAAAAAAAAAAAAAAACTTATTTAAAAAATGAGTGTTTTAAAAGCTACAAATTAATATTACTCTCTCATTCCAATGAAATCTGATTGTGAAAGGATGGATGTCAGTAATATCTAAACCACTTCCGTACATTCCACACGTAATTGTATAGATGAATAAGTTGATCATCTTGTCCTAATTAGCTGGTGATAAGCTTCAAGTGGCTGCGCATTTAGCCTGCGTTCCAGCTAAACCTAATCTGGCAACTGAGTGAGAAGCCGTTTACACAGAACCCATACCGCAGGCTTTACGGACTACTACCGACCTACAAACGAAGCAGTGAAGGGAACAATGCTATTTCGAAATAACTGGCAGGAGAGAAAAGGTTAGAGAAACAAGGTGTCATACGGATACTTATATGAATTGTCTCGTGCTATTCGCGATTGGATTGATCGGAGTTATTTCCGGTGCAACGCCTGCTCTGCCAACCACAGTTTTGTGAGTTACAGAATATAGATGTAAATGTTGATACCTTGGTAAATCAGCCTTTTTTGTTTAAGGTTTTACGCCTTATTGACGTCGAGGTTATTAGAAGTGGCAGGGGACTGGGGCAACGAACGGGAAGGAATTTGGCTATGACCTTTTGAAGGAACAATTCACGTAGCCGTTTTCTAGAAATCGACTTTATCTACGCCTTTGTTGGAGGGGGCTGATAGTTTCATCAATAACTGTAGCTAAATAGTAATAATTCTGTGTTATCTTAATGACCTACGGCGGAGTTTCTTACCGACTGCTCATTTCCCTTTTGGCTACCCAATATTCCTACCAGATAACAGGAGCCGACAGTTAATAGTGGAATCCAAACCACGCAGTGTGCCGGAGATGGATATCATGGTTTCCATGGTTTCCCAGATCACTCCAGGCAAATGCCGGGATGCTTCCTTTAAAAGACCATGGCAAAATTCCTTCCCATTCCTTGTCCCCCATTCTTTCCCGTCTCTAAAAACCTCGCTGTTAAGAGACGTTAAGCATTAAAAAAAAAAAAAAATCCGGATACTTTCGTTTCATGAAGCCATAGGTACAGTACGTAACCCGTTAAACATTTAGAATGCGATAGGAAACCCGCATCTACATCGGTACCAATCTGGGCAAACTATTATGTTAATTTCTCAACTAAACGACGTCAAACCAAATTAATACGTACTTTACTCCTGAAATCGAGGGGTTTAAAATGGTCGAATCCTCATCCAAACCGACAGTTCTTGCTTGAACTGTGTTTGATGATAAATGGATACTAACATGTGAAAACTTTTGTCTCAATTTTCCAACTTTAAGACATCGCATCAATACGATAGACACCCTATTTTATTCCTGACACGATAAGTTGTAAATTTTTAGAAACCGCATTAAAATTTAACCAGTTCTTTATGCGTAACGTGCGTTCAGTAAAAAGTAGATTTCTCTTTCTCAAAATATCAGCTTCCCACAGTGTCAAACATTCGCTGCCGAGACTATGCGATAAATCGCTCATTTGCTGCAACAGTGACACAACTTAAAATAGTAGGACCAATCGAGATGTCTCGTGTGAAAGAACTTTATGTATTCATTAGAAAATAACTTACCTGCGAGTTTTATTGAAATAATACAAAATAAAAGATGGAAAATGTACAGGAACAGTTGTAGTATTTACGAGAATGGTCCATCCTAAGATTATAACTCAAGACTGCTCGTTTTTTTAGTTATGTAATTGTTACAGCAAATGAGCGATATATTGTTCAAAATTACGTCAACATCGGAGAAGTAATTTTGCGTGGCATTGCGACCATTTTGAAGTTATCACTTGCTTGCAGATTAGGGCTACGCCCAGGTTTTCCGTTATTTATAAGCTGGTGTAGGTATTCCTACCAGGGGTAGATAAGAACTCATGCTGTGTAGTATGATGGAAACAGCAACGAGCTGGGCAATGTAACTCACTGGTGTTAAGCCTCTCCAGCAGTGAGAGCTATTGCCCTGCTGGGGTGTCTCGTGAATTACTAGCCCCCACAGCAGTTCATTAAATTATCCTATGTTCTACTGGAGCCCTCAGTAACATTTAAACAGGCTTTAAAGGAAACTTCTCCCTCTAAACTTCAAAAACCGTAACTGTTAAAGCAGGGACATCTTCTCAACTTGAATCATGGAAATGCTCATATTGAACATAGACTACAGTCAAAACATTCATCATGATGAGTTGCTCGACGTAAGATTGTTAGAAGTAGAGGAGAAAATTTTCAATAGCCGACCCCGGCAGCGTAGGGGTAGCGTGCTTGCTTCTCGTTGCAGAGGTCGCCGGTTCGAGTCCGGCCTAGGGCATGGGTGGTTTTAATTAAATGTTGTGTTCGTCTTGTGTCGTCCTTACAAAAGAGAGAAAATAATTACACTTATAAGAAATCTTTACATTGTAAGAGAAACAGACACATTGAGCTGGCTGTATGGCTAACACGGCCGAATTCCATTAAAAAAAAAAAAAAAAATCAGTACTTTGCCACAAGGAAATGATTCAGTTCAACATATGATAACGATTTGACAATGTGCCTAACTGCTTATTTCCTTTTCCTGAAATGAAGGAAGCAAATAGTTGTGGTAAAAAATTCAATGTCAAAACAGGTATATTGAGAATATTGGTATTCGTTATTCGAATGAATGATTGTGATAATAATTTAGAATGAAAAGATTGGTTGTTTGCAAGTGACGCAAACTTTTTTTATAGGTTCAATACGTTAGAAGACTGTAAATAACTACGGTGTGATGTGCACATGATATCTTACAGAATAGATTAACATGGAATGAAGATAAATAGCATAAAGTGTCAACGCATTAGGCACACAGATAAAATAAGGTTGTTTATGATTATAGGTTAGGAAAGAATTGCTAGTCTTATCTTGGCTTAGTATTTGATAATAAATTCAATTGACTAGGAGACAAGGGGGCATATCATAGGAAGAAGTTTAGATTTTTTTTTTTATCTGCTTAACCTCTCTCTAACAGCGAGGTCTTCAGAGACGGGAAAGGATGGGAGGCAAGGAATGGGAAGGAATTCGGCCATGGCCTTTTGAAGGAAGCATCCCGTCATTTGCCTGGAGGGATTTGGGAAACCATGGAAAACCTAAATCTGGATGCCCGGACGGGGATTCGAACCACCGTCCTCCCGAATGCGAGGCCAGAACGCTAGCCGTTACACCACCACTCTCAGTAAATAGTTTAGAATCCTTTATTTACTGGAGAAAGTGATCAGGGAATGTACCAGATAAGTGAGGGAATTACGTAACAAAACTTTGGTCAGGCCATTGCCTGAATATGGTGATGTAGTACACAAACAGTATTTTAGAATTAAATACAGGAGTTGGTGTGGGTTTTAAGGTGGACAACAAGATTTGCTTCTGATAATTACCGCGGAAGACAATCAGTAACCGATATAAAGCAGTTAGGTTGAGAATCAATGAAAGAGAAGAAGAAGGTTAAGAGTGAGATACCGAGGGTGGTGGGTGAACGGTTAACGTTATGGCCTCGCATTCGGGAGGACGCGGGTTCGAATCCCCGTCCGGGCATCAAGATTTGGGTTTTCCATGGTTTTCCCAAATCACTCAGGCGAATGCCGAGTGCTTCCTTCAAAAAGGCCATGGCCGAATACCTTCCCGTTCCTTGTCCCCAGTCCCATCCCGCCTCTAATGACCTTAGCCGTCGACAAGGCGTAAATCCGTAAAAAAAAAAAAAAAAAAAAAGTGCGCGATGGGAGTGAACATGGCGTATATTGGTGTATTGGTGATTCGTTTAAGGATATCGGTACCAGAATTAGAGGCAGTGCATGGAAGTAAAAGTATGACAGTGCTCCACGATTTCAGGCATAAAGCACTGGAAAAATTTTCTTTTATAGGTAAGGAAGTGAGGGATTAGAACCATTTATCAAGGGAAGTGCTGAATGAGTTATAAAAAATAATGAAGGAAATTAAAGTCAAAATTTGTGAAGGCCGAAAATAGGTGGGGAATTACTATAACAGATTTTGAGATAAAAATAAAGAAAAATAAGAAATACAGTAGAAAAGTACACGTCTATGGTTATTGTCACCGAAGTATGCTCGAAATTAAATGTAATTCTGACATACCAAACTTGCCAAAATGCACACATTGTATGAAAATAGGTGACACAGATATCATAACAGAATCACGTGAAATGTTAATGAGGCGTTCTGAACGCATTAAGAAAATATGTATACACTCTTAAATAACAAATAAAAATTCCAAAATATTCTACTGTGAGCATACATTCAAAGAATTCCAGCAGGAAAATTTTAATACTGCGTGCCTTGTACTTTGAATGGACCATATGAAATAATTAGACCAGATAGCTTTCAGATTTTAACTTGTTTTTATTTCTCGTAAAACATCAGACTCCAAAGATACTGGTTGCACATGTAAACTTAAGCTCCAGCGATAACACTCAATACTTCTTTTAAAGACAATACTGCCATACATTTTTACTGTACTCAATTATAAGATTCTCTGCAAACATAAAACTTGTACTACTGTTCGCGCAAAACTGTTTAAAAACTCGTTCCTGCCAATCGCTTACATAAGTTCCATAGAAAGTTCCAGAACATTACAAAGGTTTCCTACAGATGTTTCTAGAACTCTTACAATACTTAAACAATTAAAAACATATTAAAAATCAATACATAATTATTTATAATCATTATTAAATGCGCATAAATGAAAATTATCCACATAAATCAGTTTAAACTGTCGCAGATTGTCCTTTAAACATCGTGGCTCTCCTTAATACTTGAAATTACAAACATTTAATCAATTCTTCTTGCATAATACTGTCCTTAAGCATATTAAATAATATTTACATAATTTATGTTAGTAAAAAATCCACTTGTAGCAGTTCACAATCAGTTGCAAGAAATACATAAAAACCCATATTTATCAACCCCAGCTTGTTACAAATAATTCATAAATACAATTCCCTTTAAAGCCATGCTTAGGGGCTGTTACAACTTCTTAATAGTAGAAAAGGATCCAACACTGATTAACAACTTTTTCCAGTACACTGAGGCTAAATTTTGACGTACTATCAGAAAATACGTGGTCAAAAGAGATACAGTTTTTCCTACAGTTCTTTGTCGATACCACTACCCATTTCCATTTGAAAGAACAGTTACATTTTTTCCTCCTGAGTTGTTTTAATTGCTCATTTTAATAACTACTCCCAGCTTTTCACACCAGGCCGTCCTTAATAAGCAAGCGGCGGCTTCGGGCATTCCGTGATTTGCCCAGCGCTCTCGACACAACGCTGACTCAGCCAGAACACTGGCGATGCGATATCCGTGGTTATCGTTATTGCCGTGGAAACTGGTCCGACTCGGCTCCAAATAGCGAACGCGCCTCTGTAATTGCGAATGGCTCCGATAAATACGGCGATACTCGCCCCCTCGCTTCTAGAAACGTACAAATGAATTCGGGGCCGTCCACCCTACCACAGGTGTCCATTTCTGGCCCCCCGCTAACGGAGAATTGTACTTCTCCTCGTGGATTTTTCGCTTACATCACGACCGGCATTTTCTCTCGTTTTTGCGTAATAACAGTAAACGTGGCTTCCAAGTTTTCGAAAGAACCTTTTGTTCTGGGATACAGGAAGCTGACTAGAAGTTTAGATTATTGTTGCTATCTTTCTCTCGAAGTTGGATAGAATTTAATTCCATTTTCCCTTTCCCTTTCTACCCAGTCTCTGTCAATAAGAAACTAAATTATAAAAGACGCAAAATATTATAAGAATTCACAGGTATATCATAACACAAACATGGTGCAGGAAGAGGTCACAGAAGAACAAACGCATTAATTGCAGCACCTACCGTTAAAGTGCCGTTATGAATAGAGGGTGATGCAAGAAAGCCCCACTACCGGCCACATTCATTAAAGATTTAAGGCGGTTTTTCACAGCCACCAAGGCGATTCCCAGAATGATCCTCAATCTCTGCCTTATAAACTATACATTTCAAAACAAAAAATACACAAATCATTCACGAAACATAATAACATCAGCTAATGTTGCTATTCGAAAATCTTAACATGTACTGTATGCGCATTAATAAATTTCACATACAAAAATTTGTATCTGGAATGTGTTTGTTTCTTCCGGCATCACGGAGAAAATACAGATTTAGAATGCGTCTTCAGTAAAATCTGTGAATCTTTAAGACGCTACGCTGACTATTACGAAGTTTCCTCTTTGTATTCAATGCGGCCATCGGCAGAGTTTAAAAACCACATAATCGAAATTTAAGGAAAGAACCTGTGGTTGCTGTAACATTTACACGAAGTATGGAATATGCAATATCTAATTGGTAGTGCATCTTTGGTGGTTCTGACGGTACATTCAGAATTTCACTTAGTGCTCTGATGTAACGTAGAAACATAAAGACATAACACACATTTGAATTTTCTAATTTATCTGGAACGGATATACTCGGGCTGAGTTTTATATCTACAGACAGAAGGAATATGATGAGGCTCTCTCCCCAGCATTATTTTCCTACCAATTTCCTTCTCTATTATAGGAATTTTTATTATTGCTACTATTTTTTCCAATAACCCTGCAGGATACGTCACCAATATACGCATTACACACTATTTTCAGGCGACTCCTGACTTCCACTGACTCAAGGAACACATCGTTTACCATTTCAGTTACTGAATATTTTCCGGGATAGTTTCTACAAACACACTTAACCCCACTCCTTCCTCCGCTATGCACGATGTCCAATAGACATATTTATCACTTCCCCTATGTCTTGCCCATCCGAGTTAACTATCGGCCAATATACTAAGATATTTACAATTTTCTGCCTTGAACAAATAATTATGGCCCCATCTTATATTAATACGAAAATGAAATTTGTGTATTTTTGTCTCCCCATTAAGCTGCGTAATTCTGGCAGCTGTCTTCATTGAGTTTTGACCTACAACACTATGTCTAAATTTTTTTGGTTTGGTGTACAGTACTCTCCATCAATCCCATTTTTAAGCAATAAAGAAGCAATAGAATCACTCATTACTTTTAACATAACGAACAGCAATGTTGATAACAAGCTGATCTGTGGCAATCAATGTTTACCGAGTCTCGGATAGAATTTTATCATACTACTAAATTGATATTTGACGTTATTAAGATCTCTAGTTAATGCAAATCCATAACCCTGTTTTTAACTAGTCTCGATTTAGCATTCTATGCCGATTTCAGCTTTGAACGTCTATTACTATCAGTTACTTCAAAAATTGATTAACAGAATTTACACGTGCATGAATTCTAATAAGTAGTTTATTCTTTGTCACCTTATAGCCATTAAAAGGAAATAAGATTTTCTAGATAAAATTTATAATGATAAAATTTTCTTATTGAAAAATACAGTAGCCACGAACTTTATGCACCTGCTGAAAACAACGGAAAACTATAAAAAAGGCGTCTCGTGTAACTGCCATTCACCGAGGAAGGGAATAATTACTGTTCTTCAAGTTGGCAGCAGAAAGAGACACTCAAAATGAACGCACAAGAGGACAATTAAAATATGCCACTCGTCCTTAAAAGGATCTCGTCTACCGATACTCAGTATATGAAGTTGAGGAAAAGCACATTTAATGAATAAGAAAATATTAACTTCCACGCAATTCAGAAATATGAAATCTTTGTTCATCGATTACTCAACTGATTCCCTCAGTCGTAAGCTATTAGACCTCCATTTACTCGATTTTAGATGCAGCTGCTATTCTGACGTCACAGATTCATTGCAGAAAGTTATTCTCTTATCATTTTTGAATAAATCAGTCGCAGAAATTTTATAGTGTCGTTTTTCTGCTGTATGATCTGTTCAGGTATTCAGTGTAGAGGAAAAATTGAAGAATTTCAAATTTTAGGTTTTAGAAGGCGGCTGAAAATTATAAGGACAAAACAGTTAAGAAACCGTCATTTTCTTGAGTTGATAGGTAAGGAGAGAACTTTGAGGAAGAGTCTGACAAATCGATTATACACGATTGTACATTCCAAGATATATAGGATAATTTATTAGTTGCGGGTGTAAGTGGGCTATATGCAGGTGTATGTAAAACAAAAACTATTGGAGTAGATGAAAAAGTGAGTTGCTTGATAAAGGAATTCTTACAACGTAAAAAGCCAAGCGTTATGCTACGAAATGCGGTATCAAAAGAAGTAGAAGTGAAAATGGGTTTGCCACAGTGTATTGTGTTGAGACCGTTGCAATTAATTATTCTAATGAATGATTGTGTTTATGGTTTACAGTCAGAAATTATGGTGTGATTAAATTACATAATGTTATATAATAGGATCAAAAAGGGGAGTGACTTGAACAGAATATCTAGCTGGAAAGGTCAACATGGACTGTAGATAAATAGGAAAAAATCGGCATATTACGTACACAGATAAAAACTAAACATTGTTTATCATAGTAGGAAGAGGAAGGAATTTTTTGTTGTAGGTCTGAGGAGTAAACACGAGAGAGAAACAAATAAAAACCTTAAATGTGTAATACAAAATCGAAAGTGCGCACCAGTGGTCTATGAGTTGGTACGACTGTTTGAAATAATGTACCAGACGTCCGCAAAGGTGGCAGCATAGTGAAGATGAGCAAGTACCAGCGCAGGAACATTGTAAAGATGGCCGCCCCAATAGCAATGCACCAGAGAAGAAGAGCCTTCGGTGATTACACTTTCCAAAACGAAGGCGTAAAATCTATAGACATTTATCGCAGAATGAAGGTACAGTGCGGGGATGCCTGTTTGTCACAGCAGCAAGTGTATGAATAGTGTAGGAAGTTCGTAAATGCTGTGACGTCTGTAGCTGATGCTCCACGACAGGGCCATGCACATCGTGTCCTGACCCCCGAGACCACAGCAGCAGTTGAAGCTGACGTATTGGAAAACCACCGAGTGACATTCGATGACAACAGTCTTGGTTAAGCACATCACATTATGCATGATGTGCTCAGGTTTCATAAGATGACTCCGGAATCGAACCAGCGACGTGTTGATGTATGTAAAGAACTTCTGCGGCGCCTGGAACGTGATGGTGATGACCTTCTTACACGAATAGTCACCTGAGACAAAACGTGGGTCCATTACCATCAGCCTGGAACGGAGAGAGCGAGCAAAGAATGGCACCATTCGACGCCACCAAAACCAAAGAAGTTTCGAACACAGCCATCCGCAGGAAAGGTTATGCTGACCCTCTTTTGAGAAAAAATGGCAACCACTTGGAGCACTACACACCGCAAGGGACCATTGTTACCAGTAACACATACACAGACCACCTAAAAAATCATGTTAAGCCTGCCATTAGAAGAAAAATACGTGGATTGGTATCAACAGGTGTTCTTCTGCAACATTACAATGCTCGGCCCCATACGGATCGTGCAACGTTTGCAACAATCGCAAACATGCAGTTTGAATGTCTGACTCATCCACCATACTCGCCCGATCTTGCCCCAAGTGATTTCCATATGTTTGGACCCATAAAAGAAGCACTTTCCTGGACAAAATTTCAACCCGATGACTAGGTGAGCCAGGCGGTGCACAAGTGGTTGAGTCGTCTCCCCACCCCCCCCCCAAAAAAAAAAAATTATACGGGAATTCAGGCACTTCGGAAGTGCTGGCTGACATGTATTGAGCGTAGAGGAGACTGTATCGAAAATGATACAGGTGACTTGTATGTGTCATAAAATTAAGGTTTTCATTTGACTCTATCTTGGCACAATAATTGAGCAGAATACGTTGGACAGGTGGTTGGAAACTGTTTCAAAATAGCGGGTGATGACGGGGTGTATAAGAGAAGTAAGAGTATTCGGTAACAAAACATTCGATAGGCCATTGCTTGTACATGGCAATATGGTGGTGTAGCGTAGAAGCGTAGAGCCATATTTGAAGAATCAAATACAGGAGATGGTGGGATCTGCTACCCAGGTATGTCTGTGGAATTATCGCAGAACACAATCAACGTGGAGGTGAGGGGGAGGGGGAGGGACGGAAATCTCACGCGAGGTTTTGAAATTCTTGTGAAAAGTCTTCGGAAGCAGCAGAGCTAATAATAACACTAATAATAAAAAAAAAAATCATTAAAGGAAACCCCCCGACGCTGCGGTAATGGTTTTTAATAGCGAGACATCTGTCAAATGTTACGCCCAGAAAATAATATACACTCCTGGAAATTGAAATAAGAACACCGTGAATTCATTGTCCCAGGAATGGGAAACTTTATATACACATTCCTGGGGTCAGATACAACACATGATCACACAGACAGAACCATCGGCACATCGACACAAGCAACAGAGCATGCACAATGTCGGCACTAGTACCGTGTATATCCTCCTTTCGCAGCAATGCAGGCTGCAATTCTCCCATGGAGACGATCGTAGAGGTGCTGGATGTAGTCCTGTGGAACGGCATGCCAAGCCATTTCCACCTGGCGCCTCAGCTGGACCAGCGTTCGTGCTGGACGTGCAGACCGCGTGAGACGACGTTTCATCCAGTCCCAAACATGCTCAATGGGGGATAGATCCGGAGATCTCGCTGGCCAGGGTAGGTGACGTGCACCTTCTAGAGCACGTTGGGTGGCACGGGATACATGTGGACGTGCATTGTCCTGTTGGAACTGCATGTTCCCTTGCCGGTCTAGGAATGGTAGAACGATGGGTTCGATGACGGTTTGAATGTACCGTGCACTGTTCAGTGTCCCCTCGACGATCACCAGAGGTGTACGGCCAGTGTAGGAGATCGCTCCCCACACCATGATGCCGGGTGTTGGCCCTGTGTGCCTCGGTCGTATGCAGTCCTGATTGTGGCGCTCACCTGCACGGCGCCAAACACGCATACGACCATCATTGGCACCAAGGCAGAAGCGACTCTCATCACTGAAGACGACACGTCTCCATTCGTCCCTCCATACACGCCTGTCGCGACACCACTGGAGGCGGGCTGCACGATGTTGGGGCGTGAGCGGAAGACGACCTAACGGTGCGCGGGACCGTAGCCCAGCTTCATGGAGACGGTTGCGAATGGTCCTCTCTGATACCCCAGGAGCAACAGTGTCCCTAATTTGCCGGGAAGTGGCGGTGTGGTCCCCTACGGCACTGCGTAGGATGCGACGGTCTTGGCGTTCGTCCGTGCGTCGCTGCGGGCCGACCCATGTCGACGGGAACGTGCACCTTCCGCCGACCACTGGAGACAACATCGATGTACTGTGGAGACCTCGCGCCCTACATGTTGAGCAATTCGGCGGTACGTCCACCCGGCCTCCCGCATGCCCACTATACGCCCTCGCTCAAAGTCCGTCAACTGCACATACGGTTCACGTACACGCTGTCGCGGCATGCTACCAGTGTTAAAGACTGAGATGGAGCTCCGTATACCACGGCAAACTGGCTGACACTGACTGCGGCGGTGCCCAACCGCTGCGCAGCTAGCGCCCTTCGACGGCCAACACTGCTGTTCCTGGTGTGTCCGCTGTGCCGTGCGTTTGATCATTGCTTGTACAGCCCTCTCGTAGTGTCCGGAGCAAGTATGGTGGGTCTTACACACCGGCGTCAATGTGTTCTTATTTCAATTTCCAGGAGTGTACTTCTCTAGGTCACGTAGCTCTGTGTTAAGTACAAGAGACATTAACCACTATAGCCCATCTCTTTAGTCACATATCTGTCAAATATTTAAATCCTGAGTACCCGCGGTGAGGTTACTCCAGGGCTGCCATTCAAATGAACTAACCCTAGAATCCAGAATAGCAAAAATTGAATATGACTAAAAGCCTGTAGCATTAGAAACTCGCGCTACCACCTTAGTGTGTTTATGTATAGGATTTATAACACCTGGTATGTGTCATCACCTGAGTCGTCAGCAACTTACAAAATATTTTTAGTGTTTTTATTTAATTTTTATTTCAATTGTCAGCACATTTTAATATGAAATATAAAACGAAATATTTTTAGTGGTTTTAGTTTAATTTCCAGAAAATAACATGAAATATTTACCAATATATTTCTCGTGTTTTATTTTAATTGCCTCCGCCTTAATAAGCATGAAATATAAAACAAAACAATTTCCGTGTTTTTGTTTAAATGCTAGCACTTTATAAACACGAAATGTAAAACAAAATGTTTTTCTTATTTTTATTTTAATTAATTAAAAAAGATTTGTCCATAATTCTTTTGACGCGACCCACATACCATTTTATTAATTTTATCTTTTGTATGGTAGGATATAGGCCTACCTATAGTTGTAATAGAACAAATATATTCAGTTGGTGATTGTACGAAACGTTAGTTTTTTATTTATCCAGGTAAAAAATATTAACATGACACGCATAAATTAACGAATAAAAGAAGCAAGGAAGGACAATTCAGCAAAAAGGGGGGAAAAACATTTTGCTAACTACTTGTGTGTTTTTGTTTGAATTTCTTTATATTAAAACTGGTATACATGCATATTTAATTGTAATAAATTATCAATCTTAAAAATCTGTAACTTTATTATTATTTTATTCGACTCAAAATTGAGAGTCAAAATGGCATATCTGTAACAATTTTCGAGAATTATAGTTTCAAAAACTTTCAGTTGTACGAATTACTGCTCCGTTCGTATGATAAAAGTGAAAATATTTAATGTTCGCTTCGTCATTTAGCAAAGATTAAGTTTCTTTTTTACGTTTCTGCAGCAAAGCGATGGAGCACTATTCGAGTTCGTCGTAAATCCCCTCTCTTGTTTATAGGTTTGCTGCTCGTCCTTTGAAGACTAGATTGACGGAGATGTCCTCGCTGCTTTATTTCGATTCGCAATAAAAGTCCATTCTTCCAGCCCATATCCGCGAGAACTCCACGTTATAACTTCGAGTACCATTCTGCCGCTTTCTTATTTCCTAGCCCACTGCTCAGAGGCCTTAAAGGGGTCGACCTTATATGAATTCTCCGATGTGACTATTCTTTTATTTTGTGATGGTTACAATCATTATATGTAACAGTAATTAAATGAACGCTTCTTGATGGGATGATAATTACAGCCTAAGAAAATTGTATTCCTTTCTGAAAAAGTCGATCATTCAGTCTATAACTTCTGAGTCTTCTCATTTGCCGATGTTCTTATCAGAGAAGTTAAAGTTTCTTTTAAATGTTGATTAGCGAGAATCATCGAAAGTGTAAAGTAAAAAATGACTTAAATGTAATAAAATGTAAACTATAAACAAATTTCTCCACACTGTGAATCTGAAATTAACCCTGATGATATTTTATCACGTAATACCACTGAAAACGTCTTTACACTTTCTTACATACTAGGGGACACTGCAGTCAATCAGATGATAATAAAATCTTGGAACATCTGAAATTCTAAGGATTATATCTTTAAATAAATCATGTTTATTCAAAATTCAGTCATACAATTGAATGGTAAATTAAAAAAAAATTATTGGTTCTTAAATATTAGGGTTTCGTGTGTAGCGGGGGTTGCGTTGAAATTTTTGACTCCTTCACCGCATCTACTAAAATTACTTATCAATCGAATAAGCTACGACTTATTCGATTTATTGCGTAAATGCCAGTCCTATGGGGTGATGATTATGATGATGTTATATGTAGTTGGAGAATAAAACAAGTAGAAGACAACACACACTCAGACTACAAACGTCGAAACGCCAAACTGAAATACAGAAAATTTGTGTGGTTAGAAAGTACATTTTTCCAACAATCCAGTGAAATCGATGAAAGATGTATGCTAGTTTTATGCTGTAAGAAATGCAAGACAATTGTCATGACAGCTGGAGATGACGTCAATGATAGTGCCAGTACAGATTTTACAGAGAAGCAAAAAAGAAGTGACTACAGTCATGCAGTGGAAAAACTGTGCCAAACCCACAGACAACCTAAAGACGTCAGTAGGAATAACTCATGCCAGCAGGAGATGTTTTTAGACTTGATGTGCGCCAAGGAAATATTACTTGTTACATTAATGTTCTTACGACGTGGTTAGTCATGCAAAAATTTACAGTGTTTGTTCCGCATGTCCATACATACAATATAATCCAGATGAGTGTGAAGCGCAAATGCAAGCATTAAAATATTACGTAAATGTAAGTATAAAAGCATATTCTAGATCATTACATACCTATTCCTGTATTAAGCTAAAAATTCTTGTTCTTGATATTTATAGCACGATATTAGAAAATAAATAATATTCTCGAAAATTATAGAATCATGTATAAGATAAAAAATATAAGTTATTATTCACTGGTTATTTTTAGAATTAATAACTACAGCATAATACTGAAAATTATACATTTTTGTAATAAAAAAAAGGATTAATTGGTGCTGTCTTGGTTGTACACGATGCGTGCGTAGCGCAGAGCTAGTCTTCACCCGTCCACACACAATGCGCCGTTCGTACTGAAGCCCCTCTGAGTACGACTATGCTACCACCGACTTACTGGATGATCGTGCAAGTTCGTTGCGCATGCCTCGGGAAGGTCATATACTACGTACACAAAGTGCGAGGCACGCGTCGCATGCACTGCCTCGCACTGTGCGTACGCTTCTTTAAAGAAAGTATGCCAGGAGAAAATCAAATCAGTCACGCCCATGCCGCTTAATACATCTCTCATTAGAAATGTGGCTCATATCAGTTTTAGCTATGTAACACATTTCACGATCCAGGAAGAACTTAAACTTAAAGATCACAAACCAACGAGTATATCGAATCATAGGAAAGCTGTCACAGGTGAAGGCCAAGAAAAATTGTTAACAAAGTTATCGTTTTCTATGAGCCTTGGCATCATGTTTCCATCCAGTTTCTAATTTTTTATGGGTTTTTGGATGTGAAGGAATAGAGTTTGTAAGCCAATCTTTCGCTTTTTGGGCATTCATAAAGAAGTCATGAAGTTGTGTTATGTACCTACGACTGGTTCTTAAACCTACCGCTTTTCTTAATAGCTTCGAGTGTGTTCAGGTCGCCAGTCTGTTTCGCTATACTAGATGAAGTATTAATTCAAAGTCAAAGAACAAATGCGTGAGGTAGATAGAAGTACTCACATGTCGTCGTTGCCAATTCACGAAAGGTTTTATTACACTTCTCGCACATTAACCAAAAGCTTGCTAGCCACCAGACATTATCGTTTCATCACTGAAGAAAGCAGATTTTGTGCATAAAAGGCGAAAACATAGGTGAGTAGTAGCCCCGCTAAAGTTCACTGTGCATTTCTGTCGCACAATTCACAAGACCCATCGACTGCGAGTGATATTCTCTCACAACAGCACTCAAACTGTGCTCACTACTCCACACAAGGCAGATCCATTCTCCACACACCTCTTCATATGGCGTCATGTCGGTGATATCCCAATGTTAACAGATTACATTACACATCTTAAAACTCACATCTGCGACTATTTTAGCACACCCGTCCCGAATGTATTCTCACGCACGATTCTCGACTCAACTCCAGCAGCTAACAACACACTAATACACATAATTCTCACATTGTCGTTACAAGTTCTTTTCCAGTTAGAAGTAATGGATCTTCGTCACCAAACATGAGAATCATCCAGTGAGGAAAATGCAACGCTACCAGAAACTACGTTCAAGATGTCTCTTCTCTTACGCACATGGTTTTATGAGCAGCCATCACCCGGAGGGTTTTACGGGAACCGGGTAGTGTAAAATGTCAAAAATTGGTATTTTCATTTTTCTTACAAATTTTCCGATTACAATGATATATAATTTATTGGATTTTTTCGAAGTTTTATTAGTGGTTTTTACTGACTAACCCAACATTCAGACGCCCATATTCCTTGTATAAATAAATGTCAACTAAAACTTTAACTTGATTTTTCTCAAAACTTGAAATTTTTTAAGTTTTGTACCATTTTCTCAGGAACGGTATGTTCAATCAACTTGAAATTTTGAACAGTTACAGGGGTTTATAAATCATGACTTGTAAAGCAAAATGAAAATAATCAAAGCAATAGCTGGTGAGTTGTAGTATAATAAGCATCTGAAATATTTGCTGAAAGTAGTTACAAATCTAAGATTTGTTAAATCTATATCAATTTCTGATCAAAAATAATTTTGTTTCAAAAGATTAACATTAGATTACAAATTACAAATTTTATTAAATTATCTACAGTAACTTGAGAAAAAAGGTACCGGTACATAACTAAGAGCATGTTTTTAATTTTTTTTAAATTTATTTTGCTCGTCCGTATGTGAATATTAATGAAGATATACTAAATATTTCAATGACGTTGTACAGACACACAGCGAAAGATGTTACTAATAACTTCTGAGAATTTGAACTATCTAGTTATTATGGTTACCTATAAATGAAGCTTTAACTAAAAAATTGCACTATCCGGTTCCCGTAAAACAATAACAACGTGAAGAAAAGTAAGAAGAGCAAGATAACCAGTAAAATTGTATGGGCAGGTGAAAAGCTGAAGAAGATAGACAGTTTCAATTACCAGAGAAGTGTTTCAGAGGAATGAGAAATGAATGATGGCGAGATAAGTGAAAGATGGAAGCAGAAAAGGTTTTTTTTTTAATTGTAGAAAACCAGATATGGAACAAGGATATGCTTCAGAGAAGCAAGGGAGTAATTTATCGCGTATATTATGTGCATATCATGACATACGATGCTGAAACCTGGAAAATTAAGAAATTTGACATCAGCAGGATACAAGAAATTCAGATTAAATTTCTGAGAGTTAGAAAGTGTGTTGCTAAAATGCGAAGGATAAGGAACGAAACGATTAGACACTTGGGAAAAGAGGAACCCCTACAGGAAATCATAGACAAGATCAGACTAAGATGATAAGGGCATATAACGAGAATGGAGGAGCAGAGAATTCCAAGAAAAATGAAGAAGCATGGTAAACGACCCAGAGGAAGGCCAAGAGATGGATGGCTGACTGAGGAGGTGTGGCACAAAGGAGAGAATTGGTCCAAAATGGTGACAGAGAATTGGTGGGAAGAAAGAGGAAAATGGGAAGGCTTATGCACAAAGCAGACCCAGTGAGTTGATGGAAACTGTTGATGATAATGTTGATGATCATAACGGCATGATTAAAAAAAAACGTCATGATGCTATGTTCTGTTGATGTTTGTGCCAGAATAATGGTACACACCGTTCCCTTTCTATCTCTAGCACGAGAGACGCATTTTGCAGCTAGCCAGCGGCGAGTGATTCGCCGACAATAAAGAGACAAACAAACTTTGGACAACGCAACAGAGTTTTTTCTCATTTCCTGCTAATGTATGCTATGAAAGGAAGTATTGGGACCATTGCTATTCATTATTCTAATGAATAATTGTGTTGATTGTTTACTATCTGAAATTAGATTGTTTGCAGATGACATAATGCTGTATAAAAGAATCAAAACGATAGAGGATTGTAAACAGTTGCAGGGTGATCTGGACAGGATATCTAATTGGGTTGGTAAACATGGAATGAAGATAAATGCAAAGAAGAGTCAGCTTATTAGATACACAAATAAAAAACAAAAGGTTAATTATGAATATAAGGTGGGGAAAGAATTGCTTTCTGAATACTTGAAATGTAAATATCTTGGCATTACTTTTGATAACAAACTTAACTGGCCAGGACACATTGGACAGGTGGTAGGAAAAGTTTCAAAGTTCTGCACTTGTTGGAGAGAGTGATGAGGGGATGTACGAGAGAAGTAAAGGAATTGGGTTACAAAACTTTGGTCAGACCATTGCTCGAATATGGTAGTGTAGTATGGGACCCTCATTTTACGTATCAAATACAGGAGTTGGAGAGGGTGCAAAAAAGGGCTGCTAGATTTGTTTCTGGAAATTATCGCAGAATGCAATCAGTGACGGATATGATTAAGGAGGTGAAATGGGATTCATTGCAAGACAGTAGGAGGATGAGGAGGGTCATGGGAGTGTACAGGGCATATACTGGTGATGAGGCATGGAAAGATATTGCAGTAGGTATGAAAAGTAGTGCATGGAAGGGAAAAGATGACCATGACCACAAGCTGGCACTCGATTTCAGGCACAAGGGTGTGGGAAGATTCTCTTTTTTAGGTAAGGGTGTCAGGGATTGGAATGAGTTACCAAGAGAAATGATGAATAATTTACCGAAAACTTTGAAAGAATTTAAAGATAAAATTTGTAGAGGGCAAATGTAGGTAGGTGCAGGTCAGGGGGAAGATGGGTGTGTAGGGAAATTGCCACCGGAGCCTATGCTCCATTGCAATTAAATTAAATTAAATTTGTGGGTAAGGTATTGAACCGTTCTGAGTTACGTATTGCATTCAGGCAATCTTTCATTCAATACATATCCATTAAAGTCATTTTTTTCCCTTCCTTCAATCCCTTCACTAAAGGTACCATCTTTATACATGTAAATGAAACAGAATTTCAGACAAGTCAACTGAAATTTGATTTTCTTCAGACGAACCCAAGTTGATAAATCGTCACTACTGCTAAGGACATAACATCGCACTTCTTTTTTATATCTTTGTTTTGCATTTCATCACTATTATCAGGGTCAAGCAATTTTATACACCAAGTTAATTAAATCGCGGAACAGCCTCGAATTTCTGATCTTACTTAATCATACCCGATTGTTTATTTCTAATGGCCCTTAAACGCTAAATGTTATTGAGCTATAATATTGTACACTATTTTTTTCGTTCTTCCAGCACCGTACAATATTACGGTGCAATGAATCAGTTCCGGTTTGATTATATTAGGATCAACAAGTTTTACCATGAAAATGTTGTTTGTTTAACCATAGCACTGGATGTGTCCCATAAAGCAAAATTAGACAAGCACAAGCGTAAATGAATCAAAGATAAGTTTAAAAAACTTAATAAGTATACATATGAAATGTAATCTCTTCGGGGTTCTCCGCCGTATGGTGGTGTAGAAAGAAAAGCTTTCGGCAGCTAGCTCTGTCGCCACTCCAGGTCTGATGTTAACACTGTGGCAACGGGAGATGCACTGTTGTATAATTATGAAACTGTTCAACGAATAAAAGCGCCTCAGGTTTCGATGCACTAGTAAAATTAATTTTATTACGAATTAAAATGAACACGGTTATGCGGGACGCGATTTCTCCAAGTCAACGTTTGTCTATCACTTTACGTGTTTGCCCAGAAGAAAAGATCTGGATGTCATACGTCTCAGTTACGGACCTTTGCATTTTGAAATAAATCAAATTTTTAAACCTGATGTGTATTTACCCCGAGATTCCTAAATGTGAATGCGGAGAAAATCTTAATTTAAAATCACATACGTCAATGTCCGTTTTTTCCTTATTGAAGCACAGAACATGACTTGTCCCAAGCAACTCACCAACTCGTATCCGAACTTTGATTCCACAGTTACTTAGAAAACATTTTTATGTTACACGCATAACAGTATATCTATATATTTCTGTCATTTGAAAATGTTTAGTACAATAAGCAGAACATCTGGAGCAAAAGTGGCATTAATTAGGAGTTTTATAGCTATCACTTTAAATAGCAATAAATTTCAGCTTCACGCTATTTAATTAACAAACAGTTCTCATGGAAAAGGAATTTACATTTTAGACGTGAATGCATCACAAGCTAACAAAAAAATATTCTAAGAACTTTGCAGACAATCGGAACGAAAAACACTAGCTAACGGGGAAATACAGTTGATTGAACTGAAGAGCAAAAACCTCTGCCATCGAGTTTTTTCAGAACTAGTTACATTTAAAAAACAGACTGAATTACCAGTTAATATTTAATTTGCTTTTAAGGATCAAAACCAAACAAGAACTGTTACGTAATGTATCCGCCTCATTGACTAAGGTTGTTCAAACACCGTGTAAATGCTGTACGATACTACTGGCGACGATTCTACTGATGCACTGAAACATAAGACCTAGAGGAAATCGGTTTCATTCGGAAGAGTAGGCCAAAAAATCTGTTTTATACTTACCCTATTTTATCCTGACATATGCGACACAAAACAAATATAACAGCTGAATGGATGTAGGCTTTCTCGTTCAGTTGCGTAAAATCTTCTCGAGCTTTCCACCGTGATAGCGTGTCAGTAAGAGGCGACGATTCGGAGCCTGTGTATGGCTGCATCTTCCGGCGAAGTGTCGGCGTTATAAACGTGTCGGATTTTTAAGCGTGGACTTTTCCGATGGCTTTATAAGCGTAGACTCTAACGAAATCTGACATTTCGCCTGAAGATGGTGCAACAGGCACGCTCCGAAACGTCGGCTCTTACTGTTGCGCTATCCCGGTGGAAAGCTCGAGAAGATTTTACGCAAATATTACAGCTATCAACACAATCACTACTATCCACACAAAAACACTTATGCGTGTGTAGGAGATGAAATGGTCGTCTTGCATTAAAAAAAAGTAAATAGTACATATGCGAGAGGATCCAACTAAATTTCATGTTAAGGACCATACAGGTATTAGGAAGCGTCGTTCAGCTTTAAATACCAGCATAATGTTATTGAACCAGGGTTGCAACTCATAATCAAGATAAGCGCACAGAACAAAACCAAAAACGTTTGCCGGCTGAACGAGGTGACAGCTAAATTCTGTGCTCCAGCTCATCATTAAAAGATCATCGAGGATACTGTAATTCTGTAGCAGACTTCCTGAATTTAAAGCAGAAAGAACAAGAGGAAGCAGTTACTGGATTATCCACGTATGAAATTATATTACGATGGGTCCCGTTCTTCGCTTCAGTAACAGCACTTCGCTAAAACATAATAACTGAAATCACGATCATAATAGTAACATGGATGTGGACAGACCCAACACTCACCACCGTCTTTTTAGTTAGCTTGACCTTTATGAGGTGACACTACCCAATCCCCCCGAAATAAAAAATATCCTGCAGTTAAATTTGTTCAAATGTGTTTTGTTTTAGGAATACGTAGATTTCCGGTAAACCCAATGTGCACCGTCGATAAAACTGATTTCAGCTTTACATCAACGCGAGTGTGTTTGTACGAGGTGAAAAGGACGTGCATGTGGAGTTTCAAATTAATTAATATGCATCAATTATATCTGTTTTTAATTAAAACCAGGTCTTAAGAGAATGATGTTGGTTTATTGATACAACAGTAATTAATCGTAATAATAATAATCCCCTGTGGCTTCAAGGGCCTGATGACAGAGATTCTAGTCTCTACCCCATTTGACCGTGTGATAGTCCAAACTTGAGGTCATCAGAGGTGAGAAAGGAGTTGGTACAAGGAACGGGAAGGAATTTGGCTATGGCATTTTGAGGGAAGCATCGCGGCATTCGCCCGTAGTGATTTTGGGAAACCCCGAAAAAACCAAAATTCGGATTCCCGGGCAGGGATTCGAACCCGCAACCTTCCGAATGCGAGGACGGAGCGTTACCGCTCACACATTATGATAGGTATCACCAAAGCGTTCTATGGTATATTTCATATAGACAAAGAAAGATTGATCTAGAGTTAAGGTTTGCTTAAATGATTTTAAAAATCTTAATCAGCATTGGGATACAAACCAAGGACCTTACAATTACCAGTGAGACATCTTACGATTGATACACCACATGGATGACTGTTCAATTTTAAAAAAAGCTAGTTTTTAGGGCACATAAAACTTCCAAAAGGACAACAAAAATTTGCTTGATCGCAGGATAAAGTTCGACATTCTTCTGTCATAAAGTGTTTTTCTCCCCCAGTAAACCACATTATGACTGTATTGTGCACATAAATAGACAGCCGTAATTTATATTCATCTTAGTCCTGACAATAATACAATTTTAACTAATTCGTAGATAGCACTGAGATACACGGGAATCTATAATGTCTTGCTTTATGTCTCACATGCATCATATCAGGGCGACTTTCATGAATTAGATGTAGCCATTCGTGAAATGTGACTAGGGTTATGTCATTGGTTTCAGGAAGTTCGGCTCGTCATAGAATAAAATCAAGTGTAATTCTCACTTTACAATTCACAAGATAGAAGAAAAATGTACCACTGCACATGTATGGTCTGGTTGCCCCCGCGTTGCCGCAATATGGCTGGCAACAAACATGAGAACAGGCTGTCGATCGTGACTTCGACTTCTCGTTGCCCTACTTTTACTATACTGCTCACAAGTAATACAAGCAAGAAAGGTATCCTTGCTGACCGAATGTCGTAGATTTCAAGCGATAGGGCTGATAGCATGGCGTAATTTCCAACAGACAACCAGATAGAACATCTATTTCTCCCCAAATGGACAAGCAGGCAGCAGATACAAAAGTAGCAGCACAGACCACGTGTTAAGTTAACCGCACATAATCAGTTGAGATATCGAAAACAGAAGCAGACATAAGTAATATTTGCTTACCTGAGTACTGTCTTCAAGGACATTGCTAGCTTAGACACATTATGATCTTTGATTCGCAAAAAAAAAAAAAAAAAAAAAAAAAAAAAAAAAAAAAAAAAAAAAAAAATCTTAAGTCAGCTGCTTTTATTTTTATAACGAATAAACAAATTATACACATTGTATTTTAAAGACATATATATATAAAAACAGTAACCATCACGGGATGCCCGGCAGTTATGAAACATAGTAATTGATTGGTATTGAAAGAATTTATATTTAAAGAAAACCAATAAATAAATATAAAGTAAAACAATTAAAAACATGGTTTCGTTAAGAAAATAAATATATTTTCTTACTATAATAATAATTATTTTTAATGTAGACATTTTTTAGAATTCAGTTACGTAATATTATTTGATGTATCTTCTGTGATTTCTGTAATAGACTAGTATGTGTTGAAGGTAATTAGACGGTATTAAAGAAATGATTTGCCGATGGTAAGTGAAGTATATAACAAAAGTATTACACGTGATGTTATTGAGGTATCTTCAAAATATGACACTGGTTGTTATTCCATTTGTAGTTAAACGTTTCGTTGGATTATTATTGAATTTAAAAAAATCGTTAACTTTGGTTTCTTCTTTGTCGCCTGTCACCCATATGTAAACTCAATAATACTGTCACTGAATTAAAAAATTTAACCACTTCACACAATGTTCTTTTGAAAACAAAAGTAGTGAGCGTCCCGGCATACGAGTCGATCATACCCCCAAGGCGCGCCAATAGATGTTTCACATCAAAAACCACGAAAAAGACAATCTAGCAGAATAACAGCCTCTGTAGTTGAAGTTGAACTCCAGTCCATTTTACTGCTATCCACTAGTGTAAATAGAAAATAACCATGGGCCACTTGCGCATTATTTTTGGGTTAAAAAAAAAAATTGTTTTGTGTTGTCTATTTATCAGTGTGGTAAAACTAATGATGAAGAAGAACCTCGTGGGAGAAGATTGTGAACAGCTCCAGAGCAATGAGAAACATGAGAAGATAAATGTTAAGAAGAATCAATTTATCAAATATATAGAAAAAAATAAAGGTTGTTTATGATTGTATGGTGAGGTAGGTATTCCTTGTTGAAGGCATTTCTTAGCTTAGCACTTGTCAATAAATCCAGCTGAGGAGTGCACATTGAGTATGTGGTAGGAAATCGTTTTAGAATCATTTATGTATTGAGGACGTTGATGATGGGATGCACCAAAGAAGAAAAGGAATTGGGTTAGAGAGCTTTGAACGATGCTTGAATATTGTTAGATATCAAATACAGGAGTTGGATGGGGTCCAAAGGAAAACTGCTAGATTTGTCTGTGAACATTGCCACAGAACACAATCAGTAATGGGTTGGGATGAGAGCGATGAGAGTGCTAGGGTTATTCAAGGAGGTATACTCCTGACGGGGCTTGGACAGAATTGGATGAAAAGTTAAGTGTTGAACATTTAAGGGAAGAGATGGTCATGAGCACAAGCTGGCACTCAAATTCAGAAGCAAGACAGAGAGAAAATTTTATATTTCAGGTAAGGGCTTGGAGCAAATTTAACTAAAGAAGTTCTGAATAGTTGACCTAATACACTGAAAGAATTTAAAAATGAAATTCATAAAGGATAAGAGTTGGTTAAAGATAATGCCAATAAGAAGACGAGAATATTGTGTGCGTGGAAATAGCCAACGGAGTGTGCGTTCTGCCACAGGATCAAAGGAAGTGGAATTGAAAATGGGAATGCCATGGGGTAGCGTATAAGGACAACTGCTATTGGTCATTCTAATGAATGAATGTGTTGGTGGCGTAATATCAGAACTTAGGTTATTTACAGATGACGTAATAATGCTATTTAAAACAATCAAAACGGTAGAAGACAGTGAACAGGTACAGGGTGATCTGGACACGATACCTTACTGGGTAGGTTAGCATGGGATGAAGATAAATACAAAGAAGAGTCAGCTTATTAGATACAAGAGTTGGAGGCCGTGCAAAGAAGGGTTACTAGATTTGTTCCTAGAAATTACCGGAGAACACAATCAAGCAAATGATGTGATAAAGGAGCTGGAATGAGTTTCATTGGAAGACAGGAGGAGAGTAAAGAGAATCATGGGAGTATACAAGGCGTATACCGATGACGAGATATGGGAACATATTAGTGGAAGAATTAGGAGGGGTGAATGGAAGGGAAAGGATGACCATCACCACAAATTGATACGCGTTATCAGGCATAAGGGTGTGGGAAGAGGAAATAAGTTGGTGGGAAAAGAGAAAGGAAAAATGGGTGCTAAGGGAATTTGGTACATCGAAATTAAATTATATTAAATTAGATTAGATAAAATGTATACTTACGTGCTTATTAAGTTTACTTGAATGGAGTATAATGTAGAATATTTTTCTCTCACAGTTAAAACATTGTTCATAATTCTATAAAAAAAAATCCTTTTTATTTCAATGTAATTGGTTTTATCTTTCATATCATTTCCTATTGCTTCCCATTTCGATCCCAGAATAGTTTTCGAATTGCTGTATTAATCTGCACAGGATGGTAACAGGCAGAACAGTGTACACTTCCTTGAAGGAATCCAGGCGTTCAAGGCTCTGTTCTTTAATATCACAGCGTCACCAGGAATACCTTATCTCATATGAAAGCTGAGGATGTTACGAGTTTGAGGTTCAACGTTATCCCAACATACGAGGAATGAGCAGCATGCGATTCTTACCATATCAAAAATTTAACGGCCTGGTGGCTGTGTGGTTGACGCGTCTTATGGAGATCAAAAGGTCCCGGTTACAATTAGGGCTGTTGATATTTTAAAAAATATCGGATTTTCGATATATCGATATTTTAAAAAATATTTATATCGGATTCGATATATCGAAGAAAAAGTATCGATATATAGACCCTATTATATAAAAACAATGTTACCAAAAAAAAATTATTTTAAAAAAGGGCGAAGTCTTGTGGCTATTTAATGATGAAGAGTTGTGAGATATTTTTCTGAATCAAGTTTTGATTTTCTGAAAAAAAAATTGTTTTTCATGACGTTACGGATAAATCTTTTCTTAAAAAAAAAAAAATTGATTTAGCCATTATACCACTACTTTACTAAAAGTAAAGGCAGAATGTTTATGATTTACTCCAAGACTTGTGAATCCAGAAAGAGAATCTAGGGAAATCTTGGCTTTTGTAAGTTTAAAAGCTCAATAATGCAACCTTTAGGTTGATGTTCTATTATCAGAGTTTGCATAATGACCAAGTCACTTTTTTTTACAAGCATTGTTTTATGTGGAATTTAATTTCTTTTTGTAGGTTGATAGCTTATTCTGAGTCTTCTTACTTTTTTGGACCAAATGTTCTCACCTTAGCAAAGATTGTGTATCTGAATTTATCAATATTCCTGCTTACATCCAATTTTCATGTCAAAATACTTTCCTCGACAACGCACGCTCATGTAAAACAACGGGCTCGAGTCCGATTCGTTCTGTGGGAGCTTCGCCGTGTCTTCATTGTTACCATCGGTGTAGGACTACCAATAACTTCCAAATTGAATGTAGTAACAAAGTAAAATTAATTGTGTTTTTTATGCTCCTGATCTTTGTGCAAAACTGAAATTCAAGGCATATAGCCTCATCAAGAAGAAAGCAATTAACCTACAAATTTTCTCTAAGACGTTTCAGCTTTTAGATTGGCATTGAAAAAACACAAGAACGTTTCTTATACTATGGGGATGAAACCAAGTATGTGTACCAAATTACCATTTTCTAGGACAATTCGATGCTGCATAGAATTATGATGAAAGAACATCATAGTTATTTAAAAGAATTTCAGATTCAAAAAAATTCCAAACTAAGGTGGTGAATGAAGTAAAATTTTGCACCAAAACTCATGTCAGAAACTTCATTGGACATACTTTTCAAGAGCATGAACTCATGTTTTTCCCGTTGTTTCTTCTACTATGAATGGAGAACTCCCTACATTAATTGAAAATTTCCAATTCTTTGATATTGCTTCGCAAATGGGTAACGCTTTACCATAATACAATTTTTTAAAGCTGAGATTCTAGGTGGAATGCAGGATATAGGGCGAGGGGTGGGGGCAAACCGGGGTACTTGCTCTGGGCGATAAAATCGTGTCCAACAATGCGTTTTGCAAACAGTTAAAGTGGCGACATCAATGCGTTTGGCCAACAATCAAGGAGGCGATTCTCGGGGTCTGGCTGGGAACAATGTTTGAAGAGGCGGCAATCTCAGTTTTTCCCCGGCTAGAGCCGCTACTGTCAAGGCAGTTCCCTTGGTATTAACAAATTGTTTTTTAAAGACACCAATGTATAATAAGTTTTTAGCATAGCGCTTTGTAAAGGCAATCCAAAAGTGGTAGATTCTTTTTTTCAATTTCTTATCTTAATAAATTCGTAAGTGATACAACAAAACTGGCTGTGACATAATTTTGGAGCTCAATTCTTCTGTTGGTATGGAACAAGAAGCGTATCCAATTCGCGCGAAATATTTAACTGTGGAGTGCATTTCTGGGTCTAAAAAGTATTTTAACGGCATGTTTAAAGAGTGAACAAAAACGCAAATTAATAAAAAATTCTATTTTAGGTAAATATGCTATCTAACGTATATATAGCACCTCTTTTAACTTTATTAATTAAACTATGGTAGAAAGTCAACATCAGGTATTATGAATCAAAAGGAAAAATACTAAACTTAAAACAAAAATTGACCACCTCGTTAGGAATTTTTTACTTTGGTACAAAATCAACATCGGGTATTGTCAATCAAAATATCAAAAATATTAAACCAAAACTGAACACTTCTGTTAGGCTCATTAGTTAAAATTAGGCAGAAAATCAACATCAGGTTTTATCAACAAATAAAAAAAAAATAGCATCTATCTTTTGCTAAATCAAAATCAACATCAATCAAAATGGATCTTAATCATCTACTTTTAAAATATTTATTACTAGATTTTGCCATTTTCATAAATAGTTCTCCGTCACTGCTTTGAAAAACTGATAAAATTTCTCAGCAAGAGTCTTCAAAATTGATTGAGTTTGCAGTTCAGCCTTGATCTAATCCATGAACGTTCTGTTTCGCTCTTATTTCATAAATTATTCAACGGGCTAAAACTTGTCTCATAAAAGACATTGCTTGTTGGAATTGACAAAACAAAACCAACTATTTTTTTAAAATATTCAAAATAAAAAAAAATGCTTGTTCTAAAGAAATTGGCCGAGATTTTATCGTTTGGAAAGTCTTTTGGAAGGACCTGAAAAACACGTTTCAGACATGTGAACTCTGTATAAAGGGAGTTAATGTTAACTGCATCTAGAATTTTCAAAGTCCCAGAAAATTCAAAGAGTATTTTCCTGTCAGTTTCAATTCCTCTGATTTAAGGGACATTCCATCCTCTCGCTGCGAGCATGGGATACTTGGCTTGGCCTCATGACCACCGTGGTGAACTGAGTTTGAGAAAAAAACTAGTATACGGAAATTCCGGGACATTCCTGAACACGAGATCAGACACAAAATTCCGGGACATTCCCGGATTTTCCGGTTATCTGGCAACCCTACCCATACCTGGTACATTACGATTAGTTTCTTAATGCTAATACTTTTGCATTGATTGAAGACAAATTTAAAAAAAAAACTTTTCAAAATGTCCAGACAAGAATTCTAATGAATATTCAATGAATTATCTTACCTTCGTTTTTTACTTCTCCACAGGCACGCCGCTAGCTGTTTGAGCGCCCGCGTGCAATAGCGATTATGCCGCCCCCTGTCCAACTACAGCCAGTGGTGGATCTAGGAAATTTCCGAACCGGGTCAAAAAACAGTGAGATTGCCGCCCCCATTGTTGCCATCCCCAGTGTCGCCGCCGACCGCCCGAAGCAGCTGTTGAGCTAAAAAAAAAGGTCGCTCGCTACATAATATGCTGCCTCGCACGCCCGCTTACGGCGGCCCTGTTTCTCCATGTGCTCGTATTGTTCATTGTTTTTTAAAATTGTATCTTTGAAAATGTATTGCATGTGCAACATAGGTAATCGTTTTCCCTCCAATAATAACTTGGAATATTCTACGAGGAAAAACGGAATATAACCACTTATTTTTTAAAAAAATATCGATATTTTATCAACAGCCCTAGTTACAATCCCTGTCTCGGCAGGGATTTTCAAATGCGCCTAACCCGATAGTCACCTCTGGCACAGCATTGCTGTGTAATGTGAAGTACGCCAGTAAGCTTCCTTGGTTAGGTTTACACGTTAAATTGTATGTCCACTGTACCCGGTAGGCTTGCGGGGTTAGGATAAGGCAGGGGTACCCAAAGTGGTCGATACCGACCCCTTGGTGTCGATAAGAGATCTCCAGGGGTCGATTAATACAGAGGGGTCGATTAATACATAGGGGTCGACAGGGGGTCGATTAATACTAAAGAGAATCAATTAAACTGTACGGGAAAGATAATAGGAATGCTCTACTAAAAAGCAGGTCAATAAATTAAAGTAAAGCTCATCCTCTCAATTCTCATCTGTTTGCGAAGTCATGTGAAGTAAATGATGTACTGTTTTAACTTGTCACATATTTCAACAACCATCTGTTCTTTTTGGCAGGTCTTTATTTGAAATTTATTCCATCTGTCCATAGTTTTGTTCCTATTTTTTGAGATTGTAATAATAGTGGACAGTATCTCGTTTTTCTGTTAATGTTTTTCGGTGGATTTTATAAATTATTTCGCTGAGTTGTTATGCAGGCCTCCTTATTGTTTAGCATCAGAAATGCCAAAAATGATTTAATGTTTTCATTAAATACTTTTGGTGGTCGACAAGAAGGCAAATATCCTGTCAAGGGGTCGACGGGGTAAGGAGTTTGTGGATCCCCGGGATAAGGCGTCCACCGCAGGAGCCGAATGCGCAGCCAATAGAAACCATGTCACCAGGTCTTCGGTGGTGATCATTACTGAGCATAAAGACGTCATTTTATAAATTGCTCTATTCTCGGTGATATCCGAGAGGACTACCAAGAACGAATGTACTTCCTGCCTCGTTTTTGGTGAACGCAGGCAGACGATTCTCCTTGCCACTACGCCATGATCCTCCAGCTCTTCTTTGATGTTTTCTGCCGAGAAATTGAATGGAAATCCTCGCAACACGACTATAAAGTTTTTTCAGCTTCGGTCGGGAAGGTGTAGAAATGTATGCCATTTTGTGACGCATAATCTGAGACAGCTTGATGGTCTGCCTTGGTTTCGAGGAACAGTTTGTACCACTCGCGTCCCGCAGGCTCGACGCGGTACTCGTGCTTACAAATCTTCTTCAGAGTCATTTCCAGGTTTCTGCAATCCTCTTTGAAGGACACGATCAGGGGTGTCGGCTTCGATTCCTTAACAGGCATTGTCTGTTCGGCTTCCACTGTATTCATAACTATATCCCTAGCATGCTCATCCTCTATGGGGAGAGGCGAGAAGGAGTGGCTCGTTCTGGGAGTACTGGCAACATTTGAGCTCAACTGAGCGGCAGGAGTATGTCGACACGGCTTGCGCCAGTTAGTTGGGTCTTTTTCTGCATATTTGGTTGCTCTTCTCCGGTAGCATTTGGGTGGAGGAGGCGGCATACTTGTTTCCGTCCTCACAGAGAGTTTTGCAGCCCGCTTGTACTATGTGTCTTCTTTATAATTTGCGTGATACAGAGGCTTCCTGCTCATATTCCATCGCCGTGTATTCAGCTACGCAGTCTGTAGTAGGCCCACTTTGGGAATGGCTATAATATGAGCGTGTTTCCACATTTGCGGGTATTCGCCTGTTCGGAGAGATTCATTGAACGACTCCGTGATGTATAGGATGGCCGTAGGAGGCATTTGTCGGAGGATCCATCCACCAATCCCGTCGTGTCCGGCGGCTTTCTTGATTTTCAGGTTAGCGAGTGCTGATGCCACCTCCTGCACCGTGATTTCCTCGATGAGTTCTTCTTCCGAAGGAACAAATTCTAGGACGCGCCGTGGGCGTCGGTGCACGAAGTCTATGTGCTCATCGTCTCTTGGGACGTTGACCAGTTTGAAGTTTGCTCCGAAAGAGCTTCATCCTTTTCTTCTAGGACGCAGAGATGGTTGTTTCTAACAACCACATGTGGGATCTTTAGCCTCTGCCGGAGTCGGGCTCTCGTGGCTCGCCATGCAGACCCGTCTTCTATATTCAAGGTGGAAATGAAATTAGACCAGTCAGAAATTCTGTACTGCTCTACCTCCGATTTTATCTCTCGCTGCATGCGATGTATCACTCTCTTTGTAACCGGATCCCTAGTGAGATGCCACTCCCTATGTACAAGGGGTGATCAAATGAAAATGAACGAAACGACGTAAAAACGTAACAGTTAAATATTTGCATATTCCGGCATGGGAGAACGTAGCGAGACATCTCGGGATGCGATTGGAGTCTCTGACTGGGAACGGAGCATCCGCGGGCGCCCGTATGCGCAGTAGAGAGCAGAGGCTCGTATCAAAAGCGGCGTCCAAATGATGCGGCAGTCCGTAAGCGGAAAGGATGGCGTACAGGTGGGGGATGTGTACTGTGAGACACTCCGACGCCTACGCAGGTCCATCAAGAACAAAAGACCGGGGCTGCTCACGGAGGGTGTGGTTCTGCTCCATGATAACGCGCGTCCACACGTCTCCAAGGTCACACACATGGAACTGGCTAAGTTCAAGTGGGAGACGTTGGATCATCCGCCCTACAGTCCGAGCATGTCGCCCTGCGATTTCAATATGTTTGGTCCACTGAAGAAACACCTGAAAGGGAAGCGCTTCAACTCGGACGACGTACTCGAGGACGCTGTGAAGGACTGGGTCTCGTCACGACCACAGGAATTCTGGGAACAAGGAATCCTGCGGCTTGTTCATCAGTGGGATCGTTGTGCTCAGGCCTATGGTGTATATTTTGAATAAAGTCTACATTTTTACCCACCGTGTCGTTTCGTATCTTTGCAGATTCTATCCGCTATGTGAGGAGGTTCTTAAAGACTTCCCAGTTAATCTCACGTAGGTTCTTGGCTAGTCTGTTCCTGCATGATGATATGTCCGCCGGCATATAATAAAGCACAGGGACATGATCGGATGACAAGGCCGTTTAGGTGGTGATGGCTATGTTGTGTCTTAGGCCCCTGGTTATGGCAAAGGACATATGTCCTGCACCAAATAAGTGGCATACCCAAACTTCGCGAGAGGTTTGAACAGCTGTCAACACAATTTTACGCCATTAATCAAAAGTCTAATAACCCTTGATAACTGCTCTAGGTGCCGTTCCAATATTTGACAACACTCTCAGGTGGACCAAAGAATCTGCTGGACCACTAATTATGTACTAAAATATAAGAACAATGACAAAAGCACCGGATAGGACAAATCCAAAAAGAGTCAAACCCACTTCATACTGACAACCATTAGCATAAATTGGAAGGAGATGCGCTATAGTGAAAAGACTTCCCCCCCCCTCCCCCAACTTGGGATTTAGGTTTTCCCAGTAAGGCATGTCACGTCGTCGTCTTCGTCGTTACGACCACAGGGAATTACTATTATTACCATATTAAAACACCATAAGAAAATAACTTTTATGGCAACCGCGGTGGCTCTGTGTTCAAAATATTTCGTTAATAGAATGTAGACGGAATTTTATTCGTTTTTTTTTCCATATTCGGTGAACAGATAAAATTTAAGCTAAATGTATTGATCACATCCACTGTCTCCTTAATGGTAATACATTTTAAAATGCATTCAAATATTTTGTTTGTCGATCAGTTTTCGAAAATGCATCGAAATATCCGTAGCATTTCAATCTTCCTTCCCTTATTGTGTTCGTGGTATTTCTGCTATAATTGTAGACTGCTACTTTCTACAAATCGAAACTGTTGTTCCAGGTTCCTAATTTTAATTCCATTCTTCTAAAGCTTCTGGAGATCTCATTTCTTATTGAATACGAATCTTATAGCTATATAGTCCTAATAATTTTTTACTTAGTTGTACTATCTTATTTTAGACCTAATGATACAATGCCCGCTAAATATTCCTGTTCATCATTAAGACATTTGACTAAGTCTGGTTTCATGACACTTTACTTCTGTTCCTCTTTATCCCATTCTTTCTCCTATATATCTGAACTTCTCTTGTCATAGATATCTCCTCGTAGTGCTTTTATTCAATACATCAACAGACATTAAACCACATATTTATTCACACAGTTACATACGAATTTCCGACATAATGTTAAAGGTGCTATTGACTATTTGGCTAAAGGCTGCAGGCTAAGAGCGTTTTCCTGCCGCCGTATTTATTCACACAGTTACATACCAATTTCCGACATAATGTTAAAGGTGCTATTGACTATTTGGCTAAAGGCTGCAGGCTAAGAGCGTTTTCCTGCCGCCGTATTTATTCACACAGTTACATACCAATTTCCGACATAATGTTAAAGGTGCTATTGACTGTTTGGCTAAAGGCTGCAGGCTAAGAGCGTTTTCCTGCCGCCGTATTTATTCACACAGTTACATACCAATTTCCGACATAATGTTAAAGGTGCTATTGACTGTTTGGCTAAAGGCTGCAGGCTAAGAGCGTTTTCCTGCCGCCGTATTTATTCACACAGTTACATACCAATTTCCGACATAATGTTAAAGGTGCTATTGACTGTTTTGCTAAAGGCTGCAGGCTAAGAGCGTTTTCCTGCCGCCGTATTTATTCACACAGTTACATACCAATTTCCGACATAATGTTAAAGGTGCTATTGACTATTTGGCTAAAGGCTGCAGGCTAGGAGCGTTTTCCTGCCGCCGTTAATACCTGTACAATTCTTCTTGTTATCGATCCTGGTGGGTCAGTAGTAAAGTTCGGACCTGGCATATAGGAGGACGGGAGTTTGAATTCCTGTCCAGCCATTCAGATTTCGAATTTCCTTGGTTTCCTGATATTCCCTGCGGGCTGATGCCAGGAGGGTTCCTTCAAAGAGACGATAACCGAGTCCCTCCCCGTTTCTTGCTACTATTACTTTCACACATCTAATAACCTCGTCATCAAAAAGATGTAAACTATTTTCGAATAAACACCTATCCTTGTTTCTGTTGTTTTTACTAGTATAAAATAATTAATAGTATCGTGTGAACATCACATATAGCAAAAGATGTTGATGATATTCCCAATTATGTTTATAAGTAAATTTATAATTTTTGACACCTATTAAAGTTATCTCTGTGATAACATCCGTTCACCTAAAACGGTCAAATGTAATGGAACTTTATGCTTCATACATATTCAATGTACAGAATGGGTGAGAAATATGACTTCATGTTGAATTGCGCTTTCTTATATCTTAAGATTGATGTTGGATTATTGATACAGTAGTCATTAATCTTAATAATAATAATCCCCTCTGGCTTCAACGCCCTGATGACAGAGATTCTAGTCTCCGCCTCATCCGACCCGGTAATAGTGAAATTTTTTTTTTTTTTTTTTTTTTTTATTCCTTTACGCCTCATCAATGTATTTAGAGGTGGGAATGGACTGGGTACAATGAACAGGAAGGAATTCGACCTTGGCCTTTTGAGGGAAGTATCGCGGCATTGTCCCGTAGTGAATTGGGGAACCCTGGAAAACCAAAATCTGGATACCCAGGCGAGGATTCGAACCCGCGTCCTCCCGATGCGAGGATGGATAGTTACCGCTGACACACCACTCTTAGAATCACCAAATCGTTCTATCGTACTCCATTCTACGTATAGACAAAGCAAGCTTTACCTGATGTTAAGACTGGCGTAAATGATTTTAAAAATCTTTACCAGTATTGGGATACAAACTAAGGACCTTATGATAAACAGTGAGACATCTTACCAGTGATCCACTACATCGATAACTGTTCAATAAAAACTACTTTTTATGGCACATAAAACTTCCAACCTGACAGTTATAATCTGCTTGATCGCAGAATAAAGTTCAACATTCTTCTGGCGAAATGTGTTCTTGTCCCTCAGTAAACCATATTGTGACTTCATTGCGCACAGAAATAGTCAGCCGTAATTTATATTCATCTCAGCCTTGAACAACAATAGTAGGCACTGGGATGTAGGGAAATCTATAATGTCTTGCTTTATCTCTCACATGCATCATGTCGGAGCGACCTACATGAATTACATGTAGCCATTCGTCGTTGGTTTCAGGAAGTTCGGTTCGTCATAGAATAAAATCACGCGTAATTCTCAATTCACAATTCGCAAGTAGTTCATAGATAGAAGAAAAATGTACCTATGCACATGAATGGTCTGGTTGCCCCCCGTTGCCGCAATATGGCTGGCAACAAAAAAAAATAAAAGGCTATTGGTCCGGACTTCGACTTCTAGTCGCACTACTTTTACAATACTTCTCACAAGTAAGTTTGTCGCGTTACAACAAGAAAGGTATCCGCGATGACTGAATGTCACAGATTTCAAGCGAAACGATTGATAGCATGGCGTAGTTGCCAACAACTACCTACCACATAGATTAATCTTTTCTCCCCCAATGAACAAGCAGGCTGCAGGTACAAAAGTAGCAGCGCAGACCAAGTGTTGAGTTAACCGCACATAGTCAGGTGAGATATCAAAAACAGAAGCAGAGATTAGTAATATTTGTTTACCTGATAACTGTCTAAGAAATGGCTTGAAAGCAGGATTGTGAAAATTATTAAACGTTCTCTCACACCAGACTTACAAAAATATACACTTAAATTGACGCTTTCGAATAACGTAATTCAGGAGGTAAAAACTAAAACAACGCGGTGCTTCAAGGACATTACTAGCTTCAATACAATATGATTCATTATTCGCAAAAAAAAAAAAAAAAAATCTTAAGTCAGCTACTTTCATTTACACAACAAAGAAACAAATTATACATCATGGTCTCTTACAACATCATCAGCATAAAGCAAGAGTGGTTCCTTGAGTAGTACATTGAATTTTAAAGACGCCCGGCAGATATGAAATATTGTTATTGACTGTACTGACTTTATAATTAATGAAAACTAATAGATAAATATAGGTTAAAATAAATAAAAACAGGGTTTCGTTATTAAAATTAAAATATTTTTCTTATTATTATAATAATAAATACAGAATAGGTATATATGACGAAAAAATATTTTTTAAATTGACTTTTTTAGAATGCAGTCACGTAATTTTATTTGATGTATCTTCTGTCATTTCTATATTAGTATTTGTTGAAGGTATATTAGACAGTATTAAAGAAATGATTGGCCGATGGTAAATGAAGTATGTAACAAAAGTATTAGACGTGAAGTGATGGGGGTATCTTGAAAATATAGCATTTATTGTTATTCCATATGTAGTTGTAGGTTACGTTGGATTATAATTTGAATTTAAAAATATCTTTAACTTTTTGTTTCTTCTTGTCCCCTAGATTGTCACTGTCACCCATATTTAAAACCAATAATACGGCTAGATTTGTCTGTGTGCATTGCCACAGGACTCATACAGTAATGGGTTGGGATAAGAGTGACAGGTTTATTCAAGGAGGTATACTCGTGACGAATCTTGGACGGAATTGGAGGAAAAATTAGGTGTAGAGCATGAAAGGGAAGAGATAGTTATGATCACAAGCTGGCACTCAAATTCAGACTCAAGAGAGTTTTAAAGTTTTATACTTTAGGTACGGTAATAAGGGCTTGGAACAAATTTACCGAAAGAACTTCTGAAAAGTTGTCCTAACACACTGAAAGAATTTAAAAATAAAATTCACTAAGGTAAGAGTTGTTTAAAGATAATACCAATAAGAAGACAAAAATATGGTGTGTGTGGAAATAGCCACGGAAGTGTGCGTTCTGTCACAATATCAAAGGAAGTGGAAGTGAAAATGGGAATTCCATGTGGTAGCGTATAAGGACCACAGCTATTGGTCATTCTAATGAATGAATGTGTTGGTGGTGTAATATCAGAACTTAGGTTATTTACAGATGACGTAATAATGCTATTTAAAAGGATCAAACCGATAGAAGACTGTGAACAGCTGCAGGATGATCTAACTGGGTGGGTTAACATGGGATGAAGATAAATGCAAAGAAGAGTCAGCTTATCAGATAGAGGAGTTGGAGAGCGTGCAAAGAAGGGTACCAGATTTGTCTCTAAAAATTACAGCAGAACACAATCAAGTAAATGCTGTGATAAATGAACTAGAATGAGTTACATTGTGTAACGTCTACCTTGGGGACGTTTATATTTGGGTCACACTGTTTTATCATTAACAAAATTATCAATTTGGAATATCAAAAGTCATACTTAATCTTCAGCTTATCACATGAAATATTATTGTAATGAATAGGAAAACTGAAAATTGGGTGTACAATTTATTATTGTGAAACTAGGCAAACATGAATTTTGTTTTCATTCTGAGGTTAACAATTACATATCATTGAATATCAAACAGCTAGAGCAAAATCTCAGGGTCATTACTGGGTGGAACGATTTCATGAGTTTCCGTCCGGGTCGTAGCTTTTACCATTGTTCACAGCCCAGGTCAGCGACCAGGCAAGACCAGCGCCACATGGGGTCGTCCAGCTTTCTCGACCGCACCGCGTGATAGCAGTGTCCCCAGCTCCGGCGTCGTTGAAGGTCACTTCGGCTGTACTAGATGAAGATCTGATCCAGAGTGTCTCGTCGTCCGTTCTTCTCCTCCGAGCAATACTCTGTACTTGTCGTAATGCGATGTCGCGTCCGGCTCTTGGCGAATCACCGCAATCCGCGCCAAAGGATCAGCGCCACATTGGCCCCAGAACAGACAAGAAAAAACACCAACACGGCAATAAATTGAGGCGGCTTCTCTATTGGCTGGATCGTCTTCCCCTACTCTCATAAAGCACTCATTTACTAGGAAACGTCACTAAGGTTTATTTTTGCTAGTCTGCGCCAGTTTTCGGAGGGAACTTTCCGAAACGTGCGAAAATAGAAAGCGGGTTTCAGTTATTTATGGGGGTTATAAATCCGCTTAGTGTCCAAGTTGAGTCGGACGTTGTCAGCACCCCCCCCCCCCCAAGGTGCAGCAGCAACGCCTTTAACTGCCCATTTCCTCCTTGGGCAGAGTAGGGTGGAGTGTTTGTCTTGCGACATTTACTCCTAGTCTTATAGATGGATACTTGCTTCAGGTTAGATTTGTCTTAACGTTTGGCGTAGATATTTTCAGATGATTTGGGGATTTATTGTACAAGTGAGATAGGTCCTATGTGTGGACCTATTCCTACCGGATGATTTCCCAGATCCTTGATTAGTGGGTTGTTGGATTTATGGGCTGTATTATAAAATTTGGTGGCAAGATCCTTGAATCGTTGTTTTAAAGTTGGTAGCCCTGTGGCTTCATGAAGGGCAATTGTGGGAAATCTGCAGTCAAGATGAAGTGCTCTCTTCAACGCTCGATTTTGAATAATTTGAAGTCGGTCAAGATTTGTTTTAGCTGTGTATCCCCACACAGGACAGGCATATTCAAGTATTGGTCTTACTAAGGTGCAGTAGATCCGTACTTCTAAGGGTGCGGAGAGCTTACTGTCCCTGTTTAGCACTGGGTACAACGCTTGAAGTCTCGCGCTAGCTCTTCTGCAGAGGTCGTTTATGTGGGCCCTCCAGGTCAACCTGGAGTCAAGCAGGACTCCAAGGTAGCGAACTGTGTTTGACCATGGGATTAAGTTGTTATGAATTGTGAGTTGTTGATCCAATTGAGGTCTCTGTCGAGTTCCTGTCCTTTTAGTTAGTAAGATGGCTTGGGTCTTCGTTGGGTTGATTCCGATACGCCACCTCCTCGCCCAGGCCTCAGTCTTCTGCAGTACCTCCTGCAGACGACGGGTGACGATAGCTTTGCTGCGGCAGCGAGTGAAGTAAGCTGTATCATCAGCATATGTGACGGTGTGAATTCAGTTTTGAGAAGGTACATTGGCTGTATATAGGGAGTATAGCAGAGGTCCTAGGGTCGAGCCTTGTGGTACTCCTGCCTGAATGCTACGCCTTGTGGAAAAGACGTTACCAATTTTGACTTTGAAGGAGCGGTTTTCCAGGTATGATTTTATCAGTTTGACAAGGTGTCCCTTGAGTCCCAATTCGTAGAGTCGTAGTAGCAGTCCGGCGTGCCATACCGAGTCAAATGCCAGGGAGATATCTAGTAGCACAAGTCCACAGTATTCTTTATGGTTGAAGGCCGTCGTGGCAGTCTCAACCACCCTCATCAGTTGCTGGGTGGTGGAGTGTCCCTGGCGGAACCCAAATTGATGGTCTGGGAGAATACTCTGTCGCTCGATATACAGGTTTAGGCGTTTGAGGAGCAGACGCTCAAACACTTTGCTGATAGATGGTAACAGACTTATGGGCCGGTAGTTTTGAGGTAGAGAGGGGTTTTTCCCACTCTTATGGATAGCTACGACTACGGCCTGTTTCCACCGGGTGGGAAAGTTCTTCCTGTCTACAATTATATTGAACAGCATCGTGAGGTGGTTAATTGCCGCTGGAGGCAGGTTTCTCAAACAGATGTTACTGATTCTGTCGTGGCCTGGGCGTGTAAATCTGGACGCTTTAGTTCCGTCACGTTTCTGTTCGTTGACACGACGCATCGGCAATATTCACACATACCGTGGGATCACTTAGTGCTTAATGGCACTGTACTTTTTAATTCATTACATTGGAAGACAGGAGGAGTGTAAAGAGAATCATGGGAGTATACAAGGCGAATTCTGATGACGGGATATGGAAAAATATTAGTGGAAGAATTAGGAGAGGTGCATGGAAGGGAAAGGATAACCATGACCACAAATTGGTACTCGATATCAGGCATAAGAGTGTAGGAAGAGCACAAATGTAGATGGGAAAAATGGACGCTTAACCAGCGCTCCATTGCAATTAAATTAAATTTGATAAACTGACGTGCTTATTAAGTTTACTTGAAAGAAGTATAATAAAGAAAATTTTCTCTCACAGTTGAAACACTGCAGCCTGTTCAATAAAACAAATTTCCATTAGGCTTACTTAAATTATTTATCTAATTGATTTCTGTGGGTATACAATTATTGAACTATAAAACTGTATATTCGATTTAATATTTTGCGAACTAGGGCTGTTGATATTTTAAAAAATATCGGATTTTCGATATATCGATATTTTAAAAAATATTTATATCGGACTCGATATATCGAAGAAAAAGTATCGATATATCGATATATCGACCGTATTATATAAAAAAAACAATGTTACAAAAACAAATCATTTTAAAAAAGGGCGAAGTCTTGTAGCTATTTAATGATGAAGAGTTGTGAGATATTTTTATGAATCAAGTTTTGATTTTATGAAAAAATGGTTTTTCATGAAGTTACGGATTAATCATATGTTTTTTAAATTGTGATTTAGCCATTATACTACTACTTTACTAAAAGGAAAGGCATAATGTTTATGATTTACTCGAAGCCTTGTGAATCCAGAAAGAGCATCCAGGGAAATCTTGGCTTTTGTGAGTTTAAAAGCTCAATAATGCAACATAGTAGAGGCATTTATTTAGGTTGATGTTCTATTATCAGAGTTTGCATGATGACCAAGTCACTTTTTTTTACAAGTATTGTTTTATGTGGAATTTAATTTCTGTAGGTTGATAGCTTATTCTGAGTCTTCTTACTTTTTTGGACCAAATGTTTGCACCTTAACAAAGATTGTGTATCAGAATTTATCAATATTCCTGCTTACATCCAATTTTCATGTCAAAATACTTTCCTCGACAACGCACGCTCATGTAAAACAACGGGTTCGAGTCCGATTCGTTCTGTTCGAGCGACGCCGTGTCTGCATTGTTACCATCGGTGTAGGACTACTTGTAACTTCCAAATTAAATGTAGTAACAAAGTAAAATTAATTGTGTTTTTTATGCTTCTGATCTTCGTGCAAAACTGAAATTTAAGGCATATAACCTCATCTAGAAGAAAGCAATTAACGTACAAATTTTCTCTAAGGCCTCGTATCCTCTTGAGCACGCTCAGGCGAATGAGCCGCTCAATGAAGCTGTGGCTCAAGTGTGGACGCCTGAGCACGCTCGCAACGAACGACAGCGACCGCGCTCGGGGCGAGCCGATCGGTTGTCGGTTTTTTAGAATGCTCAAAGGCGAGCCAGTGTTTGTTCGGCGCTCAGTGTGGACGGTATTTGGCGGTTTCTACAATGAGCGCGAGCACGTGGAACAATGAAACTTGCTTAACTCTAATTGATGCGTATGAATCAAAGAGGGTGTTATGGGATAGCTGCAGTATTATAATCGAACTAAAAAAGAAGGTGCATGGCGTGAAATCAGCGAGATATTAAACTTAGGTATTGATGATGTAAAGAAAAAAATAACAAGCCAGCTACTAGGGTCATTCAGGCGAGGACGATAAATACAGAAGAGAACTTCTACAACGGGAAGTGGTAAGTCTTTTTTAATAGTATTTCTCACAGCTGCACGGATTTTGATTGAATTGGGTGTTACGTAATTCATATCCTAAATGTCTAAAATATATTGATTTTGTGCCAGGCTAATTCATCTATGGCAATATAATTGTTTTACATAATTTTTAATAAAAACTTGAAATTAATGCCATAATAAAAAACCATAAAAGTAACCTTTAAATCTAATTTCTAAACACAAATTAAAAATAGGTACCAGCGTTTATATAATTTTGGAGTGACTCAATAGTGCCATCAGAGACTACCCGTACTAAACGGCTGATGCTTTGTTTATATACTTTGAACATATACTGCAGGCTTGTGTAGGGACTTCCTGAGGCTAGGAATCTTAAAGTTATTATAAATTTTATCTTCTGGTGGGATCGCCTCACGCATAGGCGTATCGTGCATTTTAATATGAGGTCCAACTGATGACAGCAAATGTTCGAAATCGATCTCGTAAATTTTTGAAATAGCTCATTGTCTCCTTCTAAAGTCAATTCGTGAATTAAATTATTAAGATAATTTCTTCGCTGACGATGACTTTCTCTAATCCACCAATTTGGTAATTTTCTTCTTTGCGTTGACATCGTATGGATAATAATAAAGGCCACAGCTGCCGCGCGTACACCTGACAACACGTCAATAGCCGAGCGTTTTTCTGAGCACTGAAACCAGGCTCGTTCGACCAAAATTTCCTTTTTCTTGAGCGCGCTCAAATGAATGAGCGGCTCATTCACCTGAGTGTGCTCAAGTGGATACGAGGCTTAAGACGTTTCAGCTTTTAGATTGGCATTGAAAAAACGCAGGAACTATTCTTATACTGTGGGCATTAAACCAAGTATGTTTACCAAATTACCATTATCTAGGACAACTGGATGTTGCTTAGAATTATGATGAGAGAATGTCATAGTCATTTAAAAGAGTTTCAAATCCAAAAAGTTCCTAACTAAGGTCGTGAATGAAGTAAAATTTTGCACCAAAACTCATGTCAGAAACTTCATTGGACATACTTTTCAAGAGCATGAACTCATGTTTTTCCCGTTGTTTCTTCTACTATAAATGGAGAACTGCCTACATTAATGGAAAATTTCCCCTTCTTTGATATTGCTTTGCAAATGGGTAACGCTTTACCATAATACAATTTTTAAAAGCTGAGATTCTAGGTGGAATGCAGGATTTAGGGCGAGGGGTGGGGGCAAACTGGGGTACTTGTTCTGGGCGATAACTTGAGGGATGGGGGGCGGCAAAATCGTCTCCAACAATGCGTTTGGCAAACAGTTAAAGTGATGACATCAATGCTTTTGGCCAACAATCAAGGAGGCGATTCTCGGCTGATTCTCGGGGTCTGGCTGGCAACAATGTTTGAAGAGGCAGCAATCTCAGTTTTTCCCCGGCTTGAAAATATCCTAGAGCCGCTACTGTCAAGGCAGTTCCTTTGGCGTTAACAAATTGTTTTTTAAAGGCACCAATCTATAATAATAAGTTTTTAGCATAGCGCTTTGTAAAGGTAATCCGAAAGTGGTAGATTCTTTTTTTCAATTTCTTATCTCAGTAAATTCGTAAGTGATATAACAAAACTGGCTGTGACATAATTTTGGAGCTCAATTCTTCTGTTGGTATGGAACAAGAAGCGTATCCAATTGGCGCGAAATATTTAACTGTGGAGTGCCAGATACAGGCTTATAATTTCCGGGACATTTCTGGGTCTAAAAAGTATTTTAGCGGTATGTTTAAAGAGTGAACAAAAATGCAAATTACTAAAAAATTCTATTTTAGGTAAATATGCTATCAAACGTATATATACCGCCTCTTTTAAGTTTATTAATTAAACTATGGTAGAAAGTCAACATCAGGTATTATGAATCAAAAGGAAAAATACTAAACTTAAAATAAAAATTAACCACCTTGTTAGGAATTTTTTACTTTGGTACAAAATCAACATCGGGCATTATCAATCAAAATCTCAAAAATATTAAACAAAAACTGAACACTGCTGTTAGGCTCATTAATTAAAATTAGGTAGAAAATCAGCATCAGGTTTTATCAACAAATAAAAAAAAAATTAGCATCTATCTTTTGCTAAATCAAAATCAACATCAATCAAAATAGATCTTAATCAACTAATTTTAAAATATTTATTATTGTATTTTGCCATTTTTATAAATATTTCTCCGTCACTGCTTTGCAAAACTGATAAATTTCTCAGCAAGAGTCTTCAAATTGATTGAGTTTGCAGTTCAGCCTTGATCAAATCCATGAACGTTCTGTTTCGCTCTTATTTCATAAATTATTCAACGCGCTAAAATTTGTCTCGTAAAAGTCATTGCTTGTTGGAATTGAAAAAATAAAACCAACTTTGTTTTTAAATATTAAAAATCATTAAAAATGCTTATTCTAAAGAAATTGGCCCAGATTTTATCGTTTGGAAAGCCTTTTGGAAGAACCTGAAAAACACGTTTCAGACGTGTGAACTCTGTATAAAGGGAGTTAATGTTAACTGCGTCTAGAATTTCTAAGTCCCAGAAAATTCAAAGAGTATTTTCCTGTCAGTTTCAATTCCTCTGATTTAAGGGACATTCAATCCTCCCACTGCAAGCATGGGATACTTGGCTTGGCCTCATGACCACCGTGGTGAACTGAGTTTGAGAAAAAAACTAGTATACGGAAATTCCGGGACAGTAACGCATAATTCCTGGACACGAGATCAGACACAAAATTCCGAGACATTCCCGGATTTTCCGGCTATCTGGCAACCCTACCCATACCTGGTACATTACGATTAGTTTCTTAATGCTAATACTTTTGCATTGATTGAATACAAATTTTAAAAACTTTTCAAAATGTCCAAACAAGAATTCTAATAAATATTGAATGAGTTATTTTACCTTCGTTTTTTACTTCTCCACAGGCCCGCCGCTAGCTGGTTGAGGCGCCAGCGTGCAATAGCGATTATGCCGCCCCCTGTCCAACTACAGCCAGTGGTGGATATAGGAAATTTCCGAACCGGGTCAAAAAAACTGTGAGATTGCCGCCCCCATTGTTACCATCCCGAGTGTCGCCGCCGACCACCAGAAGCAGCTGTTGAGCTAAATAAAAAAGGGTCGCCCACTACATAATAAGCTGCCTTGCACACCCGCTTACGGCGGCCCTGCTTCTCCATGTGCTCGGATCATAAATTTATTCTTAAAATTCTATCTATGAAAATGTATTGCATGTGAAACATAGGTAATCGTTTTCCCTCCAATAATAACTTGGAATATTCTACGAGGAAAACGGAAAATAACAACTTATTTTTAAAAAATATCGGACTCCGATATCCAGATTTCAATATCGATATATCGTCCTAAAAATATCACTCATAAATATCGATATTTTTTTAAAAAAAATATCGATATATCGATATTTTATCAACAGCCCTATTGCGAACAATGGTAGTGGGCAGAACAATGTACACTTCCATGTAGGAATCTCAGTGTTCAAGGTGCCAGTCTTGAAAATTCAGGATTACGATTTAATATCACACTGTCATCAGGAATCATTTATCTCATATGAATAGGTGTTTCAGGATCCACGTTGTCTCAACATACGGGGAATGTGAAGCATGCGATTCTTGCCATATCTGGTGGCTCAGTGGTTATTATTATTATTATTTCGTATCAGAAACATACAGTTACACAAATTATAATCATCAAATTATAATCGACCAGAACTTGGCCACTTCCAGTGCATTTTCTGAGGCCTCATACAGTTCAGCTGCCGAACAGGATGCTGGACACAGTTGACACTGGAGCATGTGCTGGACAGTCTGGTCCTCACCGCAGTCGCACTTGATATCACTGATCTCAGTATAGCCCCATCTTGCTAAATTCACTTTGGATCTGCCCACTCCTGATCTCAGCCTATTCAAAGATTTCCATGTCAACCATCCCTTGTCATAACCAGGTGGCAAAGATTCAGACACTCTTCCCCAGCCATGCGGAAGGGGAGCCTTAGCTTCCCATAGTTGTAACCTGGCTTCTTCAGTTGTTGTTGTAAGTTCCTGAGATATTCTTAGGAAACTTTTCCTGGACTTAAGTCTTTGCCTGTGAGGGATATACCCATATAGTGGATGAGATTTTTCATGGTTCACTTTCCTCCTTTCCTTGTTCACTGCTATTTCCCTTCGAACAGAAGACGGTGGAGCCATTCGACTGGAGTTGATTTTAAGCAGCCTGTTATGATTCTGCACGTGTCATTAAGTGCAATGTCTACTTGTTTGGCATGGGTTGAACTGTGCCATACGGGACAGGCGTACTCTGCAGCCGAATAACATAGTGGTAAGGCAGAAGTTCTAATTGTTTCAGGTTGGCTGCCCCACTGCGATCAAGCCAGTTTTCTTATGAGATTGTTCCTACTGGAAACTTTCAGCTTGGAGTTCATGCAATGTTTCCTGAATGTAAGTGATCTGTCAAGGGTCACTCCTAGATATTTTGGAGTATCACAGTGTTCTAGTTCGACCCCCGACCATGTTACCTTTAACCTACGATTTGCTTCTTTATTCCTTAGATGAAAAGCACATACTTGTGTCTTCGAAGGATTTGGTTTCAGCTGGTTCGTGCTATAATACCTTGACAAATCTTCCAGAGCGTTGGTAAGGGTGCTCTCCACTGATTCAAAGTCTTTGCTCTGTGAGACCAGAGCAAGATCATCAGCATACACGAAACTCCTGCAATTGCGTGGTATAGGCTGATCATTGGTATATATGTTAAACAATAATGGGGCTAGCACACTTCCTTGGGGTAGACCATTCTTCTGTGGCCTCCAACGGCTACGCTGACCTTGGAAGTCAACAAAGAATCTGCGGTTCTGCAGAAGAGTAGCAATGAACTTACTAAGAATAATATTCCTGGTCAGATTGTAGAACTTGACTAGTAGCAGCTGATGGTTGACGGTGTCATACGCTGCTGACAAATCAACAAATACCACCCCTGTTACCTTACGAGCTTCAAATCCATCTTCTATAAACGGCTCAGTGGTAAACACGTATGATGGAGATCGAAAGGTCCCGGTTCGAATCCCTGTCTCGGAGGGGATTTTCAAAGGTGCTCAACCAGATAGTCACCCGTGATACAGCTTTGCTGTGAAATATGATGTACGCAAGAAAGCTTCGGAGGTTAGGATTCCACGTTAAACTGTAGGTCCCCTGACTCTGTGGCCCTGTGGTGAAGTTCAAGGTATTTCGTTAATAGTCTGTAGACAGGATTTTACTCGTTTTTAATGTCCATATTCGGTGAACAGATAAAATTTAAACTTAATTCATATAATTCCTCCATTCTTTTGCTTCTTGCCTATTTATGTTCCTCACAAAGTATTAATTCTGAAATGCGTTTTAGCTGTTTACCTGTTGTTCTCGTCAATTTATTTCTCTTATTGACCACTGCTGCTTATCTCATTCACTTAATATGCATTGAAGAACTCTCTTGTCTATGAGTTTTCGTGAATGCTACCAAAATATCCGTGGAATTCCCTTCGTACTGTAATTGTAGCGTGCAATTTTTTACAAATCCAATCTGTTGTTTCCAGGTTCCTTCAAACACGACTTTCACCTAGTTTCTCCCCACTTCTTGCTACTAGTACTTTCACGCATCTAATAAGCTCGTTATTCAAATGATGTAAACTAATATCGAAAAAACACCTATTCCTGTTTTGTTGTTATTTATTGTATAAAACAGTTTATATTATCGTGTGAAAAACATGGTGTTCACTACACTTAAGAAAAGATATTGATGATATTCCCAATTTTGTTTATATGTAAATTCATATTTTGTCATTTTTTGGACACCTATTAAAGTTATCACTGTGATAACATCCGTTCACCGAACAACAATCAAATGTTGTGGCATTTTATGTTTCATGCACAGTCAATGTAGAGAATGGATCAGAAATATGTCTCATGTTTAATTGCACTTTCTTATTTCTTCAAACTAGCAATGCAAAAGGATTTAGAGACAATATACCCATTCACGTGATTGTCCTTGACATTAGTTAGTTACAGCACCGCTTCTGAAAGTAACGGATTGCTTTCTGATACTCGACCACCGTAACAGCACGAATTTCTGCCCAAGTTCTTATTTTCAGTATACGTATGGTTAATAAATAACATGAACGTAACATTATGAACTACTGAAATTAATTCTTAACTCGAGAAAATATTTTAATTTATTGTCACAATGTTATTTTATTTTAATTACTCAGATAAAATGAAAAAAAACTCTCCCCAATCCAGATATTTAATACTCGTTCATCCCCATTTAACCTAAGTCACAGATGATGGCCTAGTATTAAATATCAAATTTATTTAGTGAGAATCATAGGAGTGAATCTCTTGGTGACAATGAAATGTGATTGGCAGCCACTGAAGCAGAATTTTCCAATCACACAGTACAATACATCCAATCCATTAGATAGGTGGATTAAACTTTCAAGTTTATGCAACGTGTTTAAAGCTGAATATTCGGAGTGATGATTATTACCATTCACATTTAATATGAGAAAAATTTATAGTCAGCAAGGAGCATTAGTAAATTTCCTTGGTCGTACAGACTACACAAAACCCGACCAGAGAAGAGGCAGTTGTGTTTCCCGGAAGGTCAGTGGAAGTTGTGGAAGGGGATGTAACTTAATATTTTCTTTAGGACATCTAGATAAAAGGTGATTTGAATGAACTGATTCTATCCAGGCGCATGAACTTAGTGACGGTATAGCGAGAGGTCTCCTGATTTCGTACAGACGATGGGCACGGGACCGATGATGTACCAAAAGATGTAAATATGAGGAGCACATAGGAAATTTTTACGGATAAACAATATCGATGTCTGTTTTGGTTTTTCGTGTGTGTCAATGAATGGGCAGCTCCAGAAATCTCGGCATTAGCACAACTGACGGAAGATGCGTCTATGTGGAGAAGGAGAGAGGATTTTCTGGAAGTATCACGCAGCCTCTGATCTTGAGGTACTTGGTTGGCGGAAGAACATACCGTTCAGTTATCTGTGGTCTGCTATTTCACTTCTCAACTATCCTCCACAACCCGAGGGGAAAATTGCCACTCGTTCAACACCACTCAGTGGTCAGTTCGGAGAAGCAGGAAGAGCGGGGGTGATAGGGTGAGGAGCAGGGAGAGAGAAACGTGACCTTGAGCCGACAGTTCGAAGTGAACAGGGTGAACATATAGAACCAACTCTGAAAACTAAAGTTTCCAGGATCAGATGCTAGTACAAACTTGGTAAATTTACCTCTAGTACAGTGATGTTGCGAGGTCCTCCTCACTAATTAACATTAACTAGTTGATGGCAGATAGTCGGTTGATGACAACATATGGCCCCAAAGTGTTGTAACACACGGTTCCACTACCTCCCCGCGTATTATACTTTAATAAAAAACTGCTCTGAATTACACTTTCTATCTAGCATGACAGTTATCCATACGAATTTAAAGTACTGGTTGATTTAAGCTTCCTCAATTTATTTAACACCTTTGCACTATATAAACACATACAGAATTTAATATAGCCCTACCATACAACAACTCGCACTATATTACACCGTCATATTCTTCACCACCCCTCCTCGGTTAGTGAATACAGTACTGCCAACTATAATTAACTATATTACAATAAAAATAACGCTTAAATTTACCCCAATATCTACACATGCTACTATGCTGGGAAAGCCTAATATACTAATACATTAATGTATACATTTATTTACAATCCAAATTTACTTTGTCATAACAATGACTAGTGAATGAGATCTCACAATGTCTGCTGAGCAGTGTTAAATGTATCTTATGATGAAAGTGCCAGTGATCATTGAAAAAAATAGTAATTAATCATTCGTGATCAGTTTATCTTGAAGTTGTCTCTAAACGATCTTAAACGATTCAGGTAACGGATATCACGCAAATAGGGCTTCATTCTCATTCGTACCAAACAGCTAGCATCCTTAATGTTAGAAAGAAGACTTTCCGGGCTTATTTTTGACATAAAGTCTTCGCCGGTTCTCCGCCGGATAATATTATCGAAAGACAATCTATCGGCGGCTTGCTCTGCCACCATCGTCAGGACCATTGTACGTATGTGACAATTAGAACTGCTTTTTTTCTGGTTTACAAGACCAGTGTTTTTGATTTAAACTATTAATACTAATGTTACCACTAACTTTGCAGTTCTAGTTGTCACATACATACAATGAATATGATGATGGCGGCAGAACAAGCTGCGGAAAGCTTGTCTTTCGAAAATATTCTTCGGCAGGGAACCTGCGAAGACTTTATACCTTTAATGTTATTCAGAGTTGATTTATTCCAGTGGCACACAGTATCTCTCCTGTAACATACAAATAATTGTAATTTAATTGCATCACGAATTTATGTATGATTGTCGTGATGTAATTTGTTTTTTTAAGAGCTTAACGTTTCTTAACAGCGAGGTCTTTAGAGTCGGTTCTTTGTAGTAATCAGTTATAAATCATAATGTCAACTTTCAATCTAAATGTTTTTGAAATTCCGTTCAATTGTGCAAATTAAGGCTCAATGCTTCATTTGCATAAACGCTTGTATCATTATAGAAGGTATTATCTGAAATTCACAAACAATTTATTATTAATTTTCAATTTTACATCAAAATTAACAATATACCATTTCCAAAAATCAATTACAATATGAGGCCGGACGATGGTGGAGACAATTTTGCTAAGCGCATTAAATTCATTTGCGATTTCTCAATTACAATCAGCAAATAGAAAGTTAATTTCAAATATCATAAGGCGTTTAAGATTTGTTAGTGAGGTATTTTATTCTTGTTATTTAGAAAAACTAAAATCGTTTCAAGAAGGAAAACGCCACATTACATTTCCTGTTGAACTGCAACGAAATACCTTGCTAAACGAGTTATCTATCAAGTTAATACTTTATTTATAATTAATAAAATTAAGCTATCCTACAAGCTATGTATATTACGAAATTATATTCTTGCAGTTTTCCCTTACCCAAACTTGTACAGAATGTTGCATGGAAAGACCATTCCTAAATAAAGTAATTGATCCATAAAATTTCTGCAATAAAAACAAAGTTATCCAGAGGTTTTGACATGCTTTTTGTTGTAACGTAAGTTGCTTGCAGGTTATTTATTTTCCCGAAATGTTAATAGTCTGAAACAAATAATTTATGGTCGAGACTAGGATACTTACTCTTAAAATAGTGACAGCGTTATCAAAATACTTACAATTTTAAATCAGAACGCTTACATGCATCTTCATCCGTCTATGCAAAACTCTGTTTACAGTTTAAGCGAATAGCAATTAATTGGTTTTTAAAACTAAGACACTACTTCATAAGGAAACCTATACTGTATTTCACCTCTTTTTAACGTCTCCAGTTTGCATAATATCTGGGGGAAAAGCGAGACCCATATGAATTTGTTCATTGCTTTGTTCGTCTTTCGCAACCTTTAAAAATATATAACCTACTAACTTACAAAATTACACCTTACTAATTACAACACAACAATCATATCAAATTTACAAAAATCATGGGAGGTTGTGAAAATAATTACATTGTGTTTAGTGGGGAGTCTGAAGGCAATGTTTACTTCAGATAATCTTCACTGCTAATGAAATCTGTCACTACGCCGACTCAAAATGTTTAGATTTTATGCAATTTACCATAATTTCTTGAAGATTTACTCTAAAAGTAATTTGAAAAAAATACCACATCCTGTTTACTATACAGATTATTTATCCAAAAGTTAATTTCAAATTTTTCAGTAATATGTAGGCAAGATAAGGTTTAAAGAAAACTATAACGATCTTATTGGAGTTCATGATTTTCGCAAAATAACAAAATGAATTATCTTTACAAATTTGATACCTCAATAGATAAAGTTTTTCGTAAAAAAAAAATTATGTACCTCAAAACACATTGTCTGGCTGTGTCTGTCTGCGGGCATCCCCAAAACTGATGATGTGCATTTATATGCCCGAAGACTACGATGATGGAGCTTGCCTCACTATATTACTTAATATTTGTTTCGATATCACCACCTGTGGCGCTCTGTATAGTGAGATAACTGCAAATTTTGACTTGGCCGTTCCTATTACAAACGCACATGTATATAATCGGTCATTACGAATTTTTTGTTTTGAGCTTTTCTTTTTTTATATCCTTCCGAATTATGATTGCTGCTCCACTATAACCGTCGTTTCAATCTGCTCTTACTGTATGGTAGCCTGCTGGGTCTCAGGTTTTAACCAAGTTTCGCAGATAACAACTATTTGTATATCTGCTCTATGGAGTACTTCCAGTTAGACTACTTTATGCTTCGAGCGTTCCACTGCAGTATTCTGTTAGCTTCTTGTTCAATTGTTGTATGGTTTATCCTTAACAGGGTGGGATATCATCCTCCTTTCCCCTATTTGCCTAATGCCATCTTATAGACTTGTTGTAGAGCCATTTGCAAATGATCTAAGAATACAGCTCAATTGTATCTCTCATATTTTTTGGAGTAATACCCGTTGGGGTCATATTAATAATCAGCCAAATTGATTCATAGATTTTATCTATTATGACGTCAAGCGGTGATGTCGTTATTGGCTTGTAAGGGTTGGCCGGTAGAGGGCCAGTATGTGTAAGCTGGTAGGCATCATAGTACATACCATACTGTGGAGGTCGGTAGCCATACTGCCTGTTGCTGAGTTGTTTAACTGCTTTATGTATCGGCCTATTCTCTGCTAGCGCTCGATTGCTGCTGTGATGTGCTGTGACCGGGATAACCGGGTTGATGTTTTCTATTGTCGAGCACTGGCAGAGGTCCAGTCGGACCCTCCTGTAATCCTTCCTGGATTTGAGTAGGATCTCCTTTGAGATATTGAGGTAGAACTGATTGTATATTAATTACTGGGGCCGTTGTCATATTATATGTTTTTTTGAGTGGGAAGTGGATTAGTTTCCTATGTCCGGAGCTACATCCGGTTCAAATCAAACATTTCCTTCTTCATATACTGAAGCAACTTGGTTATATGATCTGTTGTTTAATGTGGACACTGATTCCCTTTGGGTTATGTTGTTTCTGGTAACAAATTCTTGGATATTTTTACGTCTGTTATATTCTAGGCAAATTCAATCAATGCCGTAATGTGCTCCGCCACAGAAGAGCACCTAAGGGGTAGAACGGTATACAGGGTGTTACAAAAAGGTACGGCCAAACTTTCAAGAAACATTCCTCACACACAAACAAAGAAAATATGTTATGTGGACATGTGTCCAGAAACGCTTACTTTCCATGTTAGAGCTCATTTTAGTTTCGTTAGTATGTACTGTACTGTACGGACCAACTCCATGGCCCCCACGCTCTCCTGACCTCAACCCTCTTGACTTCCATTTATGGGGGCATTTGAAAGCCCTTGTCTACGCAACCCCGGTACCAAATCTAGAGACTCTTCGTGCTCGTATTGTGGACGGCTGTGATACAATACGCCATTCTCCAGGGCTGCATCAGCGCATCAGGGATTCCATGCGACGGAGGGTGGATGCATGTATCCTTCGCTAACGGAGGACATTTTGAACATTTCCTGTAACAAAGTGTTTGAAGTCACGCTGGTACGTTCTGTTGCTGTGTGTTTCCATTCCATGTTGTAATCAGACAATTTATAGGGGCTCGTTGGTGAAAATATAAGTTGCCTAAAAAAAGGGAGGGGGGATTTATTAATTAAATCTGAAAATGAAATGCATTTAAAATATAATAAAGGGAAGCTAAAAGGAACCAGAACCATGAATATTAGACACAAAATAATATCCCATTTATTGATTCTTATGGCTCATACAAGGCCGGGTAATAGTTAACTTTACGTTAAACACATTCAGACCAACAAAAACAAGCAATACCCGACGTTTACAATCCGCCGATAAAAGCAAACAATAATTGAATGAAATATTACAACAAATAAAACAGCAAAGTTAACATGTGAACAGCATGGCAACACAGGCCATCAAATTTAAGCTAACATTTTACTGTAACAAAGAAGTATCCCAGGAGCGCCGTATAAAATTATTGAAAAGCATCGTAGTGAAATCACAATTAGCAAGATGCTTGAAATTTACAGTGAAACATAAAATCAGCTAGCTCAGTGATTAGTGGCGGGAGCAGAGTCTTATCCCAAGTGTCGCTTAAGGGCTCACAAGTCCGTTAAAACCCAATGAATAGTGACCATCTGCATCCGGTACATTACCATAAATGCATCGCCGTGAAGTAGCGTGACATGCTCAATGTCACTGCAGCTGTGGAAGCCAGAAAAGCGGGTACGACCGCGTTATTAAAACAACTTCCAGACAATGGCAGGCATGCCATATAACCTCTCGCTTCCCAAAGCAAGAGAGTGATCAGATCCAGACAATGATCACTGGACGGGAGCGTGTCGGCTGACACGTCTGTTCAGAAGCTCGTCCCGGCAGCAAGTGAAGTCAAAAATGGCCTCTTCTCGTCTTCTTCTCCAAAGTCGTCTCTTCCTCTCCACATGCAACAGAATCCCCTTGCATTAAGATTTGGGAACCCCAATAAACGTTCATATCTACATATGTCCGTCGTCACGTGTTTTATATCGCGCCTCGCATTTGCTGTATCCCTTCGCGCACTTCTGCCTGGCCTCGAGCAAAGCGGCGGAGAGGGGTGAGTTCACCGGCCCCGCCTAACGGAATACACCCGTTGGGAAGCTGTGGCGCCGCCAAGTCGGTGGGGCCACCCATTGTCCCGCTCTCGACCGTCCGAAAATGGCCGTTTAAGCCTCCAACATTCACTTCCTTACTGAGCCATGAGTTTTACAGAAAATAAATTCACAATAATTATACCTCTGGCTGCCCTGGTTTACTATATTTTTAATTTATCCATACAATCCCTATTATTTACGGTATTTATCCGTCACGAGATTAAATATAATTAAGAAAAATCTGAATATAATTAATAAAAATTTGAATATAATTAACCTATTTAATTATATTCATTGTGGGTGACGCTGTCACACCACAATGTTTAATGTGATTTGAAGAGAAGTAATAAAATGAGCTCTAACATGGAAAGTAAGCGTTTCCGGACACATGTCCACATAACATATTTTCTTTGTTTGTGTGTGAGGAATGTTTCCTGAAAGTTTGGCCGTACCTTTTTGTAACACCCTGTATTGGTTGTCCATGTGTGTCCCATCCCACATAAAACAGCATGCTTGTCCACGACACTGTTCACCTAGATGCCCATACCTACAACATATTTTAACTGATGGAAAGAAAGGTGCTAACTCACATCCTGTCCCGTGGATATACACTTGGCTGGGAATAGCTTATCTATCAAATGTTAACACGCACGTATGAAGGTTAATTACCATCTTTTCTGTTTTCTGTAATAATGTTTTGTTCATTCTCCGCGCATTAATTACCTTGACCGGCAAACATGATCTTTTGCTAACAATTCCTCCATTGCAATACATTGATGAACTCCTCTTATTACACCCTGTTTGCATACTAGATGGGTTGGAATATTATATTTCTACGTCCTTACGGATTTTTCCTGACGATGAAATTATATTGTTAGCAACATTTGCATAACCTACTTCAATTTTAATCTATTTTTACCCGAGTGACAAATTTTCCCATTGGTATCGGGGATTGATACATGGAGCATTTTCCCCACGGTGGTTGGATGAAGTTTACAAATATTATTATTCTTACTCTCGATAAAAAAAGATAATTGGACCAGTGTCCAACTGCCTATAAAACCGCTGGGGTCTGTTGTTGTTTTTTCTCGGATTGTATCTGGTTACGGCTAGACATTACATTCTGGTTCGCTTGTTTCCCTCGTATCTCTATGTTGTTCTCTGTTGGGGAAGGATCATAACTTATGTCTGAGTTGACGATTTTCCTCTTATCTGCCGTAAGCCCTACATTTGTCTCTCTCGGGCGTTTTCTAGCATTAGCACGTTTCTTATCACCACCCTCCGGCTCCAAATTATCCTCCATGACATCATCCGTCATATCACTTGCACTGATAGTACTTACTGCTTCCACTACTGTCGCACCGACTACAACTACTCCTGTTGATACATCCGCGGTCGTATGGGGCGAGGTCCCTCTACCGCCTTCTCCATATTGGCCACCAAACATACCCACGCCCTAGGATGATACCCTCCGGTGGGCGTTGACGATGTGCTGCAGAGGTTGATCCCTCTTGTCAGAAATGGTTATGTTACACTTGTTACGAGTTGCTTTCTACTAAAAGTGTTCAAGCTCGCTCTAAACAGGAAAACACGTTTAGTGACCCAACATAGAAGTTGTCGCATCGGCGTCTAGATACGAACTGGTTCGGTGTAATTCGGAAGAGTTGTTCAAAAATAAACACCACCACAACTTGGATACCTTATCTTATCCTGACATATGCAACACAAAACAAGTATAACAGCTATCAAAACAATCACTAATATCTAAACAAATGCACTTATTCATTTGTAGGAAATGAACTGGTCGTCCTGCATTGACAAACAAAAACGTAGTACACACTATGTGGGAGGATCTAACTAATTATCATGTTAAGTACTATACGGATATTAGGAAGAGTCGTTAAGTTTCAAACACAAGTACGATATTATTGAACCAGTGTTGTAACTCAAGCGGTCCTAAATCGTTTGCCAGCTGAATGAGGTCATAGGAAAACTCTGTGTTGCAGCTCATCATTTAAAATATCATTGCTGATACTGACATTTTGGAGCGATCTTCTTGAACTTAAATCAGAAAGAACAAGAGGAGGAAGTTGCTGGTTTATCCATGTGTAAAATTATATTACGATGGGTCCCATTCTTCGCTTCAGTAAGAGCACTTCGCTAAAACATAATGACTGTATTCACAACCGGAATAGTTACATGTGTGTAGACAGATACAACACCCAACACATTCTGTTCAGTATGATTGATCTTTATGAGGTCGGTTTTGACCGCGTTGACCCCTTCCCCAATACCATACAGTAAGAAATATCCTGAAGTAAAATTTTTCAATTTTGTTTTGTTTTAGGAATACGTAGAATTCCAGAGAGCATCGTCGTTAAAACTGATTTTTCATTTACATTAACGCGAGTGTGTTTGTGTGAGGTAAAAATGAGGTGCAAATGGAGTTTTGAATTTAATTAATATTCAGCAAAATAACATCAGTTTTTAACCAAAACCTGATCTTAAGCGTTTGATGTTGGATTATTGATACAACAGTAATTAATCATAATAATAATAATCCCCTCTGGCATCAACGGCCTGATGACAGAGATTCTAGTCTCTACCCCATCCTATCCGGTAAAAGTACATTTTTTTTTTTTTTTTGCTTATGCCTTTACGCCCTATCAATGTCTTCAGAGGTGGGAAAGGACTGGGTACAATGAACAGGAAGAAATTCGACATTGGCCTTTTGAGGGAAGTATTGCGGCATTCGCCAGCAGTTAATTGGGGAACCCTGGAAAACGCAAATCCGGATACCCAGGCGAGGATTCGAACCCGCATCCTCCTGAATGCGAGGATGGAACGTTACCGCTCACATACTACGCAAGGCATCACCAAAGCGTACTGGGGTACTCTACATACAGACAATGCAAGCTAGACCTGATGATAAGACCTTAAATGATTTTAATAATCTTTACCAGCATTCACTCCACACTTACAGGAATATACTCTTTAATTGCCGCTTTTGCTTAGACCATTCGAATAACGTAATTCTGGAGAGAAAAACTAAACAACGCGGTGCCTCAAGGACATTGCTAGTTTCAACACAAGCATCTCTTCGTCACCTTGAGTAGTAAGTTGTATTTTAAAGACAATTAAAAAAATTGTGATCATCACCGTTCTCCCGGCAGATATGAAATTTAGTTATTGACTGTACTGACTTTATAATTAAATAAAACTAATAAATAAATATGGCTAAAATAAATAATAACATGGTTTCGCTAATAAACTAAACATATTTTTCCTATTATTATAATATTAAATACATAATAGATATATATGACAAAAATATGATTAATTCAGACTTTTTTAGAATGCAGTTACGTAATAGTATGTGATGAATCTTCTGTGATTTCTATAGTAGTATCTGTTGAAGGTATATTAGACGGTATTAAAGAAATTATTGGCCGATGTTAACTGAACTATATAATAAAAGTATTAGACGAGATGTTATTGAGGTATCTTGAAAATATGGCAATGGTTGTGTTTCCATATGTAGTTGTAGATTACGTTGGATTATTATTGAATTTAAAAACATCTTAATTTTTTGTTTCTTCTTGGCTCCTTGATCGTCACTGTCGCCCATATTTAAACTCAACAATACTGCTGGATTTGTCTGTGTGCTTTGCCACAGAACACAGACACTAATGGGTTTGGATGAGAGTGCTAGGTTTATTCAAGGACGAGGCTAGGACGGAATTGGTGGAAAATTTATGTGTATTGCATGGAAGGGAAAAGATGGTCATGACCACAGGCTGGCACTCAAATTCAGACGCAAAAGACTGAGAAAATTTTATATTTTAGGTAAGGGAATATGGGCTAGGAGCAAATTTTCTGAAAGAAGTTCTGAATTGTTGGCCTAACACACTGAAAGAATATAAAAATAAATTTCCAAAAGGATAAAAGTTGGTTAGCTATAAAGTTAGTAAGAAAAAAATTTGGTGTGTATGGAAATAGCCACCACAGTGTTCGTTCTGTCGCAGAAGCAAAGGAAGTTGAAGTGAAAATGAAAGTGCCATGTGGTAGCGTATGAGGACTACTGTTTTTCGTCATTCTAATGAATGAATGTGTTGGTGGCTTACTATCACAACTTACGTTATTTCCAGATTACATAATAATGCTATTTAAAAGGTACAATACAGTGAACAGCTGCAGGGTGATCTGGACACCATATCTATCTGGGTGGGTTGACAAGGGATGAAGATATATGCATAGAAGTGTCAGTTTATCTGATACAGGATTTGGAGGGCGTGCAAAGAAGAGTCACTAGATTTGTCTCTAGAAATTACAGCAGAACACAATCAAGTAAATGATGTGATAAATGAACTGGAATGAGTTGCATTGGAAGACAGGAGGAGTGTAAAGAGATTCATGGGAGTATACAAGGCGTATACTGATGAGGAGAAATGGAAATATATTAGTGGAAGAATTAGGAGAGTTGAATGGAAGGGATAGGATAACCATGTCCACAAATTGGTATTCGATTTCAGGCAGAAAGGTGTGGGAAGAGGGATAAAGCAGGTGTGAAAAGAGAGAGGGAAAAATGGGTGCTAATGGAAATTGCCACCGGAGCTAGCGCCCCATCTCAATTGAATTAAATTTGATAAAATGTGTACTGATGTACTTATTAAGTTTACTTGAAAGCAGTATATTAAAGGATATTTTCTCTCACAGTTGAAACATTGCACCTAATTCTATAAAAAAAATTCCTGTTCTGTTTTATCGTTTTCATCTTGCATTAAATCATCGTGTTGTTCACCCTACAAATTTCGGACCAACAGAGAATATGACTCAATTCGATGTATTAATCTGCGCACAATGGTAACGGGCAGAAGAGTGTACACTTCCTTGAAGGAATCTCAGTATTCAAGGCGCTGGTCTCAAAAATTCAGGATTATGATTTAATATCACACTGTCATTAGGAATACCTTATCTCATTTGAATAGGTGAGGATGTTGCGTGTTTCAGGTTCCACGTTGTCCCAACATACGAGGAATGAGCAGCATTCGATTCTTGCCATTTCTGGTGGCTCAGTGGTTAACACGTATGATGGAAATCGAATGGCCCCGGTTCGAATCCCTGTCTCGGCGAGGATTTTCAAAGGCGCTTAACGCGATAGTCACATGTGGCACAGCTTTGCTGTGTAATGTGAACTACGCAAGAAAGCTTCCGTGGTTCGGATTCCACGTTAAACTGTTGGTACCCAGTACCCGGTAGACTTGCGGAGTATAGTTAAGGCCGCTGCCGCAGGGGCAAATTGCGCAGCCACTTGAAACTCTGTCTCCAGATCATTACCACCACACGGAATTATTACTATTATTATTACCATATCCAAAAACCATAAGAATATTACTTCTATGGTAACCTCTGTTGCCCTGCGGTGAAGTTCAACGTATTTCGTTAAAAGTCTGTAGACAGGATTTTATTCTTTTTTAATATCCATATTCGGTGAACAGATAAAATTTAAACTAAATTCATTGAATTCTTCGAATCTTTTGCTTCTTGCCTATTTACATTCCTGACAAAGTATAAATTCCGAAATGCGTTTTACCTGCTTCTCTGTTGTTGTCGTCAATTGATTTCTCTTATTGACCAGCTTTATTGTAAATTCACTCCTGCTTATCTCATTCACTGAATCTTCAGTGGTACTAAATCTTAATATGCATTTAATGATCTTACTTGTCGGTGATTTTTCGTGAATGCTAACTAAATATCCGTCGAATTTCAATCTTCTTTCCCTTACTATGTTCTTGGTGTAATTGTAGAGTGATATTTTCTACAAATCCAGACCGTTGTTTCCAGGTTCATAATTTTCAATTCCAGTCTTCAAAGATTCTGGAGTTCTAATTTCTAATTTAATAGATATCTTTCAAGCTATATAGTCCCAATAGTCTTTTACTTTTTGTATTATCTTATTTTGGCTAACTGATACATTGCCCGCTTAATACACCTGTTCAGCATTAAGACATTTAACTAAGACTGGCTTAATGACTCTTTACTTCTGTACCTCTTTATCCCATTCATTCTCCTTTACATCTGTAATTCTCTTGTGACAGATATCTCCGTTTAGTGTATTTACTCAATACATCTATAGACACTCAACCACATATTTATTCACACAGTTAGGTACTAATTTCCGACACAATGTTAAAGGTGCTATTGACCATTTGGCTAAAGACTGCAAGCGTTTTCCTGCCGTCGTTAAAACTTGTACGATTCTTCTTGTTACCGATCCTGGTGGATGGGTGGTAAAGTTAGGACCTGGCATATAGGAGGACGGGAGTTTGAATTACCGTAGAGAAATTCGGATTTCCGTGGTTTCCTGAATTTCCCTGTGGGCTGATGCCAGGATTGTTCCTTCAAACACGACTTTAAACGAGTTTCTCCCCGCTTCTTGCTACTAGTACTTTCACGCAGCTAATAAACTCGTCATCAAAATAATGTAAACTACTATCGGAAAAACACCTATTATTGTTCTTTTGTTATTTTTAGTATAAAACAGTTTATAGTATCGTGTGAAAAATATGGTGTTTACTACACTTAAGAAAAGATATTGATGACATTCCCAATTTTGTTTATATGTAAATTCATATTTTGTTATTTTTTGGACATCTATTAAAGTTATCACTGTGCTAACATCCGTCCACCGAACAACAATCAAATGTTGTGACATATTATGTTTCATGCACAGTTAATGTACAGAATGGATCAGAAATATGACTTCATGTTTAATTGCACTTTCTTATTTCTTCAAACTAGCATTGCAAAAGGATTTAGAGACAATATCCCCATTCACGTGATCGTCTTTGACATTAGAGAGTTACAACATCGCTAATGAAAGTACCTAACGTATTGCTTTCTGAAACTCGACCACCGTAACAGCACGAATTTCTCCCCAAGTTGTTATTTTCAGTATACGTATTACAGCTGGCTGTATGGTTAATAGCAACATGAACGTAAAACTATGCACTACTGAAACTGAATTAATAACTTGAGAAAATATTTTATTTATTTGGCACAACGTTCTATTATTTTAGTTACTCAAATAAAATGAAAAAAAGCTATCACCATCTCAGATATTTAATACTCGTTCATCCCCATTTAACTTAAGTCACATATGATGGCCTAGTATTATATTTCAAATTTATTTAGTGAGAAACATAGGAGTGAATCTCTTGGTGACAATGAAATAAGATTAGCAGACACTGAAGCAGAATTTTCCAATCACACAGTGCAATACATCCAATCCATTAGATCGGTGGATTACTTTTACAATCTTATGCTAGTTGTTTAAAGCTGAATATTCAGTGTGATGATTATTGTCATTGACATTTAGTATGAGAAATATTTAGTAAGTAAGGAGCAATAGTAAATTTCCTTGGTCGTACAGACTACACTAAAACTGAGCAGAGAGGAGGCAGTTGTGTTCCCGGAAGGTCAGTGGAAGTTGTGGAAGGGGATGTAACGCGACAGTTTCTTTTGGACAACTAGATAAAAGGTGTCCGGGATTGGTGAGTTGAATGAACTGGATCCATCCAGACGCAGTGACGGTGCAGCACTTGGACCGATGATGTACCAAAAGATGTACCAGAAATACCGCAATACGCCGTGTCTAAAATCGCGGACTTCGACGAATTTCGGGATTTTTTCGACCGGGACCTATTGCCCTTACCGGGTGTATAGGATCGCGACCGATTACCGGAAATTCATTGCGGTCGAGAAGTGTTTATGTGCGCCGGTATACTGACCTAGAAAGACTATAAACGCATTCGCTGTGAGGAAGGGGAGCCCTCACCACCGAGCCCGCATGGGCAGGTTAACCCAAATTTGGCTTTCAGAAGTTGCCATTAACAAATGACTTTTATCAAACATTGCCAAGAGTTTATTTTCAGTAGCCATCTATACTAATGGCACATGAAATCAGGTGAGTGTGGTGAGCACTGAGGTGTATTGTAAAGACATGCTGTCCTCTGCCCATCCTGTAACACCTCAGTCTGGACGTGGGGTGTGGAGTCCCTTTCCTCCAGTTACTTGTATATATGTGATAATGTATGGAATTGTATTGTATGCATGGACATATGTGTGTGTGCGTGATCTATGTGGTTGTGTGTCTAATTATGGTGATAGGTGTGTATGTATGTATGTGTGTGAGTGTGTATGTGTGTCTTTCTATGTGGTTATGTGTCTATCACGATAGGAATTTACTCGACTTTGAGATTTCATAATGACTGGCTACCGATGTGTTGGTAATTGATGATACATGTAATCGATTGTGTGTGATCAATAATCCGTATGGTATTACTGAGGTGTATGGCGGAAACATGCCATCCTACGCACACACTCTAAGACGTCTGTATGATGATTTTTGGCTAGTCATAGGGGTTGCGTCCCACTTTTTCGTCATGATTGGGCTAGTTGTGTCGAGCTCACTGCAGGCATGGAAATATCCCTGTGCGTGCGTCTAGCTCTCTGTATGTATGTATGCGTAAATATGGTGATACCTTCCTTTAACTCGTCTGTCTGGATTTGTGATGTGCTGATTCTACACTTAAGTTTGTGGGTGAGACCTATTATGAATATAGTGTTATGTTATCTGTCTGATGACCAAGTGTCTACTGCTGCTCATGGTACCTGGGGAATGTGTTATTAAATGGCAGAAATGGGGGATAGACGTGGTGTTGCTGATATGAATAGTTTTGTACCTAGGACACATCATACTGGATGGCAGAGAGGTCTGTAGTGTGAGATAAATGAGACGATGTTGATGTGAAAAGTTTGGTACCTGGAACACATGTTACTGATGATTTTTTGGTCAATCATGAACAATGAGGGTTCTAACCCATGTTTTTGTTGCCATAATTGGGCTGGTTGTTGTGTTGAGCTCACTGTAACCATGGAAATGTGCATGTGTGTGCGTCTCTCACTGTGTCTGCATGCGTAAATATGGTGATACCTACCTTAAACTCATCTGTCTGGATGTATGATTTGCTGTTCCTCCACTTACGTTTCTTTGTGCATGTGTGTGGAGACGCATGGATTTGTGGGTGAGACCTTGTATGAATATGAGGGCTTCTGGTATCTGCTGATAGTCAAGTGTCTATTGCAACTCATGGTACCTTTTGCACATGTTACTTTATGGCAGAAAAGGTTGATGGTACATGTAATCAATTGGATGTGATGAACACTATTTATGGGATAAATACTGAAGTGTATGGTGAAAACATGCCATCTGTTGCACACTCTCTGCCTCATCTGCATGATGACATGGAAGGAGGGTTCTGTTTTTCAGCCAGTCATGTGCAAGAGATTACTGAACCACTTTCTCGTTTCCATAATTGGTGCCGCTAGTTGTGCTGAACTCGCTGTAGACATTGACATGTGTATATGCGTCTCTCTTTTTGTATCTAAGCGTAAGTATGGTGATACCTGACTTTAACTCGTCTGTTTGATGATTTTTGTTACGATAGTTCTGTCCAGATAATCAGTGGTAACCATAATTCTATCCCGCTTCATCGTTTCCATGATGCTTGCTTTAGTTTATGTCGGACTCGCTGTATGCATGTACATGTGTGTGTGTAGGTCTCTCTCTGGGTATGTTTGCGTAAATTTGGTCAGAGCTTCGTTGAACTCGTTTGTTTGGATGTAGGATGTGCACTTCATTTCATCCACTAATGTGTGTGTGTGTGTATCTTCTTCCTATGTGAGAGTTCCATCTTGGTGCTGGTTATTGTGTAGAGTTCGCTGTGGCCATGGAAATGTGCGTGTGAATGTCATTCCTCCTTGGGTATCAGCCTAATACATATGGTTATAGGATTATACTCACCATCAATGTGTGCTTCTAACCATTGCTTCAGGGCTTAGGCAATCTCCCATTTCACTGTGCTGTTTACAGTTTACTGCCACTAGTGTTGGCATACGAATTAAGTTTCTCAAGTTTTTCACTATATGCACTTCGGGATACAAATAATTTAATGGAGAGGGTGCTGAGCTATGTACCAGAGAAACAAAGGACTTGGGTACAAACCCACAGTCAGACCATTCCTTGTATATAGTGGTGTAGTATGTAGTTCACATTTTTTATACATCAAATGCAGGGGGAAAAAGCAGGGCAGCTAGATTTATTAGTGGAAAACATTTAACAAGTGAAATAATAAACGAGTTGGGCTGGATGTCACTGGAAGATAGGAAGAGTGTTGGGTGCTGTATATGGCGTATAATGATGTTAGAATGGATATTTGTGAAATAATTCTGAGTGGTGTATGGAGCCTAAGTTGACCATGCCCACAATCTGGCACTAGACTTTAGATTATGAGGCCTGAGTGGATAAAATCCAAACACCCACTTTTACATAGGAATGACCTAACAATTTACGACTGTTCGGGTGTGAGCGCTATCCTCGGCGTAATAGAACCAGTGTGTGCACCTATGGTGACGTTTTAGATACTTGTCGGTGTGTGGAGATCTTCTATGAAAATGTAGGTTATTATGTCTGTTTGATGACCATCAAACTATCAGTTAGCTAAGGGTATTATGGTAACTTTATCGTGTGCGCTGGTTAGTTGAACAAAGCATGCAATTCCAAACAAATGTCATGTTTGGTCCTGATCCCGAAGGTTGGCGATATATGAAACCATTTAAACCGAATGGAGAACTATCTTGGGTCCTGATTGATTGAAAAATACTTTAGCAGAAATTTCCTGGAAAAAGGAAGAATTTTCTTCCAAACTGTAGTAGAACCCCCTTAAGTGAACATTTTGGCAGCTGGGACCCCTGTAATTGATTAGGGAAAGACTGTGCGAATTTTGAATTTTTGGATTACATTAACCCACGAAAAAATGGTAACCCTGTCACAAACTGATGTAAATCAGAAATTTGATTGGGAATCAATGGAAAAAGTAGGGAGAAAGTTCTGGGAGAGTACATGGCGTATGTTGGCGAAAATGCTAGGGATGAATCTTGGTAAAAGAATTGGGAATAGTGCCTAAAAGATTAGTGATGACTATCAGCACGAGCTGGCACTGGATTTCATGCATAAGGGAGTGGATAAATTTTCTGTATCTCCTCCTTGGCCACAGGCGATGGTCTCAGGTATTCTGTGACGAGCCAGCATGTTCTGTGCTTAGCACTGCCTTAGCCTGACTCGATTTTTATCACACAGGCGTGGTGTACTCTGTTGCGGACCAAATCAGTAAGATTAATAGACAGTGTTTTATTCCTGGAACACACGAAATACTCACGCTGTGAGGCGTGTAAAAGGTGTGTAAGTATATGTCACAGAGTATCTCTCTGTTTCTATTAAATCACTGATGAAAACTTCATACTTACGTAGGATGACGGGTTTTTGGAATTTCATAAAGGCAAAGGCAATAAATAGATTGATTGAAGGCAAGAGAGGCCTATGAACAAAGGAGTCAGCTTACAAAACTCATATTAATCTGGATTGCTGTTGTGTTGTGTCGCAAGGGATTGATTGAATTTTTAGACAAAGTACAAATAAGGGCCTTCATTATGTGATTGTTTACCACAGTTTTTACGAAAGCATAACAAAATTGATGTATAGATTGATCTGGGTAGACCGACGATATAGGTTTGAACTTGCTGGCAAATATTACGAGTGTGGTGAAATATTTTATACTAATGACAGCAGAAATAAGGTGTCGTACTCATGCTTATACAAATTCTGTATGTCTGTAGGGAAAAATCTGGTTTTCAAATCGGTAACTTTGCTTTGGTTTAGGAGTAATTCATCGAGGTTATACACACATACATGAGGAAATCACTTCAATTTCTCTTATTCTAGCCTTGGAGTTGGTGTGGGAAAGGCTATCAGAAATGTCTATATGGAAAGTAACTGGATTTCACATCTGCATCTTTGCATTAGGCAACGATATTCACGTGAATCTAATTCAGTGAGCATATTTCGGATAAAATAGGCAGGGGAGTTCAAGTAAATTCCTTAGCCCTAGGATTGAAATGCACAGAGTTGCAGACACATATATCAGTAAATCACTTCAATGCCTCTTTGAGTTTAAAACATTTGTTGGATTCTTCCAGTAAGTCCCATCTGTTTCATTGCACCTAATTTAATACACCCTTTAAAATAATGGGAATGTAGCAAAAATTTGTTAGTTATCATTAATACTATTAATTATAATGGAATCCCACCGTACTGACGCTTATATATATTCTTTATTTGCTCATGTTATTCAGGATTGAAATGCACTGAGTTTTTTTACAAAGCACTCTCTTACAACTTCCACTATGTGAACTGCAGAGTATAGCTGTGAATATGAGTTATGCCAGGATATTCCATTCTAATATTTTAAACGTAAAAGTTACTCTTTCACATGACCTGTGTCATCATTTTTTTAATTAAATACAAAGACTCAAGCAGTTTTTCTGTTCGCCTGGTATTAAAGCAAAATTTATGATTTTTGTTTTGAAGAAACGCAATGTTGGAAAGGGATTAGGCGACCATAAGTGATTCTTAGATTTTTACTACAAAACTGTCATCGCACGAATGCTGTGTTGGACTCCCAACTGTAGACTTCCCTTGTCTATTACTAAAGTCCGCCAGCCAGACACCCAGCAATGAGAGAAATAACGGGCCTGCTTTCATAATGGTGGATGGATAATGTGCTTCCCTTTGCAAATACACACCAGCCAAGCTGTTTCGCATTGTAATGGACCCAATTTGTAATCTGAATTGCTTGAGGGAAACTCCAGACTCCCGAGCAAACAATCACCACTCACACGAGGCATGTTGGGACACAATGACATCTAGTGATAGCTACATACTAAGCACCGGTAGGTGCGGCACCATAGTGACAGTTATGCAAATTACCGCGGTAATAAAACGACACGCCAGGAATAACCAGCACGGTACTTAAGTAATGTTTCACAAAGTATAATGGAGCTGGCAACAGAAAACATAGATAACAGTCATACCAGGGTGTGTTGACACAGGCAAGCATTCGAGACCTGAAATAGCCTTAGCCTCAGGGAGTGGAATTCCCACTGTTACAAGAGGATAAAAGAACTAGCTTTCTCTCTCGTGGGGGAGTGGAATGTCTGTGCAAAAAAGAAATTAAGCGCTCAGGAGGTGCTGCCATCTCGCAACAATTATGCGAGTTACCGACACCGAGCAAGTCCACACCTGTGCACACGCCTCACAGGTGGGTTTCCCCCAGCAAGACAGAGGGAGAGAATCGCGTGGCAGTGTGGAGTATCTATGGACTCTTTTGCCGCGCAGATTGAGGTTTGTGCTGCCAGCTAGCGGTGTGACGTTATACGACCTTGGCCGCCATTGGTCCATTCGAATTTCTCACCATACAAAGAACTTGAAACTGTGACGTCAAGTGGACGAGTGGAATCTCTATGGGTACCGACTAAATTTCTATAGCACCAGACTCATCCTTATCCATCTACTATAGATACTTCCGAATATAAGGACATCAGGCGTTTAACATTTGTTGGTGAGGTATTTTCTTCTTGTTAACTTGAAAACCTTAAATCATTTCAAGAAGGAAAACAGCACATTAATTATTGTGTTGAACTGCATCGAAATACCTTGCTAAACGAGTTTTCTGGCATGTGAATACCTTATTTAGAGTTAATAAAAATTAGTTACCCTAAAAGCTATGTATATTACGAAAGTTTATTCTTGCAGATTTTATTGTATAGAATGTTGCTATGGAAAGACCATTCAGGAACAAATTAATTTATCCATAAAATTTTAGCAATAAAAACAATGTTAGTCAGAGGTACTGACATGATTTTAATTGTAAGGTAAGTTGTTTGCACGTTATTTATATTGCCCCGAAATGTTACTAAGTCTGAAACAAATCATTTATGGTCGACACTAAGATAGTTTCTCTTAAAACAGTGACAGCATTATCTAAATATTAACAATTTGAAAATCACAACGCTCACATGTATCTTCATCCGCCAATGCGAAATTCTGGTTACAATTTACGTGAGTAGCTATTAATTGGTTTCTAAACTATGTTGCTACTTCATAAGAAACCCTTTACTGTTTTTCAACTGTTTACATTACAACTGGGGAAAACCGGAATCCATATGAATTTGTTCATTTCTCCGTTCGTCTTTCGAAACCTTTATAACTATAGAACCTACTAACTTACAAATTTCTAACTACTTAATACTATAGATCTTAATAATCACAACACGAAAATCATATCAGATTTAAATAACTACAGTGCGTTTAGTGGGGAGGCTGAAGGAAATATTTACTTCAGATAATTATCACTGCTAATGAAATCTGTCAACAAGGCGACTCACAAAATGTTAAATTTTATATAATATACCAGGATTTCTTGAAGTTTTTGTCGAAAAATAATTAAAAAATACCATATCCTGTTTATTATGCAGACTATTTATGCGAAATTTATTCCAAAATTTTCAGTCATGTGTTTAAAGAAAACTGTAACAATCTTACTGGAGTTCACGATTTTCTCGGAAAAAACAAAATGAGTGATCTTTATAAATTTTATAGCTCAATAGATACATTTTTTCGTAAAAAAAACTATGTATCTCAATAAACGAAGAAGTTAATGAATTGGATAATGAGTAATTTTTAAAAAAAATTGATATTTGGGTGTATATGTGTGTGTTTGAATTCGTCACGCTGAGTTTAAGATTTGTGCTCTTAATTCACGGTCTCACTAACCAAGAAATAGTTTCAGGATAAATAAAAGAAGAGCAATATTTTTTTTTTTTTTTTTTTTTTTGGGTGTTCTTGTTTCTTTCTGTCTCATTTTGCGAGCGATACTTTAATCACGTATCGATATACACTGTTTCATTAACTCGCTAATAGAATTGCAGAAACGGAAACATCACTGGTGGTAGTATTTCGATTGCGCGAAACCTTCGGCAGTTATGTTAAATGGATTCCTGCTAGTATAAGAAAAATTGGCTCATGAATATAGGAAGATAGATTTCAACGCCACCTATCACAATGGAACGTAACTAAAAGTTGCTCGCTGCTTCAATAGGTCCTGTGGTTTGTCTGTGACAAGATTCGGATTAGAAAAACGCGGGGCCTGTAGCAAATGTAAAAAAAGGCTTTTGTTTTGCTTTAGACATTAAAGTTTACTGTCTTTAAGATTAATCCTTGAAGAGCGAATCAAGAAAAATAATGATACTTACTTCTTTGGTGTTTGTTGATTTAGAAAAAAGTTTTTGATAATGTTAGGTGGGACTAGATGTTCGAAATTTTAAAGAAGTCAGGTCTAAAAAATCGAGATAAAAGAATACTTTATAAACTATATAAGAATCAAGTAGCTATATTAAAAGTAGAGAACCATGAGAGACATGCATCAGTTAAAAAGGGTGTGAAACAAGGTTGTAGTCTATCCCCGTTAATATTCAACTTGTATGTAGAAGAAACAATAAATGAAATAAAAGAAAAATTTTCATGTGGCGCAAGTGTTCATGGAGAGAAAATCAGTATGCCACGATTTGCTAATGACATTATCTTGTTAGCAGAAAGGGTTGAGGTTATTGAGAAGTTACTGAGTATCATGAATAATATATTGAAGGGCGATTTTGGACTGAATATAAAACCAAGTAAGACTAAAGTGATTAAATGTATCAGAAATGATACCAGTACTAGTAGATTAAATATAAAAATAGGATCGAAAGCAATTGGAGAAGTAAGTGAATTCTTTTACTTGGGAGGCAAAATTACAACCGATGGCCGAAGCAGGAATGATGTTAAAAGCAGAATGGTACTAGTAAAGAGAGCCTTCATGAAAAAGATAAATCTTTTAGTTTCAAACATCTAGGAATTAGAAAGAACTTTTTAAAACTCTATGTGTGGAGCACAGCACTTTATGGTAGCGAAACATGGACTTTAGGAATACCGGAAAGAAAGAAAATTGAAGGATTTGAATTGTGGTGCTACAGAAGAATGCTGAAAATTAGGTGGACAGACAAAGTAAGAAATGAACGAGTTTTGGAAATGATGGGTGAGGAAAGAAGTTGGTGGAAGAAGCTTACAGATAGAAGAGACAGGCTGGTAGGTCATATTTTGAGGCATGCTGGATTGGTTAATTTGTTGGTGGAAGGAACAGTCGAAGGTAAGAACTGTAGAGGAAGGCAGAGATTAGAATATATGAAGCAGACAATTGGGGACGTGGGTTGTAAGGGATGTGTAGAGATGAAGAGGTTAGCGCAAGATAGGAAGCGATGGAGGATTGTATCAAACCAGTCAGAAGACTGATGATAGCAAAAAGAATTAAAGTTTAGGAAATAAAATTTAACAGCTCATATAGGAATCAATATTTGTGATTTAATGTGGAAAAATTTAGAAATAACACTAGAAAAATCAATAATTGTAAGTAAATAATTTACTTATTTATTTAGCTCAGTGGTAGGGATGGAAACTTTGTGACTTATGTTTGATCGTATGAGTTACACTAGGACGTTCCGTGGTTCAGATTTCACGTTAAACTGTAGCGCCCCTATAGGGCTGACAACTCTAATTGTAACAGGATGTGTACACATCCACAACAAAATTCAAGCCAGACAAAGGCTTATCTTGGTCCTAGTTGGACCAAACGAACATACATACAATACATACAAAGCAAGATCATTTAGACGCATAGGCGCGATATCCCCCAATAAGGCGCGGGACCCATAGCATTTAATAACTCTTGCTACGTGGCTCATCCGGTAGTGTCTGTGATGAATATATTTAGTTACACGTAATGGGTTTCAAAAATATAGATTGCAAAGGCAATTTGATAAAAGTATTATGAGAGAAGCATTCCGTGTGGTCGTAACGACCGGGTGACAGGGTTTCTATTGGCTGCGCATTCCGCCCCTGTCGTAGCCGCCTTAACGTAACCCGGCAACCCTACCGGGTAGAGGGGACCTACAGTTTAACGTGGAATCCGAACCACTGAAACGTTCTGGCGTACTTCACATTACACAGCAGGCTGTGCCAGAGGTGGGGTTGAGGGTCTATAAAAAAAAACGGGGAAACAGGGATTCGAACCGGGGACACATTATCCACTGAGCCACCAGACCGCTCGGGAATAATTGAATAATAACTAGATATAGTCTGAAGTGTTTCTATGAAATAATTTTAACAAACTTTTTTCTGTACGGAACTTTCAGATGCGGGACTAACATGAACTTGACAATTCTAATTTACATAAGTCATTTTTTTAGTATGTAGCATTTAACATATAGAAAAACAATAACCAAACTCAAAAATGTTTTTGTTAGAAATGAAACGTTTGTAAAATGATCTCTACTTCCGTTTATAATTTTGTTAACTAAACTACTACCGTGTGAAATTTCTGAAACTAATTGCGCAAACAGAATACCAGGCTGTCTCCCATTCACGCTCATTTGTATTTGTGCTGTTGGGAAGGGCTTAAAGCAGGGTAGGCAGCCTTTGTTCAGTCTCGACTGATTCCCTGTTGCTATGACCACCTGCCGCCCGGCCGCAAACACATTTACAACGAGGCCGCTCTGACCAGAATTACGGTGGCTCAAAAACTTCACGCTTCCGTCCTCTTCATCAGAAGTTGCCTAATTTAGTTATATTCGACGTTTGATTATCCGAAGAGGAGTGAATACTTCAATAAAATTCCACAAAATATCAAGATTTAAGTTCGTTGTAAAACACTAGCTACCAATTTTCTTTAACCAAAATTAAGGGTTCAGCTACGATCGTGTGACGGGATAGTTAAATATTAGATGGTCTGAACTTATGCATTTATGTTGTACAAGTTTCTACCAAATAAAATGTATATCTATACAAAGATTACGCAGGTTTGGTTGGTTATTAGCAGAAACTGTTTTGTAAACGTCATAAAAAAAAAGTTTTTTTTCCCTGGAATCTTCAAATAAAACGTACGAAGTCCGAGCAAGTTATAAAGTCATAGATGTTGGACTGGTTAAGCCATTAGTCAAAAAATAACTAATAGCTTGAATGAAAAATCATTTTAAATCTTTAATAACACCTTAAATCCACCATTAATGCCGCATCGTGGCTACTATTGACAGAAAAGTAATTCTTTAAAAATCGTGATAATTTAATTAATAAAAACAATTTCGCTATTGAAAATATGTTCCAATTAAAATATTATATGTTGTTAGCCATTTTAAATCACTAAGTGATGATGCCCCTTACAATTGTGTACACTGTAGCGGATACCTTGGAGGGAGGTAAGGGTGAAAACCTTTTTTATAATTCAAAGAAAACCCTAGGCTGCTAATTTATTGGGTACTCATACTGGCGTACAGGTGAGGCTTATTTATTTTTAACATTAACATATTGAAACATCAAAAAAGAACAAAGCAAAGCCTCTTCTTAAAATTGCCAACATATTAATAAACAAACAAAGCATTAAAACACCATTATATTTCCAATTGATCTTGAAGCAAATTCCCAACATTAACTGGCAAACAAGAAAGCTTCACACTTGGTTTTTAAACGGAAGTTCCCTTCATAATGATCGGTAACCATAAATCAAATACAGTATTGACATTAACTGTATCAGATTTCAAATGCCGGACGCCAGGATAATTTAAATTATCCACCAATTGTGGCTTTAAGAAAGTCTGTCCCAACTAGCTCAATATTTGGGGGTGCGAGAACTCGTAATCATTCAGAGGTCGTTACAGGGCTGTACCCAATGACTGAATGAAAGTACCACACTGCACTGTAGAAAGATTACCGTGATGGCGGTATTTCCCTCGACGGCGGAATAATTATAGCCCCTTGGCTATAGCGGACAGCGCACCACGTCCTTCAGTCAGCGTACTGAATGAGTGCACAGCGACCTCACTGTACAGGACGCTCGTATCGACCCTCAGGTTCGATGCCAAGACGGAGCGATCTCCAACCTCGGAAGATCCGCTCCTTCCAGTCTGAAGACTCGGCGTCAAGCGCTCTCCAGCGTCCGCAGGAAAAAGCCTCCTCCTGTCGCTCGTGGTCCACATAGAGCAGAAATTCACTGGCATTACAAAATGCAGAGGATAGTCTGTCGTTGATTGGTTCTGTTGGTTTTTTGCCCCTCCTACCGGCTGTGACGATAGACAAACATTGTCTTTTGGCGATTCGTACTACCTCGGCTAGATTCGGCCCTCCCCGCCAAATGTGATCTCCAAGCTGCCCGTTCGGGGACCTGGGTTTGGGGACACAAGCATTCACTCCGCTGTATTTTCCCGGAGCTAAGGGATCATACCCTTGACCAAATCAGTTTGAAAGAGTAGCTGGTGTCCATTGTCCCTGGCAGCCGCCGGCCTGGCGGGACAGACTGGCGCGGCTAACTTGGAGGTCCCACAAACACTGACAATCCTCTCCGATAATTCCTTTCATTATTCCTTCTTATATACAAAAATATACAAAATATTATATATAAAAATGTACGGAATGGTCCATATTTGTTCATTCTGTTACAACACTAATCATCATGAATTTTTAAGGACCTGAAGCATAGTCATTAGCCAGAACCCTCCCGCTTACCGGGGGGAGCCAATTTTAACGGGGTAATCTTAACTGATGCCGTCTGCATACGAGTCGAGTACCTTATGTTCTTTATGTTAACAGTATATTTGTTTGTGAAATTTGTAGTTTATGAGGCGGAAGTTGGAGACAGTCCCAACAATCGCCAAGTTGATTACAGAAAATCGTCTAAGGAAGGCCGGTATGCAGGGACCAGGAGTCGAAGCTGGCCCCATTGTGCCTCCCCGACGTAGTGTACTAGTGTCATATCGGTCGCAGCCGCACTGGTTATCTACTAAATGTTTATTTAGCGCATGTTGTTTTATGTATGAGATGTAACAAAATTGAAACTGCATATATATTGACTTTGTTATAAAGAAGATAATTGAATAACAAGGCATGCTGTTTTATTGTATGAGACATATCAAAATTGAACCTGTATATATATTGACTTTCTTTGCCTAACATAAATGATTAACAAAACAAACTACAATCCAGGTCACAAACTAAATAAAAAATATTTAAACACGATGTTTTCAAATACTTGAGATTGCAGTTTAAAACAAGATTACTTTTCGAGGGCCTTTAAGAGTATGTTAATGATTGCAGAACAGTGTTTGTAGATCGATTACTTGTTGAATTTCTTGCTCTGCTATTAAACATTTCGTGAGAGAAATGGTTGGGCCTCCTCCCCCCCCCCCCCCAAATATGTAACTGAAGTCATAGCCAAATTAGTCCATAATAGTGACAGAACTTTCAATCAGTTCTTTCCATTCTTGAGAATCTACAAATTAATCACTCTTTTTTTGTACATTAGAAATACATTATTGTTTCCTAGCACAAATTTACAAATCAAGAACGGTTCATCATCACAATCTGCAGAGTACAGATGTGCTACATTTTCTACACACTTCACAAGACATGAGAGTGTCATATGATTCTGCTTCTGTAAATCAAAGCGAACAAATGATTTTTATGCAGGAAGTATCACTTTCATTACTAATTAAAATCGATGAAGATTGTGACACACGGCTTGCAGCCCCAGATCTCTATTTAGGTGGTCTACTCCTCCTTGCATTCACCGTTACTTTCCATTTTTTCCAGCAAAAAATGTGGCTCTTTTCTTCCAAGCCCCGTTATTGCCTTCTGTCTTCTTCTTCTATCGTTTTTCCTTTTGTTCATAGAGTTTTTGTAAGGGTGAACCAGAAAAAACTCTGAATGCTATTTTTACGGGCATTTTTGGGGGGATTGGTGGCCTAATATTGGCAGCGGGAATTTCATCTACATCTACATATATACTCTGCAATTCACAAAATTGTGGGTGGCAGAGGGTGCTCAGCACCAAACCTAATCACTTTGCTGTGCATTCCAATAACTAATGGTACGAGGGAAAAAAGAATTCATATAAGAATCAGTCCGGCATCTTATTTCTCTAATTTTATCTTTCCTATCCTTCCGACTCAAATAGGTTGGTGGAAGAAGTATTTCACTACACTCAAAAGTGAAAGTGGGAGTACGCATGTTTACCAATAAGTTTAAACGAAACGTGTGTCGTCTATCTACCAGAGACTCCCAACCTAATCTACTAATCAGTTCTGTGACGCTTTCATAAGGACTCTTCTCTGTACTTTCTCTATACTTTCGATCAACCCCTTACGAAACGGTTCCCAAATGGCCCAACAATAATCCAAATGTGGACGCACAAGGGATCTCCTTTGTTTGTTCATTACAATTTTTCAAGATTCGACCTATGAATCGCAGCCTAGAATTTACTCTACCTACTAACGAATTAATGTGTATGTCCCATTTCATATTCCTTTGTACTGTTACTCCCAAATATTTCATAGAATCGACCATATCAATAACTGTATTGTTTAACTCGTATTTCTGAACAATTGGATTCTTTTTGTTAGTTATGATCACTGTCTTGCACTTTTTACAATTTAGCGTAAGTTGCCACTCAGCGCACCATGCCAAAATAACACCCAGATCGCGCTGAATTTCTAAGCAATCTGTCAAATTTCTTACTTCCCTATAAATAACCGCATCATCAGCAAACAATCTAAAAAGGCTTTTCACTTTGTCTCCGAGATCGTTTATAAAAATTAAGAAAAGAAGTGGTCCAATTACACTTCCTTGAGGTACACCCGATGTAACATCTAGATTAGAAGAACTTTCTCCTTCAACGACAACATACTGCTACCGACCAGTTAGAAAATCCTTTATCCATTCACAAAACTGATCCGATATACCGTACGCTCGAAGCTTCGCTAAAAGGCGGTTGTGTGGCACAGAGTCAAAGGCTTTCTGGAAATCTAGAAAAATTGCATCTACTTGTGAACCTGCATCGATAACTTTCATTACGTCGTGTGTGAATTTATGGAGTAATCAGAGCTAAGCTCCAATTTCCCTTTGCTCATGGCTCTCATTATACCAAATGTTAACGCTTTTGTTAAAAAAAAAAAATATATATAATATAATTTTCCCTCCCATTTAACGTATTTCCCGTTAGACTACATTAATCACGCAAAACAAATTACAACATATTAAGATAACATTTTAAGCAATATAGCAATCTCATCTGTCTAAGATACTAGCAACAAAAATTATAGTTGAACAACCGAAAACATACTTTGTCGTTTGATTGTTAAACTTAAGGCGGCTGAACCACCGCTTGAAGTAAGGAAGAATGATGCCCTCTAGGGAGCCTTCAACAAAACTCGCACGTTTCTAGCACGCGATATTCAAATTCCATCCGGGGAACCAGATTTGGGTTTTCCATGGTTTCCCCAAATCACTCCAGGCGAATGCCGGGACGCTTCCATCAAAAGGCCATGTCCGAATTCCTTCCAGTTCCTTGTCCCCAGTCCCATACCGCCTCTAATGACCTCGATGTCGACGAGGCATAAGTAAATATTCATATTATTCAGGATAGGCTCCTATTACCCGTAAGCTCCCATTCAACCGTTCTCCCCAAGTGGTTGGGAATTAATTATTCCTGATTGTGATATATTATTTATAATCGGAGATGTGGTTTGTTCAAGGAGTTAGGCCATCTTATCTTACCGTCATTTCGCACCATTCAGTGAATTACTTCTAAGAAGGTCTAGGTCTTTATTTTTTTTATTATTTTTTTTTTTTTTAAGTGGTATTTTCCATCTCATCCATTTACTTTTCATTTGTGCCACGCATGACTCTGTTTAATTATTGTTGCACACCACACGATAAGCAGAACACCTGAAATCACCTACGCACGAGGACTGATTTGCACCGGTGACACCTTCAACGAAAAGTAAGAGCCCAATGCTTTCCTGAATATCTTGTTTCCTATTTACTCGTAAGTTTGAGCTTTAGATTTTTCCTTACGTTACTCCATACTTAAAGGCAGAATAAGGCTTGTGTAAGTAAAACAAATTTGAATTTATTTTGAGTCATTTGTTAACGATGGATGTGATTCCGCTGGTAAATGTTTAACGGGAAAAATAATGTTTTTTACCCTTCCTATCACTACTCGGGTAGAATGTTCCAGCACAACTGCCGCATGAAGGGGCTGTTTAGACTTCCCCACCACCCGCCTGATACGAATATGCTGGATGTCTACCGACAGCTACCAGTTTTGTTCCGTAACTCCAATAATTATAATACATTCACCTGTTATCTAACATTTATGCACCATTAACTGTCATTATTTACAATATGCAAACCACCATTGAGCAAATAATATTTAAAAAATCTTGAATTAATACAAAATTTCGATATTTCAGTTAGTAATTTGATAAAAATTGACACTCGTATCATTTAACAAGAATGTTGAGAACAAAATCTTTTGAATGTATCTCAAATGTTTTCTTTCTGGTATATTATTTCTATTAGAATTTAACATTTTTCACATAGTAGAAGCACTTATGATGTAGTTGGCCGTCATAAATGTTATGACTTGAAAGTGTTTCACAGAATTTAAACAAACGCATATTTTAAATAAAAATACTCATACATAAAGCCTATCATTATCTGTATTACTATTATTAATTTTTAATTGCGATGGAGCTAACACACAGGTTGCAATTCTCCATGTCATGTAATTACTCATTTTTCAAATTATATTTTATAATTGGATTGATAAATTCCTCCCCCATTTACTTTTCCGATTTACAAATTTAAATTCTGTGAGCGTTTTTAGCAAAATTATTTATCTCTTCACTTGGTAAGTTGTGCCAATCCCTGACACCCTTACCAATAAAAGAAAATTTTCCCACTCCTCCAAATATGAAATCGAGCTTATAGTCATGGTCGTCTTTCCCCTTCCATGCACTACTCCTATTTCTTTGCCCAATACCCCTCAAAGACCCATCACCAACTTTTACCCCGTAAATTCCGAGCACTCTATTCACCTTCCTCCTTTCCTCCAATGAATCCCAATTCAGCTCCTCTATCATATCAGCCACTGACTGGATCCTGCGATGATTCATACCATACAGGAGCTAGATTGTATCTTTGTTACAGCTGCGGCTATACGTTCACAGAACGGAATTGTAATGTACAGTACATACGTTCGCGAGCAAAAATGTGTGCTTTCAAGCAATTCCGCTATTTAATTTGCAATATTCGCATGATGAAACAAGTGTAAACATTAATCTAATTGTTATGTGATATTTACAAATTTTTCCTTAATTTACAAGCGTTTGCAGTTAATATTTGATCAAAGCTGGTTTACATGTGGCAAACATGTTAATTATCATTGGATGAATGTAACATAACAGGTAAATGACTGATAAATAGTATGATTATTCATCAAAACGAGCAGGTTACCCGCAAGTTGGTTTTGCTGTCTACTAGCCGGAAGGAGTGAGACGTCCAGTTAAATCTGCAATTCCCACAAAACTTGTGCTCGAAACCCTCTTTCGGATGGTTACGGAAAACAGGAGAGAACATTGATTTGATTTTCCTGCTAACAAGACAATTTGTGTACGAATATTAATAACAATTATTACGAAACGAATTAAAAGAAACTGTTTGCCCTCTACTGGCGATACAATTTTATTAAATTCTGGTTTTCTTCTTCTTCTTCTCTTCTTCTTTTTTTTTTTTTTTCTTTTTTTTTTTGCTGGAATTACATATGTTTGTGTCAGTATATTAAAAACAGAGGTAACCTTTCTGAAAATTAATAGTTACTTGGGTGAACGGTAAGTTCAGGCAAAGTCATTCGGCCATCCAGATGTTGGTTTTCTATTAATTTCAGATATCACATTAGGTTGACGTCAGAACATTTCCCTCACATTAAGAATGACCACTTTTTTTTAAAAAAAAAAAAAAAAAAATGTCCGAAACCTTATCCTAAGTGCTGGTTGTCAACACATGGTGGAAAATATCTATCATTTTGTATCGGAAGCCTACCCATACCGACTTATATTTAAACGCCAACAGCTGTCATCATCCGGCACAACGAAACTCTGTATTAACTACCTTGGTACACAGAGCACAAAGGATTTGTGACAAACATAGCCTGGCTGGTGAATTGGACTATCTCTGGAAAACGTTTTTAAATAATGGTTATAATCAGGGACAGATTACTCGTGCGTTTAAACAGAAGGAAAATCGACGGAGAGATCAGATTGATACCAAGGGCCTTGCGTTTCTGCCGTTTGTGGGTGACCTAAGTTTCAAAATAGGTAGACTGCTATCACAACACGGAGTCAAGACAATTTATAGACCACCCACTAAAATTAGAAACTTGGTCGGCAGCGTTAAAGATGACCTAGGTTTACGAACCCCTGTTGTATATTATATACCATGTGAATGTGGCCGCGGCTACATCGGACAGACACAGCGATGCATTGTGCAGCGATGTGTTGAGCACACCAGAAATGTTCGTCTTGGGCAAGAAGAAAAATCTGCGGTGGCCGAACATAGGGTGCAAGAGGGTCACACATTTGAATTTGAAAAAAACAACAATTTTAGCCCTGGTCAAAGATTTTTGGGCCAGCGTTATTACAGAAGCTGTAGAAATAAGATCAACTGATTTATTAGTCAACAGGGACACTAGTTATCAACTCAGTGCGGCCTGGAACCCGGCTATTAAAATTCTGAAACAGTTTCGCGTCGGTAACGAGCAGAAGAGCGGATGACGTAATCGCGTTGTGTTGGTTTTTGTCTTCCACCGTTTCCGTGGCAGCGGCTGAATAAACAAACAGTTAATCATTGAAATTTGGCTGAGAATGAAGGCAGAGAAGGACGCCTTCGAAACGTCCCACAAATGTGACATCTAAACACGGCTGGAAGCCCGAGAGAAATATATTAATTATATTCCTGTTTACCACAATGTCATATATTACGTACAATAGTGATCTGAAGATATCAGGTGATCTATCTTTTTAAATATAGACTTTACCTGAGTTGTTTGTAATGATACCGAATGTTGAAGAAAGAGAGAGGCGGCTGTAATACACAATTGACAGCATAACTCGTGCGGCACTAACAACAGCACTCGGAATTATTAACGAAGTTGATTCGACGCAGAAGGAAATCGGTCTGGAGTTGAGTAACAGCGTTACCCAGTCGTTAAGTTATGCTGTTTCATTTCGCATAATTGTTTCGCTCCGGAGGCTCCTCGGAGTTCCCCTTTTCCACTGCAATCCTGTAAGTTATAGCTAGCAACCCAGCTGCCCCGGGGAGTTCTCAAGTTTGTTTCTCCGCCGTGTGCAGTGTCCCCAAGGACAGAAACAACCTCACAAAGCCGCGGATACCTGCGGCCAGCAGCCAACCGCGACAAGGGGTCCGCCCCTACCACGAGGGGAAGGATATATCCTGAATTTAAAATTCAAGTCCTGCGTCTCTCCTTTTCCATATACGCTTATTTCTACTTTGTTTGGGTTCTTATGTTTTCTTGTTGAGATTTTGCAGCTGTTGCAAACCAGGATCTGCACAATAGCAAAAAATTAATTCGATCACCTAAATGTACTCCTTTCTTAGTGGATTAGTCTGCGTAGTCGCCGTTCCCTAATGTAACACGGCCTGGCTGCAGCAGCAATACAAGTCTGTTAACGTAATGCAATTACCTTTTTTTTTTTGTAACAGTTTAACGTCCCTTTTTAACAACGTGGTCTTTAGAGACGGGAAAGGATGGGGGCAAGGAATGGGAAGGAATTCGGCCATGGCCTTTTTGAAGGAAGCATCCCGGCATTCGCCTGGAGTGATTTGGGGAAACCATGGAAAACCCAAATCTGGATGCCCGGACGGGGCAATTACCTGACACACTGGATTATGGTCAATTTTTAGTACGCAACAACTGCTGTGCACAACTATGTTCATAGCGTGTGATAAAACGGGGTTTTTGAGGTCTTATTTATCGTTATTATTATTTATTTGAATATTTACTGATTATTGAATAATTGCGAAAAAGGTGCGAAATGAATTTATAAACATTTGTAAATATAAATGTGTCTTAAATCAACAGTTTATTTTAACATCAAAATGACCAAACGGAAGGAAGCTGTATTTAATTTTAAAATGACATAAACAATTCAAATGTTCTTATTAAAAACAACATCCCGTCCTACAAAAAATGGTTGTTGTGCTATGACATTGATTGTATTCTGACAACACTGAAAAATCATATTTTAAAAAACGAACATTACTTTACAAACCAATATAATTGATCCTAAAAACACAATTTTTGTAAAAATAGGCCATGTCTCGTGTTCGTGTAGTGACAAAAAGTTATGAGATCTTCTTCTGAGCCAAGTCTGCACTTGACAGTGTGTATTTACTTCACTTTGTGAAAAAGAATGGTTTCTCTCAGTGTCATTAATTGTTTATTTAGAATTTTAAAAAAAAAAAAAACCTGATGATTTGGGCATTATGCACGCCATGTTTTAGTTAACCTATTTGTGCACCCGCCAAGTCAAGTCAACGGTGGCACTGCCTACCCTTTTCTGGAAGCGATTCGGGCCATATTTGAACCTCACTTTTTTCGGTAGTATTTATGCTATTTGTCTCAAATTTCTGTTATGCATAGATATCGGAAATCTTAGCAAACGTAGTAAATTTTACTTCGTTACTGTTCTCAATTCGGTTGTTATTAGGATGCAAACTACAGCGATTTTATCACTCACTCACTGACTGACTGACTGATTGATGATCATCAAAGGAACTTCCCGTAGCCGTAGAAAGCTGAAATTTGGTACACAGATAACATTTTACAGACATATTCTTAGAAAAGTCTGAAACTCTTGAATTTCGATATACGTACCCCCCTACCTACCCCTAACATGAAATCGCTTTCTACCCTAATTACTTTATAAACCTCAGATTTTCAATGTAGAATTAGCTTACTATGTTTAATTATTGTGTTTAATTTTACTTCTTTCCTTTTCTTACTTTGGAAATGATTGAAATTCAAAATTTTATTTCGGCACAACACCACGACATTAAAATTCCACTGTACTTCCAGCAATCCTAGAAAAAAGTAATTTGGTACACATATATGGTTTCATCCCTAAATCATAAGAAAAATCTAATATTGTAGTTTTTCACCGTATTTATTTAATTACAATCCCAAACATGAAAAATTCTAGCACATATTTGGGGCTTAGTTACTTTGCTCCGGATGAAGCTAGCTATAAACCTGAGATTTCTATAATATATAGAGGCAAGTAAGTTTAACCAAAGCCTTAAATTTTACTTTGTTCCTATGGTTAGTTCGGAAGTTACTTGTTATTTATTTGAGGTGGTAGTTAAACCAGCGGCAATGTTCATTGCTCAGCAACGACGCAAATTTATTGTTTGCAGAGAGTGGGGTATTGTTGGTAATAATATTACTAATTTTCCCTGTATTTATTGAATGGAAACCCAAACGAGAAACGTTCCGGTACATATTTGCCGCTTAATTGCTTTGTTCTGGATAAAACTATATGCTCAAACCGTTGAACCTGTCTCATGAAGAGAATCAATTTCCAAAGTATTTAAAAACAGAAAAACAAAATGAGGTGCGGGGATGTGTGTGTGTGTATGTTTTAACGTTGCAGCGATTGTAACACATTGTTCATGTGACAAATACGATTGCCAATGTAACCTAACAAAACAACTTAGATAACTGGCTTTATTTTCGTTCGAATCGAAACTGCATATTCACCATTGCTATGAATGCATAAGTTTACAGTGTGGTTCAGGCCTCATTTCCTCGTAAACGCTAGCTCTCTTTCTTTTGGTACTAATCGAAAATACATATGCGCCATTGCCATGGATGTATAATTTTACAGCTTGGTCCAGGATGTATTTTCGCGTGAACACCTAATGTAGTTTGTGAGCAGAAACATGGCCTCATAACAATCAACTTCGCCATATAGCATATTTCCTTCTTGGGTCCCTGGCGTCGCGGCCTAGCCTAGATCAGCAATTTTAACTAATATCTTAAATTTTAATTTGTTCCTGTGCTTAGTTTGGAATTTACTGGTATTTTTGTTTTTGGTGGTAGTGAAACCAACGGCAATTGCTCGGCTACAGCGCACACTTACTGTTTTCAGGGAGTGGGGCATTGTTGGTAACGTATATTGATGTCTTAAATTCTGAAATGTTTTTATCCATTGATTTTCAAATGGAATAATTACATTTGAGAGGCGATTCAGAATAAGCGATAACTTACAAAAAGAAATGAGATCCCACAAAAACACAAAAACATAAAAACACAAAAATACACCAAGCCTTGTGTTCATGTAGTGACAAAATTATGAGATCTTCTTCTCAGAGCCAAGTCTACACTTTACAGTGTGTATTCACTTTGTGAAGCAGAAAGGTTTTTCTCGGTGTTATAGATCGTTTATTCAGGATAAAAAAAATCTGATGACTTGGCCATTATGTAGGCCATGTTTCAGTTAACCTATATAAATACCTTAAATGTGTTGCTTTATCAAACTTATAAATACTTAAAAGCCAAGATTTCCCTCAATTTTTTAAAATTTTACAAGTGTATTTTATTCCCTCAATTTCAGTAAAAATTATGATGTGCATAATGGCCAAGTCATCAGATTTTTTTTATCCTAAATAAACGATCTATGACACCGAGAGAAACCGTTCTGTTTCACAAAGTGAACTGAATACACACTGTAAAGTGTAGACTTGGCTCATAACTTTTTGTCACTACACGAACACGAGACTTGACCTATTTTTACAAGAATTGTGTTTGTGGGATATCATTTCTTTTTGTAAATGTATCGCTTATTCCAAATCGCCCCTCAAATGCAATGATTCCATTTGAAAATCAGTGAATAAGAACATTTCAGCACTATAGACATCAATATAGGTTATCAACAATCAGCAGCGTACCTAGGTCAACAAGGGCCCCGGTGCAAAAAAATTATTTTGGGCCCTCAGGCCAGATGGGCGACTTTTTTTTTTTATTTGCTCTACTAAGTCTAGTGAAGGTCTCCTGTGCCTTAGGATCACCCGTGGGCTCTTTGAGCTGCGCTCGGGGGCTCCTTGAGTTGCGCTCTAGGCCCCCCTAAGAGTGGGGGTCCCGGTGCACTGCACCGCCTAGCCCCATGGTAGCCCCGCCCCTGCCAACAATGCCTCTCCCTGAAAACAATGGGTGTGCGTCGCAGCCGAGCAATAAACATTGCTGCTGGTTTATCTAACACCACAAATTAATAACAAATAACTTCCAAACTAAGCATAGGAACAAAGTAAGACTTAAGACTTTGGTTAAACTTGCTCACTTCTATGTAGTATTGAAATCTCAGGTTTATAGCTTCATCCGGAGCAACGCAATTAAACCGCAAATATGTGCCAGATTTATTTCATGTTTGGGATTTTAATTAAATAAATGCGGTGAAAAACACCGAAAATAGATTTTTCTTATGATTTTGGGATGAAACCATATGTGTACCAAATTACTTGTTTCTATTATTGCTGAAAGTACAGTGGAATTTTGATATCGGGGTGTTGTAAAATTTTGAGTTTCAATAACTTCCAAAGTCAGAAAAAGAAAGAAGTAAAATTTAGTATACATCAGTTAATCATAACAAGATCATTCCACAATGAAAATATGAGGTACATAAAGTTATTAAGGTAGAATGCTATTTCACGTTAGGGGTAGGGATATGGAAATTCATGAGTTTCAGACTTTTCTTATAATATGTGGGTAAAATGTAATCAGTGTACCAAATTTCAGCTTTCTACGGCAACGGGAATTACATTAGAATTTTGATGATCATCAGTCAGTCAGTGAGTGCCAAAATCGCGTAAGTTCGCATCCGAATAACATCCGAACTAAGAACAGTAGCAATATAAAATTCAGTTCTTTTGTTTAGATTGCTGATATCTATGCATAACAGAAATTTGAGACATGTAGCATGAATACCACATAAGAAATTGAGGTTCAAAAATGGCCCGAATCGCTTCGAGAAACGGGTAGGCAGTGCCACCGTTGACTCGACTTGGCGGGTGCACTGCAGAGCACCCAAATATCCAGTTGACTTTATAAAAAGATAAAAACATAAAAAAATATGAAATCATTGCAGAACGGACACGCAATAGTATATGGGCCTAATGATCACCATTAAGGTCCATAATTCAATATTCAGTTCAATCTGATGTTTTATCAATGCAGTTGTATGCGGGCGACTAATTTTGCTCAGCTTGGTATTTATTGCCCGGTAGTGAAACTCTTATCAGGTATAGCTATCCACTCAAGGCACTGTTTGGGTGGCCTCTTCGAGAAAAAAATATCCATTTATAAACACTCGTCGTTAGAGTTCCAGTAATTCTTATTACCGTGAAATAGTGTGCAGGCCTCGATGCCGACTCCTCAATCGTCCTCACCCACAAAGTACTATGTAAAAATACTTGGTTTGGAGTTTAAAATGAAAGTAATTCTGGTATCCACTCTTCAAACTCAAAGTCTGATCACTTATGACTGTCTGCCAGCTTGGTAACTTCGACCGGCCAAGACACCGCTTTAGATCCAAGTCCTCGATTTCTGTCGCCAAAGCTCCGGTGTCGATAATTCCCCTTCCAGTCTTTTCTTCTGTCGTCCATATGTGGAAAGAGTTTTACAATCAGAATAATAACAAATTCTTAACCAATTTCTTACTGGATGAAACAGTTTTTCTCTCCCAGACGCTCACGTGATTGCCAGGGCACCTTCATGCTGATTGGTGCGATAACCTCGTGTTATTCCGTCGAAACTCGTTGCTGTTCGTAAATAATGCTGATTGGTGTCTGCCAAAAGTCTACACAGAAAATGGTTGAAAATGAGGGTTGAGTTAGACGGCTTCGAAACGTCCCACATGTGTGACATTTTAACGCTGCTTGAAGCCCGAGAAAAGTTCATTTATGATTGTGGTGGTCACGAGGTTGGATGATGAATTAATATAAAATTGTGATATGATCAAATGAATTACGTTTCTGGTTACACTAGGTCGATGGATGTTTCCGGATACCGTATTCCAGGCAAGCGGCTACACGAAACTTACAGCACGCCACCAGACGTTGGCCGGGGGGGGGGGGGGGCAGTATTATGCTGTGGGGGATATTCACCTGGGATTCTATGGAACCTGTGGTAGTGATCGGAGCACCATAACACTTGGGACTACGTAAGAATGATCGCAGGCCGCCTGCAAGCTCTTATGCCTCTTGTCTTCCACGTTTGCGGTGGCATCTTCTAGCAGGATAGCGTGTTACAAAGTCAGAATCGTGCTCCAGTGACCTAAGCAGCATAATAGTCAACTCAAGTTGATTTTTTGGTAACCAAATTCACTGGTATCAAACCGAGGGACGATATCTGGGACGATATAGGGCGTCAGATCCGCACCCACATACCACAGATTAAAACTTTGTTTTCCTAGTGACGCTGTTTTTTTTTTTTTTTTTTTTTTTTTTTCCTTGCCCCAATTATGTCAGAAGGAGCACAGGGCACAGGAGAGTGCAAAATGTATAACGGGTACTAAAGTGCTTTCCTAGGGCAACGTGGTGATCTCTTCAATTGACCAGTGGATAGTGTCTCGGTGTGTCAAAATGGATCGAAGAAGAAGGAAAATGAACGCCACGCTTGTTCTAAAATATATGATGGACAATGATGAAGAGGACTTAGAAAATACGCGAAAGGAATGAGGCCATTAACATGGATCAAAAACGGGAAAACGATGGTTTTTCAAAAAGTTGATAATTGACGAATAAGAAAGGGTTTGAAGATATTTCAGATTGACCAGAGAAAAGTTCGTATACATTGCTTGTAAAACCTATCCTCCCGCAATAGATTCAAGACACCTATTACAGCAGATGAAAAATTGGTTCTAAAGTGAGCAAATAATTAAATTAAGAAATGCACTCATCATGTTTATTTTCTTTCTAAACCAAATATTATTATTAGCCTCATTATGAAGGTATGTGAATAAAAAATAGTATTATCAATCATGCCTATTTTAAAATATTTGCGCGATGGCTTCAGGAAGTATGTGAGTGGCAGTGTTGGAAGCTTCTGAGTGAGGCGACAGGAATGATGCAGGAGGATACGGTATATTTGTAAATCCAATGGTATTTGGGTCGTTCGATCTCTATCTTTATTTCGGATCTTTTCGCTTTTGTCTTAGTGGCGATATGTTTGGTAGGAATTTTTTCACAATAGCCGCGACGGTTTAAAAAAAATATAATTTCTATTGTTATTTCTTTGGGTACTAGTATCACAAATACCTCGATCCACCTTTAAAAATGGTCCTTGTCTTCCTTTTTTTCTGTCGCTTGGGTCTGTACAAATTCAGTTAAAAGTTAGTCTTCATCAGCCGAAAAAAAAACCTTTCAGCACTTTTTTGACATTTTACAATCACAAGTTTGAAGTTTGCACAAAACACTAGACACATCACGCAGCGAGAGATAAGTTAGACTCCACTCAAAGCTGAGCTTATCACGTCAAAGCGTAACGTGTTTCGCTTTATGGGAAAACAGTCCTATTTAAATTAGTGGGAAGAAATGGGCAACACTCTATTAAGCAGGTGTTCTTAATGTTTTGGCTCATCAGAAAATGCAGGAAGTGTTATATCATTCCATCTGCTGACTAGATTTCTTCAGCATGTACCTAACACTTGTTTGGACAACTCAAAAAAGATTACGCGGCAAAGGACTTTGCAATAACGATGTGGTTCTGACGCCACTGCGTAAATAATTCCGTAAACTCCAAAATAGAAGAAGCAATTAAAAAACTAGTGGTGTGGTAGGAAACACAGTGTACACAATTTCTAGGGCACATTTTTGAGTTTGATTTTCTACATATTAACCAATGGAACCTTTTATTCTGGAAAAATTCTCATTCATGTTCCATCATCCTTCGAGATATAAAAGGATTGCAGGAGAGATGTGAGGGCTTTAATATACTTTTATCCTTAGATGTATCGGTTCGGCACTTTTTTCTAAACATAATAATTCGGTTACCAGCGATTAAATTTACGTTACCGTTGTTATAACAAGATGTTACCAGTAATTTCCTTCACGCGAACTTATAATGTACGTATCTCTCTCTTAAGCCAAGCAAGGGGGAAGAAGAACAATTCGATGCCTCTCGTGCACTGAAATCACATTGAATATTTCGACTATCTGCACTCACTGGAGTAACTGAATTCGAGCAGTAAGTTTTGGTGAATCCCATTAAACAAAAAATTGTTACTACTTTGTTGAAAATTTAAAATTTCTCAGCTTTGCGACTTCTTGTCGAAATGAAATGTATCCTATTTCAGATCCCACCCCGCACAGCAGTACTTTAACCGTTCATCCAGACAGATTTGCGCTCGTTGAAAATTAACTTACTTCTCGCATTCGAAATAATAACAGCGCAGGATATAAATAAACAAACCATTTGAAATATTTGAACAATACAATAAACATCAAAAACTCTTACTAAAAAGGGGCGTCTGAGACTCCAGAAAAATATCTCACGTAATTAAAGAACGCCTGTAAGTCAGTGGAAGAAACGACATATCCATATCCACTAGTGCAAACCCAACAGCGAGCATCAACAAGTGCCGATATACTGAACATAAGTACAGATGCAACAAGAGGATGGATTCCTGAAAGCCCACAAGACTTTTCGCTCTGTCCAAATTGACCAAAGACCAAGTAATAACGAAATGGAGATATCAAATCAATTTAATCAACAACAGCAGAAAGGTGAGAGGCTGCAGCTGCCACCAATAGTTGTCCAATTTCCCAATCACTACAAAAGAGCTGTACCAGATGGTGAACACATTACTGGAAGGACGCCCCTTTCAAGCCAAATCAGCAGGAGGGTATACGAAAAAAATCAATCAATACTTTTCTAAGGATTACCCAACTGTGACTGCAGAGCTGCAGAGAAGAGGTATTCCCTATTATAAGCTCCCTTCAGCAGCAGAAAAACCTCTAAGGGTAGTCCTCCAAAGAATCCCACTAGGTATGCCGGCCTCAGACATTAAGGAGGAGCCGGTAGATAAAGGTTTCGATGTAAGTTCAGTAACTCAGCTAAAATGACCAAGGAGATCACATCTGATGCCCCTGTTCTTAGCAGTACTGCCTGACAGACTACAAAATAGAAATTTTTTCGAGCTGGACAATATTATGTCGCTGAGAGTGACAATGGAGAAACTACGGTCAGCTCGCGGACCAACACAGTGTTAGAGCTGCCAGGCTCTTGGACACATGGCAAGATATTGCCAAATGAAGCCATTTTGCTTTAAGAGTGCAGGAGAACACTTGTCCAGTGAGTGTAAACGACAGAAAGGCAATCCCCACCGAAATGCGCCAACTATCAAGGTCATCACGTGGCGAGCAATAAAGGCTGTCCGTCCAAGCGCGCACGAGAACGCCAACGAGCAATTGCAATGGCTCAGTCTGAAGCTGCCTGCAATAAGCGTGAGGAGAAGAATAGGTCCAATCTCATGCCAACGGACCTGCTCCGACCGAACCGACAGCAGATTCTCCCAATAATACGCAATAGCTGAAAAAGAGTGACCTGGATGTAAATCTGGAAAAATCGCAATGTTTCCAGGTTTGAAGAAACTTGACAACAATAACTAGAATAATAATGAACCAAAAGGGTTCGCAAAAAATCCGAGGATTCTCAGATATTGGCACAGAAAATTCGTCAAACAATAATTCAGGACAACAGCCTCCAGCTGCACAAAACAATCAGTTCAGAGAAAGCACTTCTGTAAATTCCATAGATAGAAAATTGGAAGTCATTGGTGCTTTCATCAATATGATGGCAACGTTAATGACCAACTTTCAGCAGTTGTCACATGACATAAAATCATTGTAATGATGGCGAGCCAGCCTACAAAAGTCACATCGTCACCACGACATTATGGATAGAATACATATACAAGGACTATACATCTGTGTTTGGAATGCTAACGGGATTCACTCCCAGATGATTGACAATTTCTGAGGAAAAAAGATATTGATATTTGCCTGGTAGCAGAAACACCTCTTAAACCTGGACTGAGAGCTCCAGTGTCAAATTACTGCAGTTACCGCACAGACTGACAGCTGGAGGTGGAGTTGGTATATATATCAAGCATGGCATTCCTCACCAAATGTCTCGCTGCAGCCAACTTTACAACATCAAGTTACTGCCAGTGGGCTGAAAACAACATGATAGCCTCTTACAATTGTTGCTGCATACCACCCGCCGAGGAAATTACTGATAAAGAACGATATAGTTGGCCTCGCCAGTATTCGAGGCAAACTTTCTGTTGGAGGAGACTTCAACGCGAAGTACCAAGACTGGAAGTCTCGTGTAGCAAACCAAGCCAGCTACCAACTCCATAGTCTGGCTCTTATACATAACCTACATGTGAGGGGCCCTGAAGAGCCCACCCATCATCCGTGGAATGACAATAGAGCAGGTGTATTGGACATTGCCTTTACTAAAGGGTTCACTGGCATTGTAACTGCAAACACCCTGAACAGGATATATTCGAATCATTCCTCAGTAATCCTTGAAGTAGACGCGGGCTCCTGGAAATCTAAAGAGTAGATGGCACCAAACTACAGAAAAACTAATTGGGATCAGTACCGTGAAACAATCACCGAGGCAGTTGAAGAGCAACTCCTGCTAGACAACAGAACTTCAGACCAAGCCTTCAAGAACTTCGTAAGAATTGTTACTAACGCCAACAATGCCACCAATCCATGTAATCTGAGAGTCCAACATTCAAAACAGCTACCTCCACATCTCATAGCCCAGGTTACACACAAAAAACCAGTTGCTAAGGAGTGGAAACTCACAAGAAACGGAAAGACGAGACGACTGCTGAACATACTACAGCGAGAAATAAAGGCAGCCTTGACGCAACATAGAAATCTGGAGTGGTCCACTCGACTATCAACGTTAAGGACTGAAGACGTCGCCCTGTGGGAGATACTCGAAGATTCACCAGGAGACGAGCTATGCAGACGCCTCTTCATGGAGAGAGAGTTGTCTTTGATCCAGAATGCCAGGCAAACGCCCATGCAGACCCTTTTGAAAAGCAGTTCCAGTCAGCGGAAATAGAAGACGAAGGCCACGTCACTGAAACCCGCAGAAGACTTGCGAGATTCATGGAGGCAAATGACGATAGGAATAACATAACTGAATTTACAGAAGAGGAGATGCTACAGGTGATTCAACGGCTACATTGAAAGAAAGCTCCTGGGCATGATAAGTTGTGTAACCAGCAACTACGCAATCTCCCGCAGATAGCCATCACACATCTCACTACTATCTTCAATGATATCAGAAGAACCCAACGGTACCCATGAAGCTGAAAGCAGACTACAGCTCCGTTTCATTAAGGAAGCCGAGGAAAGATCCGACATTCCCGCAATATTACAGACCAATTAGTTTACTGCCCTCACTAAGCAACTTATTTGAGAGGCTACTATTGCAGATGCTTGAAATCCATATCAGAGAAAATGGAATCATAGCACATTTCCATCTAGGCTTCAGAAGAGGGCACACTGCCACACAGCAGGTAATACGCGTGGTAGAAAATGCCACTGCCTCTTTTAAAAGGAAAGAATACGGTTCAGTAGTTCTCTAAATGTTGTACGAGCCTTCTACTCGGTATGGCACAACGATCTTCTACTGAACTTGTATTATCTTGGGATTCCTGGCCAAATGGTGAAGATAATTCGGAGCTATCTGGTCGGTAGAACTTTCACCGTACGAGTCGGCAACGCCCTATCTTCTCGCCGTCCAATACATGCCGGAGTTCCACAAGGTTCGGTGCTGGGACCTATATTGTACAGCTTGTGTACTGCGAACATTCCAGCACCGGCTAGCGTATACACCTTGTATGCCGACGATACGGCGTTCTTTACCCATTACCGCAATATGGCAGTAGCAACAAGAAAGCTGCAAGAAGTACTGCAAGAGACCGAGGAATGTGTACGAATGTGGTGTATCACCATCAACACTCATAAACACAACCTAAAATGCTATCTCGGAAACTAGGCGAACGTCGTGAGCGTGAAAGTGCTCCACCAAAATTATACCTTTTCGGCAGAGACATTCCGTGAAACTCCACAGATAAATATCTAGGATTGACCTTAGACGGCTTACCTGGAAGAGAACGTACCGAAGAAAGTCATAATCAGGTTATTGGAACTGTACCCACTACTTAACATGACAATTTCACTGTCTGCGACCACAAGAGTGACTATTTGTTTTACTATGGTATGACCACTGCTCGAGCACGCGTGCCCAGTGTGGAGGTACGAGGCCAAGACATACTTTGCCAGACTACAAACTTTGCAGAACAAAAAACTTCCCACACAGCCGCAGGAATACCTCCGAGATAGGATTCGACAGCTGTCACAGCCTTCTACAAGACACCCCAAAGATCGCAGAACCCACTGACAGCACCACTAGGCACGTACGACACCTACTTCGACTGCCACAGAAGACCACTCTCCATTTTTGAACAAGAATGAAAAAAAGACATAAAGCAAGAAAAGTGACGGAGATGTATGAAGTTTGAAGGAAATGTCTTCGGACAACAACTTTTTTCACAACTTGCCATATAACTTCAGAAAGGCCAAAGTGCTAAGCGACGACGACGAAATTTTTGGTGTAATTTGATACCATGTGTCTTTAACGATTCGCTGCAGAATTAGACGTTATAAATGTTAGTGTATACCATTATTGCATTTTCACAGTCCATTTTCAGGAGACAGTTGATGGGAACTAAATAACGCCGCGCTAGCGGAGAGGTTGGAGAAGAGAGAACGAGAGAAGGCCGATGATCAAGGCAGCTACATTTCTTATCTTGTAGAACGGTGTAGGTGTTTGGTTCATTATCGTAATATTCATAATTTATATTTCAGCTCAGAAAACCACACAAGCAAAACAGTTTTCGTGACGTAGAATTAACATTATATTATAACTGCAATTTTAACATCAATTTAGTGAAATATGAAATGAATCATTAGATCAATAAAGTTAAACCGAAAATCAGCACTGCTCCCCTCAGGAGACACAAGAGAGCGTCTGTAGAATTTTGAATGTCTCCTCATACCACAGTCTACTAAAAGTGTTTTGGTAACATTTTTCTAAAGAACATTGAACCTCATTTTATATAGAAATGCCCTTCTGTGTAAAATATTTTTGTAACAATTATAGACTCTGTAAAAATTGTTATCATTCAGTATTTAGCTACCAATTTTCAGGCGTCCGTCGATTTAAGTATTGAATTCCTTGTTTAATTCGGACCTTCTGTTGTGAATGATTCAATCGCCAAGAAGAAGACATGTGATTGAAATTTATTCCACAGATTAGGGACATGACAATAAACATTTGTTTATAATTACAGAACTGCATAACCTCTATGATCGTGAGAATTCAGTACAATGTAAAGTCACCAAGTGCAGCATCTAGACCTTGTGGCTTGAAATCAATGAGAATCTTGATATGCTGCTGGGGCCACACTGTCATGCGACTTGTAGGCTTGTAAGCGTCGTCCAACGCTTAAATTAAGCATAACAGTACATAGTTTAGTGTGGCATCAAGGATCTTGTGACAGATTTTGAAATAACAATGCAATTCAGCTGTGTCAAATAGAATTGAGGACGATAGAATTTTCTTCTGACCCAACACTTCTAAGGCAAGACGTCGGTTGTAAATTTAATATTAACTTACAGGGATAGATATCGTCTTCTGGATAAACAAAAACCAAATCAAATATTTAAAGCGTCAAGAGAGACTTCTCCGCGTTTCTTTTCTTTCACAAATAATAAAAAGATAAACTTAATGTTGAAAACTAATTAAATATGATTCCATATTTTGCAGTGTCTGATTTTGAGTTTTGTGACCATCTTGTTTCCTTCTGAGAAAGATTTCTGATGGTGTATGTAGAATTTTGGGATGTTTTCTTAAATCATGCCCACAACGGGGGTAAATAAAGCAAACTGGTGAACAAAGTGTCTTTATCCTCGTTTTCAGTAAGTATAATCTTCTTAAGGCTCCAGTCCTTCATTCTCCTCTGCCTAAATAAACACATTTTAGTATATTCCTTGCTGACATTGCTTTCAATATTTCGCTGTCCTACAGGCATGTCTGGACCTATTTCCATTTTCCGGTGGCTTTAGAGATCATTTTCGTTTATTTTAGTCATCAACAGTGCATTTTTCAGACTACTCTAAGCCAGACCCAAACTACTAGTTTCCTCGCATTATTATTAAGTAAGACGTATGATATACTGGAGTAAAATTATTTTTAAAAAAGCAAGGTTCAACTGGATCAAATGATAACAGACCGATAAGACTTTGTCAAGAAACGAAACCTGCCATATACAAAGACGACTGCTTTGTTTTGTTTCAGGTGGTGTGACATCATTCAAGACGTCATGACAGTCTTGAGCGTTTTCGCGGTAAATATAAATTAGTTTTTTTAAATGTAAAATACATAATATATATGTTCGATTTTTTGAAAAATAATACGTTTTTTTTAGTAAAATAGATACTAAGGTAAAGTATTAATCTATTTTTCAAATTTATTCAACTAGCCAATACAGCGTAGCCTCAGTGAAATCGATCAAAAATTATTGTTTACTTAACTTAAGAAGCCTCCGGGATTACCTGTACGCGTAAAACAGGTTTATCCCAGTTTGGAAGGACGCTTCATAAGTGAAGAAATTCAGACTCAACCGAGCTACTTCATTGGAGCTGGATGGATCATTACACGTTTCCTACGCGACTCGTTTGGTGTGTGAGTTGCCAGTTAGAAGGAAGGTAAATATCTGTCATTTTGTATATATCTACAGAATTTCTTCAAAAAAGACTTTATAATATTCAAAGAGTACAAAAAGTAATGTGCATAACTTTCAGAATTTGTTAAAGCATGATTTTATAGCAAAAATTTGAAATAGAATCGATTTCAGACATCTCAAGTACCGGTGCCACGTGTAGTCGAAATGGATACCTTTAAACAAGAGGAACTTTATATAGGAACGAAGTCTTTCTCGGCGTTGCGAATAGATGTAGTCTTCTCGGGAGACTAGCCGAGTAAGTAAGATGTTTCCACACGATATTTCGGCGATCTCAGGCTCCGTCGCCATCTTCTGGTGAAGTGCCGGATCCGTCAGAAGGCGTCAGTTGGCGTGCGCGCAGCTGGTTGGTTGCCAACTAGCTGTGCGCATTCGGAGGCTATAAGAACCAGCCTTCTGACGAATCCGGCACTTCACCAGAAGATGGCGACGGAGCCTGAGATCGCCGAAATATCGTGTGGAAACATCTTACTTACTCGGCTAGTCTCCCGAGAATACATCCAAGAGGAACTTTCCTGTACCGTAGTTTACGTTCTTAGCAGCTGTAGTTTTCAGACCGTTCATTTTCATCGAAACATCACAAATTGTACCGTGTATCTGGGTGTGCTTGAAAGTATTCTTATTGCACAGTCAAAAATAATTTAACAAGATAAAACCCTTTGCAGAAGCAAGTATGTAACCACTTCATTGTCAAATCTCTTGATCGAAGTAATATTGAACAAAAATGACAAATACAACTTCAGATATTTTGCTACAAAATGGCGTTTTCATTGACTCTCGTATTAATTCTGTGATTGTTTTATGATCCACTCTGCAAATAAATAAGTTACCAGATACTGAAACCATTAACTGCCAAAAACATCGTCATGCAGCCTTGGAGAGTGGTGTTCTGATTCAGAAGACAATATTACACATAAGTAGTTTCTATGAGATACGGTTCTGTTCGGTTAGCGACCGTGCACTGGTAACAAATACAGTGGGGGAGGCAGACGGCGCCATTCAGATGTATCGCCGGGCACAGCACGCTGGAGTGCCCCAGGCGGTTGCGCTATCGACCTCACCGGCCATTCATCTCGTCCGCTGAAGTCAGGTCAGGAGCAGCACAGTGCTTCTGAAATGGTCACCCACCAGCCAACACAACAGCTACTAAAACTGGCGAAATCACAGTTTACTCCACAAATATTGGAACAATAATGGGAGACTATATTGAGTTATGACGCGAAATGGTCAACGAAACTGAATCTTGAAATTATTGTACTCTCCTGCCTCCACCGTTAAAGCTCTTAACCTGTTTTCAGTCTACTTCTCCTTAATTATTTCTCGTAATTAATAATTTCTCGGACTCCTTACAAAAGATAGTCTATGTTCGTTTGGGAGATAGACCATATCAATAAAACCAGTAACAGGCTACGCAAGAAGGCAGTCTATTACAAATAATTTACATTTATTATAAAAATCATCTTGCACGATAGCACAATTAAACATTATTCATGATATTACTTCTCAATTCAGAACAACTCAATTGTTCGGTACTTCCTAAATGTTACCAAATTGTTACAAAGTGTTATACACTCGCAATCAGTTCTTTTTCTTACTTATGGCTTTACGCCTCGTGGACTTCGAGATCATTAGAGGCTGGATGGGACTGGGCACAAGGAACGGGAAGGAATTCGGCCATGGTATTTTGAAGAAAGAATCCCAACATTCACCTGGAGTGATTTGGGAAAACCCAAATCTTCCTTCCAGAGACACTGTAAAAGCATTTGACTGTGTAAATCATGAATCACTTTTGAAAAAAAAAGGAATACTACGGTATTTATGGAACTGAGGTTAAATGGTTTAAATCATACATGTAAAGTCAAATATGAAAAGTTTCCATTTTTAATTCCAAAATAATTAAGATGCTTCATCAGACTGGGAGAAAATAATACACGGAATTCCACAAGGCTCTGTCCTATGCCCCTCCTCTTTTGATCATACAATAAAGACCTTCCTGGAAACTTATCTGACAAAGTTACGAGTGTTTTGTTTAGAGATGACACTATCCTGGCTGTGAGGAAAACACCAAACGGTAATCTAGAATTTAATGTAAATGAAGTACTTAGTGAAGTAAGCTATAAAAATAACACAATTTCAGAAACAAAGAGTATAAAATTCCTTGGTATTAAAATAGATGGGAAACTCTGTTGGCACGAACATATGATTTCACAACTGAAGAAGTTAAGTAGTGTCACCTTTGCAATACGAATACTTTCTCTAACAGCAGATCTAGAATTAACGAAACACGTGTACTCCTCATATTTTATTCAGTGATGTCATATGGCATAATTTTTTGGGGAAACTCTTCATAAAGTAAAAACGTTTTCATAGCACAGAAAAGCGCTATTAGGATGCTAGGTAGGGTAAAACCAAGAACTTCTTGCAGATAACTTTTTAAAAAACTCAATATTCTTACAATGATTTCTCAATATATATATTCTCTCATGTGCTTTGTCTTAGAACATTTTAACCTGTTTACATCTGATTGACAGGTACGAAATTTCAACACAAGAAACAGAAGTAACATGCACAAAACACAAACATCTCTGTCATTAATATAAAGAGAAGTTAATTATTCTGGGATACATCTGTTTGACAAACTTCCCAAGAGTATAAAACAGTTGGCAGATAATAAAAATATATATTAAAGGAAAACTGAGAAATTATCTTATTGGTAACTCCTTCTCCTCCATTCAAGAATTTGAACAAAATAATTAATTTTATTCAACATGATCTTTTGCAAAACTCAGTTGTAAAAATTAATGTTTATTTTCATTATCTTCATATGTCTTTTTGTAACATGTAATTGATTTAACTATAATCGTAACTCATATTGTATGTATGTGTATTAACCATGACATGTTTCACGGCCCATAGGTCCTTCCTTAGCAGAAATCAATTAAACAATATTGATAAATAAAATAAATAAATGTATACCCGGACTGGGATTGGAACCTGCGTCCTCCCGATTGCGAGGCCAGATTGTTAACCGCTCACCCACCAAGCTCAGAGATAGATAGAGAGAGATATGCCCCCTTTGTTCGGGAGAGCCCTTTATAAGTTCAAAACTAAATGGATCTTATTTTCAGATGCTGTCATGGTACCAACCTTAGCATCTTAATCTGAGAGACCGAGCGTGGTGGTGTAACGGATAGCGTTCTGGCCTCGCATTCGGGAGGACGGCGGTTCGAATCCCCGTCCGGGCATCCAGATTTGGGTTTTCCATGGTTTCCCCAAATCACTCCAGGTGAATGCCGGGATGCTTCCTTCAAAAGGCCATGGCCGAATTCCTTCCCATTCCTTGCCCCCATCCTTTCCCGTCTCTAAAGACCACGTTGTTAAAAAGGGACGTTAAACTGTTAAAAAAAAAAAAATTAACCTGAGAGGTTCACCAACAGCATCTGCACCTTATGGATGTTTCTGTGGATAGGTCAGTGACGAAGTTTAAGTCTACCGGTTATCTACCTTGTTTTTGGTTTTCCCCAGATGGCTGACGCTACCGACGCCTTGGCGACCACTATCTGAGCTACCTGTCCCGAGACAAGCAAGATGTCTGCCTACCCATATTCTCTCTTTTATCTTCTTAGTATTAAGTATTCCTACGACAAGATTATCACATAATCAGTAAATTTACATCTTACTCACTATAATTACCAATACACAATTGTAACAAGCAGTGGCATGTTACAAGTTCCACCTCGAATTAAATTTGTTCGAAAGAGTATTGCACCTTAATTTTACAAGTAGAACTAGTCTCTATAGAAACATATGGACGTCTTGTTTAAACGTATCATTTAAGACTTTATTTTTCTATTTTAACAAAAATCCCATAATAATAATTCAATTATATCACTGGATAAACTGTAGTAAAATCAGAAAAGAGAAATGAATCTAAAGAATTTCGAAATTTTCAATGTGCTTGTTTGTCGGAAAATGACCCCAAAGTTTGCGTTCAAAGATAAAGCACAGGGGAAAAAAAAAACAGGACGAAACGATGAAAAGATATTATGATCAAATAATAAAAAAAAGAAGTCAATAATTTATTTCCCATGGTGCAAAGTCGAAAAGAAGAAGATGTTAATGCCTAGCACATGGGCAGCTATACACTTGCTGTTCTATTGCAACTCAGTAGACTGGCAAGTGTAATGTCTCCAGTAAATTACATCGTTAATTATAATCAAATATAAATAAAACAATAATAATAACTCATTAAGCGGGGATCGGTGTGGCCACATACAGTATAACCTCATTCAGTGTCTCATCTACTTGCTACAATAATATTGTTACACGTGTTCATCTTGTTTGTGTTCGTCGTTCCAATCACCGTCATGTATGGTAGGAGTTGGGTTCCGTAGTTTATTTATGATGACAGTCTTGTCAAAACTACCTATTTCTTCTGGAACCGCTGTTTACTGTGCCTTGAACTAAACCATCTATCATTATTCTTATAGTGTCCAGATTACAACCAGATATTTCGTGATTTAAAATTAATTTTAAATTTTAATTTCGTCACTTTCGTGCGAATTAATTAAGTTAGCAGTTCTGCTAATAATTAATAGAATCGCCTAAAATTTAATGAGAAAATACCTGAGAGAGAATTTTTTCCAGGTAACTATACCACCATAACAGCAGTGAGAGATGCTGTTAACTTTAATAATAAGGAAGGTGGGAATTTATTACTCATGCTTTTGCACATTTAGGGAAAACGTATCTGGAAAAGCGGTTACACAGCTAAATATTGTACTTTGCACTCCTATCTAAAATATTAATCCTTATTAATCGCACAAGTTTATTAGATGCTGAAATTCAATACTAATGTTTCCTCGTAAAACTGAAAAATAAATTCAAATTTTTGCCTCTGATTGTTTTGCATATTATTATAAACAAAATTTGAAGTTAAACTGAAATTCACTGGCAAAATTTCTCTGTCATCGACAAACTATTCTTTTTACATATATCAGGAATATTCGTAGTGAGTTATATTCGATGTAGAACGTCCGGAACAGCTCTCTATACTCACTTAGCCGTCAAATGAGAACCATGGAGGGAAATTCTTTGGGGGACTTAATTGTACGTACGTGAGCTCCTGCTCTCCCAGTCATCTTTTCAGGTCAAGGTTGGAATACGAAGCCTGTCTTCGCGAATCAGATGTGTGTGGTTTGCTGATTATTACTGGAACCGGTTTTTATGCTCTAGCTGCGATTGATGTGTCATCATCAGCTTATTTTTACGGACTTTTTCCACTTTCGCGGATCAGTCCTGGCACCTCTTGTTTCTAGAGGCTAGTGCTTTCCCTGAAAGCATGTATATCGCTCAGATTACCGGCTTGAAAGCCTGTCGTAACCTTATGGAAAAGCGGATGTGTTGCCAAGTGTCTGCGAAACGTAGAACTATATTCTGTGTGTAGTAAGTGTGTTTTTTGTTAGTGTAATTTGTAGTTTCTAATGCCGATTTTTGGGCCATTCCAGCATTCACCTTAATGACTGTGGAGAACCGCCTAAAAACCACAATCAGGACTGCCGGAATGCGGGGAACAGGACTCGATACTAGACTTGTTGTAGCTCCCCGATCCAGCTCAACGTGAACGGGCCTGTCGGGTTACTAATGGCTGTAAATACTTTGCAAGAGCTAAAAGATAAAGAGTAAAGTTGAAATAAGCCACTGTTCGTACTACTTTCTTCAATTAGTCCGATTTAAAAAATAACGAGTGGCAGAACCACAAAAGACAAAGTTCAAATAAGATGAAAATTCAGCTATTCGTTCACTCTTAATATTTTCTGAAGCGATTTAATATTTCTCTAAGCTATTGATAAGAGTATGACAAAAGAGAGTGTTGCAAATAAACACTGTAACGTTACAGATTGATAGTACGATTGTTAAAGGTTTCCACCCAGTTAATAAATGATTATAAATTAATTACACGTCCGGCGCTATGGAGTTATTACTAAAATAACAGGTAACTGATAAGCATTCACAGAAATGTGTAAAATGGATGGAGTGTTCCCTGATACTAATAATATAGTAAAGAAGCAAACCACAGTAAATTATCAACAACAAAAAATTACTTCAGAATTTATTTTAAAATTTTTCAAACAAAATATTAATGAATATTTACACAGTTTACTATCCCTGAAATTCAAAGGCATCGTCAGAAGTAATTTAACCCACTCTTCTACCTATCCGTTTTACAAACTTTAGTGACTTCTGTTGTCGTTTGGATGATATGCTCCGAGGAGGATTTATTAGTAAACATTAGTAAGTGTGTATTTAACTTGATCTTCAATGTAAGTATTTGATATTCTCGAATTTATTGTTTTTTTTGCGTTCTACCATTTGTTAGAAGAATTAGCTATCTAATACCACCACCTTACAGACCTATAAGATTTAATAACTATTCAATTCAAATCAAATTCAGAGGTGTTTCCAATTTAACTCTTTACTGATATTCTAATTTCAACGAATCAAAAATTTAATGGGGCTGTAAGGGAGCAATGCCATTAAACATGCCTCTATTTATTTTGCATAATACTGAAAGATGTACCTTTCACCTTGCTTATGAAACATAATTTTGAGAAAATATAATGTATTTCATAAGTTATCAGTAAATTATCATTTCAGATGCTTTTATACTGTCCAAAAGTTGTCCCTTTAAATCTTTATATTAGAATGCCAATTTTTTTTTTTTAATTATAGGTTGTATTGTTTGATAATTGCCTCAAACCGTAGTTTAGGCATGTATTTGTTGTTGTAACTTCTTTATTTTCATGACTAGTGTTTCTTTGCCATATGAATGCAAAACAACAGAGCACTTTGAAAATCATTACCAAATTAAAAATTGCTGCCTTTCATAAAAGTTGGTGGACAAAGTTACGAAAAACTTGTTATGTGTAGCAGCAAACAATAACACTTCCAATAGCCATAACAAAGATAAAATACTTCGTTAATGGTGGATGCGGGAGATTTAAAACACATAAAAAACTTAGGCGTCCAAAAAATACCCCCTGCTGTACCAATATGGCCCCAGTATACGGCGCTGACGTTTGAGACACAATTACCCATGCACATCACTTTTCGACAGGCTCGTCTTTTAAAATGAAGCCTTAGACTGTAGGCGGGAAACAGGTCTTTCGTGAAGATGGCAGAATCTGTTTATGCGGAATACTCTAAATCGTATTTTTCACTTCATTTAATATTGGTTATTTTAAATATGGCAATGCTGTCAAACCTGCCATATTACAACACAAATACAATTTAAAAATCGCAACAGTTTTTTATACCTACGGTTCCGCGAAAGTTCTATTTACAATTGCGATTCCTTTATTTTAAATCTGTGTATAAGCGAATGGATTTTTGTTATTTCTGCTTCTATTCTAAAGAAGAGATTTTTTCAAAAGTAATCACCTGAAGTGGGTTTAAGGATGATGAAACACAGTATATTCATATATAGAATGATTTTTTTATTTGTTTTTGTTTTTGTATTTTGTTTTTACTTAAATACTGTGATTAACGATTTCAAATTCTGTGCGATAACGCAAGTACATCATCTGTTAAATAAAACACAACACCTTTGATTAAATTTGGTGTATGGCTAACGAACTACAATATATAGCAAAGAGTTTCATTTAAACCGATTGTTTCATATTTGTATTTTACAAAACATTATATAACATTTTGTTTTCCCAAAAGATTTAATTCGTTAAAGGAGAGTTAAATAAAGGTAATGGCATTCCACATATTCCTATCAATAAAACTGGTATTCATGTATTGTCTATGCAGTACTGAAACTCTGTTTTTACTTTGAACAATTATGTTGATTCCGCGCAGTAACAGGGTTTCTGTTCAAAAGGTAATACATACTATAACAATGATTTTTCAATAATAAATTCTGCGTAAAGCATTGCATCCTAAATTCCAACAGGTTTGTTAACAAAGATCATTATTTCAAACAGCCATTTTGAGTTTTGTGTACACCTAGCTGAAATTAATAAATTGACATTGCAATTCGATTATGCAAACAGAGCGATACGCATCGAAAAAGCGGAACAGCACAGTGCAGAGATCGTTTCGTGTGAATTTTAATATATGCGGTGTTGTATTTATTGTTAGCGCAATAAACAGCTGCGTCAAAGCGCTCAACAGCGCGCAAAGATATTCGTGCCACAGAGTCGGGCAAATCCAAAGAATCTAAAGCGTGTCCGACCCAGTTGACAAACAAAACATCCATTTTCGGTTACATTCCATACAAATATAAGACATAGAATAATCCTTCTGGTAGAATAGTCGTTTCCTATGTATAAAACAACAAATATCATTTCATTTAATGACACATAGCTCTGAGAAATGACAGCCGATTTGTTATTGGATTTTTTTTTTTTAACAGTTTAACGTCCCTTTTTAACAACGTGGTCTTTAGAGACGGGAAAGGATGGGGGCAAGGAATGGGAAGGAATTCGGCCATGGCCTTTTGAAGGAAGCATCCCGGCATTCACCTGGAGTGATTTGGGGAAACCATGGAAAACCCAAATCTGGATGCCCGGACGGGGATTCGAACCGCCGTCCTCCCGAATGCGAGGCCAGAACGCTATCCGTTACACCACCACGCTCGGTATTTGTTATTGGAGAGTTTCGTATCCATCCACATTACGTATTTTTATGTCGGTTTCAGAATATATTTATGTATTTTCAAACTATCAATGGAATGTGTTTATTACAATGTATAAGTAAGTATACATAAAAATTTCTGAAAACAACCGTATCATTACTTTCTTCTCCAGGGCCACAAGAGTGTGATTAACACTGAACACCTAACAGAATTTCTTCCTTTTCCATTCCCGATTACTCTCCTGGACAAATCCATAAGTCTTCTATATCTGAGAGGTTTGATTTATATGTTTCTTGAACACATACGTTAGCAGAAAGACTAAGTACATTCTGTACAATTTTTAATCATAAAAATACTTGCAATAGGCAAGTAATATAGGGACATTTTTGCTCGTGTTAAGTTTATAGCCTGTGGCCCAGGGCCGGCGCTAGGAATTTCGGGCCCGGGGTAAAATGGGCGGCCATTTTTTTTTTTTTTTTTTAGCTCTACAAACTAGCCGGTCGACAATGGGCGGATTCTTGGCTTCGAGGCTTGGGGGCCCCTGCAGCCGGTGATCGGGGGCCCCCATCAGCCGGCGGGCCCGGGTACATTTCACTCGCTTACCCCCCCCCCCCCCCCTAACGCCGGCCCTGCTGTAGCCAGTTGAACATGAGAACAGACCCTACCTGCCGACGACAAACAGTGAGTGTTCAGTCCCAAGTGGACAATAGGCAACAGCTTTTTTTGCAGATAGTGGCTATACTCTCCCGGGAGTGTCACCGGTCGAAGGAAATAACAAGACGGATTCCTTGATTGGGACATTGACTTCCAGCCAGCTCCGGAAACTGACTAAAGGATAGTCACCGAACTTCCACTATGTATGGCGATCCCTTCCGAACCGCCAAGAAAACAGCTGCAGCCAATAGGACTGCGATTGAGAAAGAGAGCTTCTTAGAGAACCAATCGGCGATGTAACAATATCCGCATGATATTGATTTCTGTGAATTTCGTTCGCATGTTGCCCAAAGACGACGGAGAGAGTCGTGCTCTGAACAAAAGTTGTGGGGGACATTAGCAGGAGCTGAATGACGAAGGGTAGTGATGGATCTTATGTACTCGGCCTTCGGAGGTTTAATTGTTCTTACATACCCCGCATTCGTGGGGCGGGGATCATACGTCAGAAAGAACTTGCTGTCTGCTGACGATGTCGAATGACTGGTGACTTGAGTGTTGGTGTAACTAATCGCCATCGTTTTTGTAATCATAACATTACATGATAATTTCCTTCTACGAACATACCGTCTGTAAATCGTTAATTCACTCAGAAACAGCCCTCCAAAAATCCTGTCAGGGGAACCTGTGCGGTTAAGTGCCTCTCCTCCAACCAAATAACTGAGCAACATTTTGTAAAAAGGCCGAGAGCCTTATTAGTGTTCATAGACGAACTAATTTTCATGCACTTTCAATCACCATATTTCATGAATGTATACTCGTAGTAGGAAGCATCCTGGCGCCCAGACATTTCATGCTAGTGTAATTTGTTTATCACAGCATGATTTTTTAAAAATATTGTTTAGTGTTTTTAAAAGTTTAAATTAAATCGATTACTTCTTTTTGTCATCAGCTGTAAAATTTTCAGTATGTTTATTTTTTATGTATCATGGTTTGTTAGATATTTTCGTGTGTGGGCTCATTGTAAGAGAAGGCAGTGCTTTATTTAATTTTGATATTTATCGTATTCATATTAGTTGTAAATGCGCCTCAAAGAGTACCTAATAAATACCAGCTTATGGCAATTTCATTGATAAAATGACAATGATAGTTTCACCCTCTTCCTGGTATATTTAATAATGATATTTTCATATTCACTGTAAATGTTAAGATTAAATATGCAAGATAACATTTTAATTAAATCCATGATTAGTGAAGGTAGCCCGAAGAAGCTTGGTGATTTACGCAAACTACGCAATTAGCGTAAATAATTAATAAGAACGACCCCGCATTTCCTATATCATATAACATATTTAAACCTTTGGTTTCAAACAAGAAGACGGTATTAAATCAACTGCACATGTTTCAAATATCTCAATACAAACAAGTTATTAAAAAAATAAGATCATTCACATGTTTATAAAATAACTTAAAGCAAGTCATTATTCTTCTAAAAAAATTAATATAAAATGTATTAATATAATCAAATTAAGTTAATTTGATTATTAATCACTCTTGTGATCGGACCAAATTTAAAAATTTAAATTTCGTTTAAAAACTTATCCTCTTTTTCGTTATTGCCTTGGCTTCAGTTTTGATATTAATTGATATTGATATAATGTTTTTTGCTTGACTTATATTTTGACACAATATAATATATTAAATACCACGAAACTACGTGATAAAATATTTTTCAACAATTGTCCCATTGGTTAGAAATTTGCAAACACTTTCCTGAGGACATACCTTTCAAGAGATAGTGTATATCCGAGCAAAAAGACACGTAACTTTGACATACCAGGTAATGCCACATGAAATTTACGATAAGCTGTTGTTAACTTCTTTTCAGCGTCATTAATAACTTCGTATCTGAGGTAAGCATTCTACGTTTGCAGTGTCAAATTTAACGGCTTTTGGATTTCTGAGTGAAATGTAAACTTGTCATTACACATATATTCATCGTGAAGTAGTTACTTAAATTTAGTCAAAATGCAAATTTTTTTAATAAGTGGTAGTTTAGTTTGACCAAAACTGTCTTAATCAAGGTAATCCTAGATTCTGTTCCTGGCAAAGTGTATAGCTAACGGTCATTTGATCGTTGCATGAAAGTTACATAATTTATTTTAATGTATATAATCTAGTGAAAATGAAATTAATTCTGAGGCTAAGTCCTTAGAAGCAAAAAAGCTATGAGAAAATTTAACCCAATGGAATAATAAATATTCCGTTTGCGTACGGTCTGTACTGCTTCCCTTGCTCAAATGTGTTTCATGGACAGACTTAATTCTATATTAGCCCTCCCATATAAAATTATCCGTATGTATCGCAATTAAACTTTAGCATCATTATCTTTAGAACGGTTACACTTTCTTGGGTCATTTGGCACGTCCGCTTCCAGATGTTGTGTTTACTTTAAATGTAAGAATCTGTGTTTCGACATAAAAATATTAATAAAATAGCGTGGATCATAAGCAAAGTTGTATAAAACATGAAAATTAAGCTTGCAACGAATATTCGGCAACTATTCGGTATTCGGCCTATTCGGCCACTTTTTTACTATTCGGCCGAATACCGAATATCTAGGTACTATTCGGCCGAATACCGAATACTTATGATTTTTTTTAGTTAGATAATTGCCTAAAATAAAACGCTTGATTCATTGCATTGTAATGTATTTAACTAATAATTACAAAAAATAATCGTGCATGGTCAACTTACACGATGTCAAAGCAAAACAAAAATATTATAAATACCTATTCACTGGAATCATCATAATTGAAATTTAGGATTGGAAGATTGTGGAAATACTAATTTTTCTGCATTGTCAGATAGTAGTTTACTTATTTTCTTCTCGTAGACATTTCCAGCTTCAGAGAAAAGCCGCTCCGAATAAACACTGCTTCCTGGCGCGGACAAGTATTTTGCTGCAAGCTTTGTCAAACACGGAAATTTCTCTCTTCTTGCTTGCCACCAAATGTACGGATTATCATGCCATGATATACTATTAATTTTTAAATAAACATCAATTTCAGTTTCAACTGCATTTTTTTCTTTTGATGTTCCTGCATTGATCGTACTTTTCTCTGTAACAATCTCTTCAAAAAAATCAAAATACCTGAGTCTTTCGTCATCCTCTTGGACTGAATAGAGGACGAATTCGCGCTGCCTTCGCTGCTTGTTTCACATTACGTCTTTAGACCATCGATGAAAATATACTGCCTTGCTTTTTCTCTTTGCAGTTGACTGGTGAAAACATTCACTTTGAAGCGAGGGTCCAAAGCGGTTGCCGACAAATAATTTTTATTTGTGTGCAATGTTTTCAAATCGTTCGTTCAACCCTTGTTGCTTGGCTTAAGTTGGCTGTTAGCTCTGATGTGCTAGTTTTATCGCAATATCGTGTTAGAGTAACAACATACGGAATAATTTCAGAAATTAATGCATATCCGGAACTGGTGATTTTTGTTAGATTTCCAAATGGTTGTAGTAACCTCAAAAGTTGCTATAAAAGCTCCCATTGAGCAGCAGTCAAGTTGGCAATATTGCACTCCGTGAGATACACTGAAATTGCCGTTTTTGTTCGATTAGCCTTTCAAACATTTAATATGTGGAATTCCACCGCGTACTGACATCTTGCACCAATTCATTCCACATTTAGTCTAAATGCTCTTCTCACAGACTTAAAAACGAGGTATGAGGATGTTGTGACTACGGAAATTACTATCGTATTATGTAGGGGCAGTTCAGAAAGTGGTATGAGCAATTCGGTCTTAAGAAGATTATACCAATTGCTTATCCCATATTATGAACTATCGTAAGAAAGCTTTTCCAACTTCACACCTCATTGGGTGTTATTCTTAAGAAAAAAAAGTAAAGTCATAAATAATTCAACGTAGATACTTGAGGCCATACTTCAAGCTTGTTAAAACAGGCACAGAGTGGTGGGAGGTAACTCTGCTTTAACAGGCGGGCGAGACACAAGCACAGCAATACAGATTTTGGCTCACTCCGGCCGAATACTTTTGCCGAATATTCGGCTATTCGGCCAGGAAGTGTACCGAATATTCGGTATTCGGCGTATGGCCGAATATACTATTCGTTGCAAGTCTAATGAAAATTTTTCTGAAGTAAAGAGGATTACCGAAAATAAACGTAGAAAAATTTAAACAGGATTCGCTTTTTCCTCCTTAAATCCTATTACGTTTACTTCAAGAGTATGGAATTTTGCTGCTAAAATTAGTCTTGTCAGGTGGTGCATTAGCACGGAGATAATAAGAGGAACTACTCAGTCGTTTTTACATATTCTGAAATACTAACAGTGGTATTTTTAGTGACTACTACTTTGGGAAACCAACTTAAAGTATTCAGCTATTTAGAGAAGGGTTAAAAGGTGGAAGAATAAAATGGTTTAATGTACTCTTCGTATTTTTATTTGTTTGGTTACTCTTTTGTTGGTGGCGACTGTTTGCATGTTAAACTCAATTAATTATTAGGAATCATTTGACACCGGATGAATTCCTTTGGAAAAATTGCTTTGTCGTATATGACTAGTTGAAGAATATTACGTCGCACCTTATGTACAGTCTGAGTCAGAATACGTGACATCTCTACCCTTCGATTATGCTTCATTCCAGACACGATTACCTCAAGGAATAGTGTAACTCGTAGGTGGTACATTAAACTCAAGATATAATACACCAAAAACTCACAGTATTTCACCCAAAGCTAAAGAAAATATGTTCCCGAAAGCAAGAGTCTCTCAGAAGAATAGATATCTAGTTCGCAGTTACTGAAATAACGAAATTGCTTATTTTTAGAGGAATGACACCGCTTTTCTTTTTAATAAACCACGGACATTTAATTGACAAATATAGTTATTTGACGAGTACTGAATATTTTTTTTCCAGTACGAGAGTTTGAAAGAACTAGGTCGAACTTTCTAACGCTGTAGCAGTATAGACCTGTATATGACAGATAAACACAAAGATTAAGTGCGGATAAAATGGATTGTTACGAATGTACAAAAATAGTGACGTAATCTTCGAAACATAAAACTTGTACCGGCTCATTAAATATTTTTTAAAAAAATAGCTGCATCACCATTTTTTCCTCTTTTAGATGTCATGTAAGCCAAAATGCGATCTGTGATAAAGAATTTAAAGAAGAAATTGGACTTTTATGCATATAAAATTTGTTTAGCATGATACTTCGAAGAAACTGAATTTAAAACTCGTTACTAATATATCGCAGCTGTGTTGTAAATGTGTTTCTCTTTTCAACTTTTTTTTGTTAATTATTTGTAAATTACAACCTCATTTTAATATAAATTGATCTACAAACAATTAAAATATTCGCTACTGAGCAATAGAAAGCCCTAAATTAATATATTATCCACCCCTTGTCAATGGAAAATTTGAGTGCTTGGTGTTATTTCTGCTATTATGCATAACTGGAGCCATTTCTTACAACAAAATTCCCCCACTGGAATAGGTAATCTATATTAAACGTTGTAGTAAACATTGTAGATGTTTTATCCTTATGACTATTGTAATGTTACACATCGTTTCCTTGTAAGAAACTTATTATTCTTTTCCCTTTTTATCCTGTTTCTTCTTATATTAGATCTCGGCCATCTAAGGACCACGAAAAGTAATCCCGTGCACTCATTTCGATGCTTCTTTTCTTGACTTCCAATAGTTTTTCATCCTTTCGTTTTGCCGTATCCTCCTTTCTTCCGTCCATTTCCTCTTCTCCTGGAAACCATTGAAATTTTGGATCAATCTCCTGAAAGTTGCTCTATCTTGTATTATATCTTCTGTTATTCCGATCTCAACCATATCTTCCTTTCCTCCTTGGATCCAATGGTTGCCCTTCTTACTCTAGTAAAAATGGTTGAAAATTCTTTTGTAAGTCTGCATTCATCCATTCTCATTATGTGACCAAAAAAGCTGATTCTCCTCTGATATCCTTTCAATTTCTTCTTCTCTGTATAGCTCTTTATTCCTCCGGTGCCTAAACTCTCCTTTTTCATTTTCAATTCCAAATTTTTCCTCTCGCTTTTCTCTATCTCTTCTATTTTTCCAGTTTTCATAGAGAACAGTAATTCTGAGGCGTACTGACCTTCTGGTTTGATTGCTGTTTGTTTACCGGTTTTATTTTATCTTTCGGGAGTTTAAAAGTGAAAATTTTCACCATGATCATGGATTACCATACAATCAATATTATTTATTACCAAATTCAGAAAATTGTAACACATTATTAAATTGTTAACATTAACGTTCAAGTAAACATGTTACCTTGAACAATACAGGTTGAATAATGAATTTTCATATATAGTTTTTAATACTGAGGGGTTGAATTAAATGTTTATGAGACTTGAAATGTGTGAAACGTAAGTTAACACAATATCACGCATCAGGATTGTAAATTAATGAACTTGAAAGAGGATTATACTCTTAATCTTTGTGACGTTATTCACACGAACGTTTCAAGTTAACAGAAGAAATTGTGCAATGGCCGGTTTGATGTAGATCAACGGTTCCCAACCTTTATTGGTACACGACCCACTTTTAAGTAAAAAAAAAAAAAAAAAAAATTGCGACCCACCCAATATGAGAGTCTATCTAATATCAGAATGGGAACTGTTCTATGACCTCGATACGCTATCGACTATACTATCCTATGAAAAGGAAAATTTTCGTACAAAGGATGTACTATCAAAAAAAACAAGAACTGCTAATAGGTAAAACAACAAACATATAATAGACCGGGAGGCGACTGCACAGACCATCACCTCATCAAATTGACTGCTGAAATTCCACGATTAGCAGTAACTCGAGCAGCATACTAAAATGCAACTGGTATGCGAAGTCGCTTTTTAGTGGAAACCACCTGCAGATCCGATTTTAGTGGTTAGTTGGTAGATTTATCATTGTGTTGTACAGCACCCAAATGTATGAAAATATGGAATACTGGGAACCCGAAAAAACAATGGTAAACTTACCAGTCAACCACTAAAATGGGATTTGTAGGTGTAGATATGACTTGGCACATCAGTCGCATTTTCCTGCTTTGCTATTAACAAGGATAATTGGTAAGATGATATGATAGACTGTTTGTTGGCCTGACCCTGACTTTTCCATTGTAGATTTGGTCGAAAGATAATATCTTTTTTATTTTTAAAGAGTTCAAGAGGCTTAACTGTGTACTCGGGATGCTTGGTTGACAGATGCCTTACAAGTTTTGATGGCTTAATGTTTTCATTGGACAAATTTTCACAATAAATCACGCACTGAGATATTGGCTCCTCTTCAGTATCTGAAAACACAAATCTGTATTTCAAATAATCCGGATTATGGTTTCGCAGATACGTCTTTTGCTTTTTCTTGCTGCCTGCATTGTAATTACAAAATACTTGGTTGGATACTCCCTTTTACGCCACGATCCAGTCCTCAACAAACTTTCCATAATCAAATTAAATCTACTCTCAATCAAATCAAAACGCAAACAACAACTAACTTTCACAAGCAGAGAAAGACTGTTTGCATCAAAGACTTTGGTTTCGATTCAAGCATAAACAAGAAAATGACAATCAGAGAAGTAAAACTGCCGATGGTATGCCGCACATCTCCACCTTAGAGCGGGCGGGAGGGGTTGCCATAAGGATTGCGCGATTACTGCCGCTGCTATATCTCACAACGTGGTTATTGCATAATACCGGCTAACTGTTTAAGAAAACTTTAATTTAAGCTAATAGCTTTCATGATTACTGCACTTGTAAAATATCGTGTTATAATTTTTTAAAAATAGATCAAATAAAAGATATATTTTTGGGGCAAAAACTTCGATTGTTCCGCGACCCACCAGTGGGTCGCGACCCATAGGTTGGGAACCGCTGATGTAGATGATTATACCAGCTTATTAGCTTTCTGTAGCAAAGTATCAACGCCATGGTCAGAATCAGAAGATCAGCAAATACATTAGGCACAACACGGCAGTTGAACCGAGATACACAGAATCCTCGCTAAGCCACTTCTGTATCTTTACTATTGCTCTGGTACGAAACGCCTTAAACTAAATCAACAACTGGTCTGGAGGCATTTGCCCTGATGGTCCTTTTCCGCCCGCTTAGAACCAGGTCCTCGAAGAAATTGGTTGATGTCTCGCCTTCCCGAAAACGCAGTTATGGGTAACCAAACTTCCCAAGATATCATTTATTCAAAAACTCTGTTTTTCCTTTAATCCAATTTATTTCAAGTCCGCGGAAATCAACGTCTCCGCCACTGTCGATTTCCATCAAAACCAATTTATGGCTTCCGTTGCTATAAACTCGTTTATCGATACCTCAGATGAGTTCCTTGTTAGCCATTGTGATGTAACTAATATACGCCGTTGTACTACGCGGGACCACTGTACTTTTAACTGACCCAAGGGAAAATGCAATAAATATATTTTGTTTTATCTCTGAATGTTTCCTGTTCTGTCAGTGTAGCAACAAGTTGACCTTCAACAGCAGTTACCTGCAGTTGCCGCCTTTTCGTTAATTTTTTTTTTAAAGTTTTTTTTCCCTAGATAGACTTTGTTTTATGTCTAAATATTTCTTGTTAGTGCGTGATTTGGGTTTTATATGGTTATGTAGATCCCTCAAGGCAGATGCCGGAATGGTTCCTTAAGATGGTCTACGCGTGCCTCTTGTCATATCCTGTATGTCATATTCTGTATGTCCCATCCCATGCATAGATCTCTGCTCATTGGGATAGGTGCAATGCATCCTCCGGCACCCATTTTGTAGTGAATTACGGAGCTACAGCAATAGTAATTCTCATCTTGACGTAGGTTTAGAGTCTAGGCTGGTCGTTGCATTTCGTGCAGGCCCAAATGCAAAATCCAACCTCTGTAATTCCTCTGTATAATAAAGACAGAACTATAATTGACATCTAGATATTATACTACAGTCAGGCAGCGATGAAAATTGTTTGCTTTGCTTTCCATGGATGAATAATGTTAAAAATATGGCACAGTGACATTAACAGATAAAACAGAGAACTGTATAAAACAATGTTTCTCAACCTGTGGGCTGCGAAGACGGTTCATGAGGTCCGCAGCAGAGTATTACAAAACTAGATACCGTATTCGTGTTGTATCAGGCTATAATGAATTTAAACTAAAAGCCAAACTTTTTAAAAGCCGCGCATATATAAGAGACAAAGCAAAAATATGGCATTTTCAAGATGAGGATAGTACAGTCTATTCATTTCCAGTTATTATTCTCGTATCACAAACATCAAAATACACAGTTAAATACATTGTACAAATCAACACACTTAGTCCAGTACTTCGCAACCTCAATTGCATTGTGTGTTGCTTGAAACAAGTCTTCATTGTTGCAGGATGATGGGCACATAGGGCACTCGAGCATATGATACATAGTTTGGTCTTCACCACATTCGCACTTAATATTTGTAGCATCGTTATAATCCCATCTGACTAGGTGGGGATCATGAAAGGTGCCTCCCCGAAGATTGCGATTTGAAAACGTTATCAGAAGCAATCGGGCGATCCCTGGGCAACGGTATAATGCCGGCCAAACCTTTCACACCAGAAACATCAATAGGCGAGCCCTTATCAGGGCCACAGTTAAAGATTGTATCCATCAACATTGAAGGCATGTCATCAGCCAAAGAAGAATTGCTACAAGACCTATGCAATCAACACAAATGTCACATTTTATGTGTACAGGAGACCCATAGAAGTACTGAAATGCGCCGACCTAAAATAAATGGAATGATCCGCGCGGTTGAGAGACCTCACCATAAATATGGAAGTGCCATCTTTGTCCTACCAGATGTTCAGATCCTGTCCACGACCTTCACAGAAGAGAACGACATCGAAGTACTTATCATTGAGCTTAAAAATTGCACAATCTCATCTTTATATAAACCACCCAGCAGTAAATTCACTGTCAAACCACCTTTTAATTTCCAAAATCAACACCTGCAGATTGTTATTGGAGATTTTAATTCTCATTGTACTGCTTGGGGCTACGACGAGAATGGCATTGCAGTAGAAGAATGGGCAGATGTAAATCAATTTACTATCATACATGATCCCAAACTGCCAGCATCTTTCAACAGTGGGAGATGGAGACGGGGCTACAACCCTGATCTAATATTCAGCAGTAATCACATCAGCCAGCAATGTGTGAAGTCTGTCTGTAGCCCAATACCAAACACGCAGCACAGGCCAATAATGTGTGAAGTGTTTGAGACAGTGAGACCCCAGAGAGTTGCTTTCCTCATGAGGTATAACTTCAAGAGAGCTGACTGGTCCATGTTCACAGAAATATTGGATGAGGCTGTGTCTACTATTGAACCAACACCAGAATCATATGACACATTCACTGCAGCTGTGAAAAAATGCTCCAGAATATCCATTCCCCGTAGTTGTCGATCATCATATATTCCGGGTCTCACCTCAGATCTAGCTGCCCAGTTCATGGTTTATAAGTCACTTTTCCAAGATGATCCATTTGGCGAAAAGACAGTGGAAGCTGGTAATCAACTTATCTCATCTCTAAGTACAGCAAAAAGAGACCGCTGGATCAAAACATTAGAAGAGCTGGACCTGAAAAGAGATAGTCACAAGGCATGGGGACTTCTAAAACGCCTCAACAATGATGCATCGAAGATCACTGGACATTCCAATATAAACGCAAACCAAATTGCACATCAGCTACTCATGAACGGGAAGGAAACTCATAAAAGTGGGCCATCTAAAAAACAAAGAAAAACGCACAGAAACAGTCAGGAAGAGAAGAGCCCTTTAGTATGTCAGAGTTGGAAAAGGTTATTCATGAGTGCAAAACAGGAAAGTCGGCAGGTCTCGATGACATACGATCAGAACAAATTAAGAACTTCGGATATAAAACCAAAGAATGGGTTCTACAGCTTTTTTTTTTTTATTTCCAGTTAACATAAAAAACAACGTCGTTCATATAAAAATTAAGTAAATTGCTGTTTTCAGAGGGTCTTGTAGTAGCTTATAAGGTTTCCTCCTTAAATATAAATAAGTAATTATGTACTAATATTTCCAGTGTCGGATCAGTACTAAAATATATTTATTTAACCTCTATATCCTTTACTGGGTTTAATACCACGGATGAAAGTAAATTACCTTTTAAATTAAATTAATTATTTTCAAATATCAACAGAAATAACTTATTACACTTTCGTAATAACAATTACTGTCCACTTATCTTTTGGTATCAATATTATAAACATTATTCTATTTGCACACTATGGTTAAAGTTCATTTTTACAATTATGCTTCTCTTCCACCCTAGGGGTTATCTCCTTCAATATTAAACTACAATTTTGCGTTCATCCCGCCAGGATTTTGGAACGTCTTTTTATTCATGCTTCTCAAGCCATGTTTATTTTACAACATCTACTAATAACTAGACACCTTCTTTGGTTCTCTGAACTTGAAACGTAAATGTCCAAAGTTACTATATATGTAGTCATAATTAATTAATAAACAAAATATTCTTATAATAATAATTTTCGCAATTAGTGATATTGTGTACTTCACATGTTGTGGTAGGATTGGTAACATAAGCGTGATAAAGTAAACCAAAAATAAAAGGTATAATAGTTCACTTCTAATTTCATAACTGTTTTTCCACAATTCAAAAACATGCTTTTTGATTTATTATATTATAATGGTACAGTAAAATATGTCCAAAATTAATAACATACGCTTTGGTAGATAAAAAATTAAGCACATGTAAGTTAGTGGTAGGCAACATTATTTTGACAATTTTCTGGTTTTCGGGTTAAAGAAGGCTGAGACACGGCGGTACAAAACAACGCATAAATTAACACGCTCAATTTCGACGTTGATAAACGATGAAGAAACTCAGAGGGAAGCAAAGTGCAGTGAATGGCTTTGTCCCAATCACAAACTTTTGCTGCTGCATGACAACGATCTCTCCGACTTAACTCAAAGGAACAATAAGTTACTCGCAAAACTACACCGGAAAAGTTTTCCTCTTGTCTTACGCTTCTAGTATTATACCCCTTTGCCCGCTCAAAGTGCTTCTATTAAGGAAATGTTTACAAACTGAAGACACTCAGAAACTCAAATCTTCATTTTTTGCAATGTTAAAAACTAATGATTTCATGAATAAAAATTAAACACTGTGGTGAATTAATATTCATCTTCGAAATGTGTTTGGCAGTGTTACACCGTAATTAACTTCATTTTTTTGTGTTTGTTTGATGAATCTCATATTCACAACGTCATTTTTTTTTTTTTTTAACATTTCCTTCTTTCTTCTCTTCCTAGAAAATTTGGATATGTCAGTCAGTCTTTCAGTCTTTAATCTTGAGTCTATCCAAATCCCGTTTTGTTTCTTTTAGGCATGTTACATTGTTTTTTAATTTATATATGTATTTTATACACTAACCTAGTACCCGGCGTTGCTCGGGATGTATGAAGTTGATTTACCACTATAGTAATCGTCCAATGAGAAACACGTTTACCAAATTTCATCAAAATTGCCCCAGCCGTTTCAGGAACTTGAAAAAACATAGATTTGCACAGCACACCCTGAAGGGTTTACGGTGGTATTGATTTTACACCTACCGTATTTTCAGTAACATAATGAGAGGCATTTGTAGCAGTTTAATCAAAATTGCCCAAGCGTTTGAGTAAAAATATAAATATATATTTGGAGGAATCTTCATAAAAGTAAAGTTTTAATATTACAAACAGTGGATAGTATGAAAAAGAAGTACTCAGAAAAAAGTTTTGCTCCAATAGAGATCGAACCTGCGGATAGCGGCATGAGAATTCGATGTCTGTAACAGTACAGCCATTATCACAACTCTATTTTATCGACTCATTTATTGGTATACAATAAGCATTTATTTTCAATTGTTTACAGAGCTTCCCTGTATGCTTTACTATTAGTTACACCGTCGGAAGCATACACAAACATATTGGTGGGATCGCCTTACTCCGTATAGAGAGTCGTACGGTTGTAAAAAATTCACCACCAGCAGCTGGTGGTAGAGTCCACACCCATGAACCACAGAGTCTACCATAGCAAAGCAGACGCTTACCGGAAACTGTACGCGCTTGAAGCGGAACGGGAAATTATTTGATGTAAATGAAACTATTCTCCGGCACAGCTCCCTATCAAACTCTGCTTCTATTAAGTTAAGCTGCAATGTTGTCACTTTAAGTCGGGCCCCGTTACATAATTTTGAAGTAATTCAATGTCGCAAAAGGAAAAAAGTCACGCCAAATTTTAAATTTATTTTGCACATTCTAGGGCGAGTTCATGTGGTGTTGTTAATAAAAGCAGCTTGATCGTTGCAAGTAGTCAATATAGCTAGCACGCAGCGCCAAGAGTTCTCTATTTGTTGCTTTCTCTGTTTCACCGTAAACTGATATAATTAATTACTCATAAAAAGGTAACATTACACGTAAGCTAGGCGGAATCTAACTTTTCCTTCTTCTGTCGGAAAGTATCGTTCCGATTTCAAGCAACAAATCTGAGACTCTTTCCACAACTAAATGCGCGCATATTGATTGTCAAGTGCAATCTCGTTATGTGTACCCAGAGACCTGAGCTTGTGAGACAGGCATTGAATTCATCCGCTCATTTTCCTCGTGGCACTACAGGCAGTGTATACCTGATGTCACCACAAAACAACATTGTGACGACTCCTATCGGTCTTTCGTTTTGCCACATATCCTGTAATGTCCTGATGATAGCCTCTATCTCTATTCGGTGAGCCATGGTATATTCATACCGTACAATCATACAATATCACAAAACGCGCGTCTTGTCACTGTTTCGCGTGGTGCCACATTGTATAGGTATTTTAAACGTGATATATGAAGTTTTACCACCAAGAAACAATGCCACACCTAGAGAAATATTGCCTTGGTTGAATATTTGTGCCAGTATAAACTTTGTTAGAAATGTTTATCCGGTACCACCAGACACATCTACTAAATCAATATTCCATGAGCTGGTTGTAGACATAACGCAAATACGAAGGAAGTTCCTCGGCTGTTCTTCTGTTGGAGATAGTCTCGTAGAGTTACTGTTATTTCAGTGGAGTTATGGTTCGTTTAGAAGTATTCTCTGTTGCCACACTGTTCACCATTTGATTTGTTGCGAGTTTGGTCAAACCATAGATTTCTAGAGGATTTTCTGGTAGACAAAAACTGTATCTTGGATAGCCCTGAGGCATAGATTCAAGCACACATTGGGATCGTGACCATGTCTTAAAAACTCCTCTGCCGAATCTGGTTAAAGTTGTGTTGCATCAGACAATCCGTAGATTACCCACATCATGGAAAAGAAATGACTCAAGCGGCGTGAACTGTTGGTAACGCAAGCCTCAGCCAGTGCTGGTAATCAAGAAAATGTCGCGCTTGGAAAATGGCCAAGAAGATGGGTTGCTCGACATCATTGACTGTTCTTAGCGCTCTGAATGAAGTCGGGCCACGTAACATTACAAAAGCAACTGCAGTTCCGCATTATTCCTATATTGCGTATAAACGCTTCCTGAGTTATATTCTTAAAAACACCTCGAACATCCTCTACTGCGATATCTCTCTTGGGTTATTAGATACACCTTGTCTTTTGGTGCACTAGACAAATACATACCTCGTCATACAGCAGTGTCTTAGCGAAGTTGTCCGTCACACATAACCGGAAAGAGGCAAGGAAAATAGTTTGCGTTATTATTATTATTTATTTAATTGCGATGGAGCTAACACTGCGGTGGCAATTACCCCAGTCATCCATTCACCCCTTTTCTATAATTATATATACATTTTTTAAATTTCGTTTACAATTGGAATGTTGGATTATCTAACGCTCCCCTACATTATCAATGACAAAATATGCGTTGCTCACCCTTCAAGTGAACATCAGGACGTGTGACTGGCGAGTACCTCTAATGTATCGGAAAACAGCTTCTGATGAGATAATGTATCGGCCAGATAGGTATCGAGTGACCTTATCTCCTTGTTGTTGTTCACTGCAATGGTTGCTTGGTCGCCACCTTTGTTCACATATTTGTGCATGTGCTTGATTGACTAAACGGTGTTACACATTTGGACTTTATGTGAGCTCCAAAAGTTAAAATATATATATATATATATATAGCGATGGGGAGTAAGGTGCTACCATCAGTTATCCTGAACGATCTGTTGACCACGCAGTCTTATTTCAGCGGTGAAACCACCGTGTATAGGTAAACATCAAATATACGATGGACAATCATCATCACCTGTTATCGTTTGTTTGACCGGCATTTTCGGAAATCTGTTTATACACAGGCAATCTCGAATGCAGGTAAGATAGTGTTAACGATTCCGCAAGGGCAGTGGGACCTATGTGTTTTAAACGATCGTGTACAGAGAAGGATCCTGCTTAAGGTCTCAGATTTCTGCTATCGATGTCGTTTAAGACCAGCTTTTCCTGCAGCCTTAAAAGAATGTGTGCATGCGGCTAACCCCTCTTATACCATTCGACACTTGTACATAAAACAAAGTGACACCCCAAATATATTCTCCTCAGTTAGAAATTCAGATGGAATACTATAGCAACAATATCGTGTCTATTGTGGGAAGCTTGTGCTTGAAAAAGTTCTTCGGTTACTTCTGTCTACTTCTCTGTCCACTTCGCTTTTGGTGGTAAATATAATGATTATGTCAGGTAAGAGAATTAATTATGCGTAAGCTTGTGCATATAGCGTGGCCCACCCATGAAATTTAAAGCTCACTCTATGACATCCCCGCCATGCACATACTTTCATCATTTATCGAAAGGGAACCCTCTAGTTTTTCCGGATAAAATGTGTTCTAAATATTAATCCATAGTATCCGTTATAATTATGCCAAGTTGAATCCAAATCCATGCTGTCGCTTCTGTGTCATGCGCTTTCTAAAATACTTAACTTTCTTCACTTATCCCACAAGAATCCGTAATTTTTCGGGATAAATGTATTCTAAATGTTAATGCATAGTATTGGTTATAATTAATCAAAGTTTCATTCAAATACATGTGGTAGTTTCAGCTTGATGCGTTTTCAAAGCTACGTACAGACAGACAGACAAAAATGCAAAAAAAAAAAAGAAATACCGTTTTGGCTTTTATATCATTAGTGATGCTTCCTCCAATTAAAATTTTCAAAATCCATTAAAGGTAGACATTTCATCCCATTACAGTTTTATAATAACTATAGATTTTCTTTGTCAATTTACAGCTCCCGATTCTCTAATTTTCAATCTTATTTCACTTAATGTGTCTGTTTTTCCCTCTCCTCCTATATAAAACTTCATTTTAATTATTTCTCCTAATTTACACTTGTTTTGTGTATCCATAAAATTTTCCTTTCTTTTATCGCTGTGTCTTTTGTTCTGTTCGTTTATTCAGTGTCAGGCATTCTGATCCTAACGTATAGATTCTCCTGTTTAATTACTGCTGAACTGCGACCGATTTTTGCCAAGATTGATAATCATTTTGTGCTCTATCGGTGTTGTTTGAGTTTACAAGTCGATCCCATCTTCCTCGACTGTTGTATTTTCCAGTCCACTTATCTCTTCCAAATTTTTAAGATTACCAAACTGTCCAATCTTTTTCTTTGGATGCTTTTTGGCATAACTCGAAAGTTTGTCCCATCCCTCCGACTGTTCAATAAACTATGTATCCCTTTAAAACACCGGTTAAACGCTAGATAAGGCGGAATCACTGAGACTCTCACTACGGTTGTGCTATTGATTTGACGGTCATAACAGGTTTATTCATTCGAAATGTTAATAAAGAAATGTGAAACTGAACTCGATTTACGTTAAGAGCAATCAAGGAAACATGTCAACCTAGCAGCAAATCCTAGTTGACTTCCTCATGTTTGGATCACTAATTCAGTATAAACAAAATAATAAACTTTATGCAGAAGATCAAAAACAGTATGGATCTAGTATTTCTACCATTTTGAGTAAAGAAACCAAGTATTAAAAGAGTTTCGATGGAGGTAAAAATGGTTAAAACTTGTAGCCAATAAAAAATAATAAACTGCATTTATTCTGGCTTTACACGTTCACTCGTTAACCTTCATTAGTATATCTGGTATATAACCCAATAGTGGCATTAATGCGAAAAAAATGAACCAAACAAAACTATTTATGAATGTTTCTAGGGAACCAAGTGATACTACTATTTATATACAATAATACGGCGACATTAAACTCCATCGCCATCTTCAGTGACGCGTGGATACCAGTTATCCAGGTTGCTCGTCAACAACGCTCTGTGCTTTGTGCTTTGCAAGCGTCTACTGTGATACTGTTAGGCAACGTAACAACGCCTGCCCCCCCCCCCCCCATGTCAGTTTTTCAACAACGCGCTCTAGGCAAACTTCAAGTGTTACGGCTACACCTGAAGATGGCGACGGAGCGTTATGTCGCCGAAATATTGTGTGTAAATACCAGTATTACTCGGTTGGATTCCCGAGAAACATTCATAAGTATACAAGGCCGAGAAAAACTGCGTTCGTTTATAACAAAAAAAACTAGTTACTTTCCGTTCTGGTGGAGAGTATGACAACCACCCCAGGGAGCAAGACCTTTCTCTCCAGCAGTCCGAAACTGGAACCAACCTATTGAAATTAGATTAGCTGCTTCCTCACGATGTCCCCTTCACGTTTTACGCTCTCCTTTTTTAGGAAAAGTTGTCGCAAATTAAATTAAAAATGCCGAAAAATGAGACGCTGCGCAACCGCGAAATGATAGCAGCACTGCAAAAATGACACAAAACTTTTCGGTATGTGGATCATATCAACCTAAACAGGTTAGTTTTGTCATAGTAGTCGTGGTTAGGTTGAAATTCGGCCTGGACCAAGAAAAAAAATTTGCGGGAAATTCGTTCTGTGGCATCCATCTCAGAAATGGCGCATTTATTTACAGTTGAACGAATCGATTGTCCCTGACTGCTTGTTTCAATATAAAAATGGCGAGCGTTGTTGTGCTACATTTCGGACAAATATTTTCTATCTGTTAATTTCGTGCAACTTTTTACAACGGAGGAAAGCTGAAATAGCAAGAAAACATTACAACAAAGGATTTAACAAACATTGCAAGAAATTGTCAGTGATTTTGAAGCGACAGTCACTTCTAATAACATGGCCTCACACTCATATTTCGGCCTTTATATTTAAATTCGGGGTGACTTTTTTCGAAAAAGGAGACAGCAAAACGTGAAGAGGACGTCGTATGGAAGCAGTTGAAACAAATTTCGACAGGTCAATACCAGTTTCGGACCGATGGAAAAAGTTACAGACACCCAAAATTACTGGAAAAAAAAATTTAGAAAGCTTTTGAGAACCGTACTTGTAAGGAAACATATTCCCTTACATTTTTTGTATGTTTAATTTATTTTATTTTTGTAAAAGGAAAAGATACGTAAATAGTTACTATGTATAAGCAAAGAGCAGTGTGTTAAAAGAATATCTTTGGCGGAGACAGGAGAAGAGCAAGTCCGTAGGAAAAAGATGATGAATATAGCGGACGAATTGTGCTTGGAAATATTCTGTTAATATGTGGAATGAAAGCTGAAAGTAAATGTTATTTGTGTTTAAATAAATGAGTAGCAACAAAGATAATAATTTTACATACTGAATGTTAATTAGTATTTGTAATAGGATACAGTACCTACATGATTTCTTAAGCTTATTACAAAGTCTGTTTCTGCGATTTAAATTGTCGTTGGCAACTGTTGAGACGATGATGACGTCACCGGGCACATTACTCTCTGCACGTGGTGGTTTCTTGGGGTGAATTGAAGCCGACACCAGCTTCCTCGGGGGTGGGTGTGTGGAGGTGCCGTGTGGATAGATGACCGCCGACGAAAAAAGGGCCCAGCCAGATATAACGAGCGGTCAGCGTCCAGGAATGGCTGGCCCTGTGGCTCCCTGCCAGGAGGTGACTGAGCTAGGGTACTTTTTATCCTGCTCTCTGACCACGCGACCTCCGGCGATCGAACATTTGGCGGACGTGCCAAGCAAAAGCTAAATTACAGCCAGATCCACGGGTTCTCTGCGGTAAGCTAGAAAATCATTAGCATTATGTAGGATGCAGACAATATTGACTTAAATAAATAGGTGGGAGGGAGCAGCTTGATTTCAATTTTCCAGTGCCTATCATGCCACGTGAACGATAACGTTTGAACACGGTTTTTGAGATGATGCGGTAGAGCCAATTATATTTCCCCATTTCTCGAAACCATTACTCACGAAAAACAAATTGTTTCTTCATAAAAGTCACGATAGATTTCCTTGTCAGACCATATCAACTTTTTTTTTAATGATCTCACCGTCTACGAACTCCAAACCTCTTTAAAAGGGGAAACATAAGTTTGCAAATATTTCCAGAAATCATTATAATGGAGTACAGTAATAGTCTAATAATAAATGGTAAAGTTTATATTGTGTAAAAAAGTATGTGATTTCGGTGTTAGCATATGTAGTAGTGATTCATTTTCAATTAGTTACCATGCAAGGCCACCCTCGATCGGATTTCGAGAAGCATTTTTAAAAAGTGTGCACCGTTCTCGGTGGATTAAATTGTGTAGGTGAATACGTGACTAAAGGACCAAATACGCTGATTTGTAGTATCGGCTGTGCGTGTCTATTGTTAGTTAATTTACAATATTCAGCAATGCATACCACCAATGGACGAGGAGCTGGAATGAATCTAAACAATACAGAGGCCGACAGTACGGTCTAGTTCAGACGTACCCTCCACGAAAACCTTGGTATTCAAGATGGAATACTCAACTACGGTACATTACTTCTATTATTCGTATGAGATTCCACCACGGCGCCTTCCGTAGTCATCTTTTTCGCATCAAGGCGGTAAACACACTGCACATGCAACGGACAGGCAATACAGGACCTTAATCACTTATTTTTCAACTGTTCTAATTTTCAGCAACAGCAATCAACATTCATCAAGTCTCTTGAGCGAGCACAGCAGCCACTTCCAACTAGCAATACAGTACTACTCGCTGCGAATAACAACAGAATCTATAGTATCATCAAGGATTATATTAAGGACAGTGACCTACATATTTAATGTATCTATATATTTGCATATTTTTACATACTATTAATATTATTACCTTGTAACTTTACCAGGCTGACTGTATGGTCTATTCAAGACCTAACGTCAAATAAATAAATTAAATTAAATATCAAGTATGACGAAAATTCGTATGGCGTTGCTAGGCGAGAGAACTGAACGGCTGTTTGGCCTCCTAAGTGGCAGAGTTTCCATTTGCCAAGCAACGAGCGTTTCACGTGGCTGGAATTCCAATAAGACGGCGAGTTCCAGCCATGAAAGGTGATGGCGTACAAGATGTGAAGAAAGCAAACCCCCTATAAATAATTAGAATACCTGGGATTTTCATCAGGCACTTTGAATTTTCAAGAGGAATACCTTATTCACTGAGCCAATACGCACTACGTAGAGTCTACACTTTGTACAATAAACTGTATACCTCTATTCCCACTTTATCTTTGGAAGATCTACTGTTGTCTAAATTGAGTTAATAAGTCCTGATTGAATTAGAATTTAATAAAGTTTACAAATGGTTAGGTTTTGATGATAAACATGTTTTAGTGGTTCAACAGCATACTAAAACTCTCTGAGTTGAGGTTGATTCTCGAAAATACTAGTTAAGGAGATACTTTTTGCATTTAAAATTCTAATTATTCAATTCTCTCTTGTTACACATTGGGGGAAAAGTATACGGTTCCGGTGTGATTCCTAATTCCCTTGAACACGTACACCGTGTTGAAGTTATAAAACAAGTTATTATGTTTTGGTGAGGCCAATTATCTCCACATGTTTAGGCAAGTTAGATTCGAAAATTGTTTTCCACATCGTAGCTGCTCGGTGTTACTTTCACCGTTTCTTCAAATGTCGTTTACTGCAACACAGTTAATGATGTTGACATGAACTTTTGTTAATCACTGCTCCTATGGGCTACAGCTATGGAGAAACTCCTCGTTGGGTATCTACATTTTATTCCCGTCAGCGATTAATGGTAACATCGCTTTTCTGGGGTCTCTGTTGTCTGCGAAACACTTTTTAGGTGATTCGAAAATAGGACCATGGTGGTGTTTCACTGTTGTTAATCAGATGTTATTTGGCAGTCTCAATAAGCCTTAAAATAAAAAGAAAAAACAAGGTTAAAGTCATTTATGCAACACTATGAAAAAAAAAAACGGTAAAAATTAAATAGTAGGTGGTTTAAGTGTAGACGACGTCTTAGCTTCAAGTGGAAATACAGCAAGCAGAAAGTTTAAAATTGAAAAAAAAAAAAAAAAAAAATTATAATACTATAATGCTAAACACCAATAATGCTAAAATACTCACTAAAACATTGCATCTTGATTGATCACAATGAAAAATTAATAAAAATTAACACAAAGATAGGGGAAATAAAAGTATTTACGATAAATCAGAGTATTTATATATTTACAACTGTCTTACACGCACCGAATTCGACGGATGGAAAATGAAAACTGCTACATTGATAGGAAAACTTTTCTTACGACTCAGCCAATAGGAGTATTATTGCTAAAATTAACCTTGAAACTTAATTCATATGGTTCAGGAAATATCCCAAAGATATTTAATAAACTCTTACTGAATAATTTTAAACAGAGGTTTAGCAGTAAGGTGACCTGATCTGAAGAGACAGTTTCAAAATACATATTAATATGCGTCATGTTGTCAAATAAATTGCTAACTGCAGATTAATCATTACATGAAGCCAGGTTTACGACAACAAGTATTGTAATATGCATATAAAAACTGAAATGAAGTATCACTATATCAAATAATTCTTCTTTTCTTGCAGCACAATTAAAAAATTTCACATTCTTAATTTTCATTTTGTCGATGGACATTTATGGTCAATATGATATTTTTATCTCTCGAACATATCACACCCGAAACCTATCTGACTAGCTGTTTGATCACAACTGAAGTATATTAAATCTCCAGCACAAGTGTGGTTTCAAACACTATGATGATTGGAGGAAGGAGCTTTACCTGTTCAGTATCTCATGACTAATATTTTGTTGCTAAAATGTTGATTAACTTATAAAATACGGTTACAAATGTCGCAGCGCAGCGTCTTAACTCAATTCGTTGATTGTGCTGTCCTTTATAGTGTTAGTTGGCTGATGTGTAAAGTTCAAGGCGCAGCGTGTTTCACTGTTGCTTGATATATTCCTGGAAACAACAGCACGACAGTCGCGTCTACAGATACCGCAAGAGACTTGTGTCAACAATCAGATGTGGCTTGAGAGAGATGATCACATGCAGTCGCAGTGTAATCCAATACCAACTTGCGCAATAACACAGGCATCCCTGAGGCACCCTCGTGTTACTGTAAGCCGGCGTTTCAACGTATTTTGCTGAAGACAGCCCTCAATATTCTCGATGCACACAAGCCAGACGTACTACAGTGAACAAAAGAAATACCAAAGATGAAACAATTTCGTGATAAGGATCCAAAATAAATGAAAGCCTTCAGAAGCAGCTGATTTGTGTGGCATTATTAAATCATACAGGTGTATCACCCTTGTGCTATGCAGCATTAAGTTCATCATTAGCAGCTTCCTACTGACCGTGGCGGGTGAGTTGCTCAGTCCTTGTAATCGGAAGGATGCGGATTCAAATCCCCGTCCGGACATCAAGATTTGTGTTTTCACGGTATCCCAAAATCGATCCACGCAAATACTGGGATGATTTCTTGCTCGTCGAGGCGCAGAGCCAAACAATAATAATAATTTAATTTGAAACTTAAATTCGGAACTGCTAATGACTGGGCAGCAATCTAGTTTCCAAATTTCGAGTTCACAAGCAAAGAATGAAAAGTGAATTACAAAATTCTGGAAGACAGTAGCAAAGTTGAAAGAACTCTTGTTTTAATACTCATTTGCCTCTACAAAGAAAGTTTGATGCCAGATAATAGAGATTAAGTGGTCTGAAAAAAAACTTAAATTTATATTTGACAAGTTGGCACCGGCTTGCCCAGTTGGTAGAGTGACTTTCACCGAACTGGTGGGCAACTACTGTAAAGCTCCAAATGAAGTTGAGGATCTTTCGCGAAAACTACAGGTTCGAAACGGATCTCAGGAACATTCGTGTTGTAGTTTAATGGCCACGAGCTTTCTTTGCGATATAAAGCTGTGGAAGTACGACGCTACCCACTGACCACAAATTTGAAAGCCTCATTTTAGAAAATAATGGATCTTGTAGTATCAAATAATTGCGACATACGCCGTTAATCTGCTCTAAACCTGCCAAGAAACGTACTTGACGTTTTGAGATAACGTGATACATTGTCTCCCTAGATATTTGGCGGTCACATTCGGTTGAGTCCATCAGCTTCTGTCAATACGTCACAACGTTTCCGGGGTTCAGATTCCACGATTAAGTGTAGGTCCCTTGTATCCAGTAATATTACTGGATTAAGATAGGCAACTACGACAGAGCGGATAGAGAAGCTGATAACCCTTCCCAGCCACATCCTAAAAAGAACTCAGCGTCTGTTCATGTAAAATAACAAGAAATTAACCAAGTCGTGAGGTTTTGTTCCAGAACTTTTAGGAACTGAAAAGCTAGCTAGTTTTCCTTGCATCCATATTTACGCGCTTGTCGGCTTTGGTTATTATTCAGCATTTTTGAAAATATGCGGAATTGTTTTTTTTTCCTAAAAAAAATCCCTCCAACCTCCCAGCCCAACCGACCAATAAGTTTGCTTCTGGCTCATTCTAAAATCTGCGTACCAATTGTCAAGAAACATATTTGCAAATTCCTCCGACATGTTTCGATTCGTAACTCAGATATCCAGTCATATTACACTCTTCCGAATCACCGAAATTGTAGCACGTGCTTTCAATAGAAAACAGCACACGGTTGCCGCCTTCGTAGACTTTACACAGGCATTCCATAAAGTGTGGGGTGCTGGGTTACTATAGAAACTGTGTAACATCAGACTCCTAAATTATTTATACAGAATTATTCGCAACTACTTTCTCCAACGTAACTTCTCTACAAAAATCGATTCAATCAAATCCTCTCCCCGTCCTGTACTCGTTGGTGTTCAACGAGGCTATATCCTCGGCACAACATTCATCAATTTATATGCTTCTCATTTCTCCGACCTGACCACAGTTTACGCCAATGACACCACACTATTACCCTCCACAGAGTAATTCATAGAGCTGTTCAGAACTTCTAAGTGGTCCTTACTTCACTAAATGACTGTCTAAAAACGTGAAGATAAATATCAAACAATGATTTTCACTCTTCGACGTCAGACTCTATCAACTCCGATTGCTCATATATGCCATGGAAATGCCCTAACCAGGCACTTTAATATCTGGGCGTGCATTTGGACCACCGACTGACCTGGAACGCCCACATCACAAAACTCGTTTGTCCAAGGCTCAAAAAGGCATATTCGCTCACCAGAAGTGCACTCTCAGAAGCAGTATCACTACTCTCAACTACACCTCCTTAATTCGGCCACTACTGACATGCGCCTGTCCGATCAGGGGAGGAGTTACTACCATCAGAATGAAGAGGCAATAATCGCTTCAAAACAAACTATTGTGCAACTCTGTCAATGCTCCATGGATCGTCTGCAATACCCGGCAGCATCGTGAACATGGCATGCCTATAATCCCGTAGCTTATTCAGGACCAAATACGACGTTCCTACCATCGCATTCCTAGAGTGCGGTGATCCATATATAAGACACCCACCAGCCGCGTATCTTAGGATCTTCTCTTTTAAAAAGCCTTTCAGAACCATATCTAACCTTGTAACGATTCGCTAAGCTCCCCGTTACATATCACTTTTTATTGTATATAAAGTAAAGGAATAGAATATTTTTCAATTTCTTGGGATGTCCACTGTATCTTCGAAAGATGCGCTTGAAAGGGTGAAAGGCAAGGATTTGACGCTTCAGTGAAGGGTAGTCTGGCTGGCACATTTTGGGCAGAACGTTAAGAGGATTAGGGATTTCTGTCGGGCAGGCCGTAAACAGAATTCCTTCCTCCCGAAGGAGACATCGGCTCTCGAGGATTGCCGAAACTTAACGTGGCCAAGAGAAGCACAGAATCACATGACGTCAGATGGTCAGCCAATCACAGGGAACATAGTACTAAGATTCGGTGAATTTTATGTTCTATGTCGTCTTCGAGCCACAAGAGGCGGAGTTAGAGTTTACCTCCGTGGCGGCAGAAAAAGACGAGGACACTTCCTTCCCGACTTCCTTCCAGTCGGGAGGCCAGCCAGGATCATTCCATTCCGGAGCCCAGACGAGTCACTGGCGACTTGGGGTCCATGTGTGCTGGGCTGACTTGTGTCCTGGAGACCATCTGAGTCGCACTTCTAACTTGCGACTTTCCGCATAATGCTGGCGTGGCCAGTTACGACGATCGACCAGGTGGTCATCTCCGCCCAGCGCTACCTGCCGTGGAACGGTAATGTGTTTCTACGAAGCCATTCAGCCTGCACTCCATTTTGAGACTGTACTCTTAAGCGCATCTGAGATAAAGATCCTTGCTCTGATCTGATAAAACCACTGAGCTAGACTGTGTAACTGTCGAATGACAGGTTAATCATTCGTGGCGTCCCAACCCATTAAAATTCATTACTGTTTGCTATCATCAGAACTGGTAACATACTTTGTATTAGAATAAATGTGAGATTTTTAAAGTACAACTATACTTGTTTGCTTGCATTTAAAGGGCTCATTGTACGTCTGAGCGTTGCTTAGAAAATTGCACAACCTCTTGTTTATTAACGTAATGGTAAATACGCTCAGATTTGTAGATGCCATTGTAAAATTTTTTATTAAAATGTATTTTTGTGACAATTTTCAAATCCCAGAATCATCCCGATCTCATTTGAATTATTTACATTTTGATATTCAATTATAGTACCCTGTATAGCGTAAAAAATTAAGAATTAATTAATAATTCTCTCCCCCCCCCCTGGTGATACGCAACAACCTGTACATCTCATGTTATACTCACAGAACGACTAGTTTTACTTTGATCTTTGATGAGCGACTCAGTATGAGGAAACCTCGCAAAAAGTATTACATCGTCCAATGTGTTCATATTTGTTAATTTTTGTAACTCAATTAATTAATTAATATGTAATGCGTGTTTTCGCTGATCGATTATAATGAAAAGAAAAAATGAGAAAATATCCAATTAATTCTGTACATCATAACGCAAGCAGAAGCTTCTGGACCACTGTCTCATTTGTCGTGTCCAGGCAGGAGTGATGAGTAAGTTTTTTTTTTTTTTTTTTTTGATTTTCGGTATCTAAGAACTTTTGCCGGTAACAATCTAAAGATTGAAGTAAAAAAATCATTAAACACAATACAGTAAGTAAAAAATATGTAGACCCTGCTACTACATGGCTGTCCCACTTAATTTCAGAACATTCTTAGCAGACCCTAACGTCGGCAGCCAACTAAGTCCCAAACATGAACAGAACTGAAATTACCTAATTTTACTTGGGCAGTAGGAGATACAATTACGCACTGCACATACACTTTAAAGGTAGCAACCAGCACAGTCAAAGTATCTAGGTATGGTCTTGAGCTATTCAGAGACACCCGATTACAGCAGGACCGAAGTGCAGAAATACGAAAAATTATACCAAGAGATACCTTTCAATTGAAAGGATGTCAGACACGATCAGAAAGAGGAGAATCAGTTTCTTTGGTCGCATAATGAGAATGGATAACAATAGACTTACAAAACGAATTTTCAATCATATTTACAAGAGTAAGAAGGGCAACCAGTGGATCCAAGGAGTAAAGAAAGATATGATTGAGATCGGAATAACAGAAGATTTAATACAAGGTAGAGCAACGTTTAGGAGATTGATCCAAAATTTCAAGGGTTTTCAGGAGAAGGGGAAGAGGAAATGTAATAACATATGGACAGAAGAAAGGAGGAAACAGCAAAGTGAGAGGATGAAGAACTATTGGAAGTCAAGAAAAGTAGGATTGAAATGAATGCACGGGATTCCTTTTCGTGGTTCTTAGATGGCCGATATCGAAGAGAAGATAAATATTTCTCTTTAGTTATTCATCAGCACAATAACGCTATTCTTTTCGATAATTTGTTTACTCATATCCAGCTGAATGAAACAACAAGAACATTTCAGGAACTACTTAATCTAATCTGTTAAGGAAATACTGCAGTTAGGTCCAGTATTGTCGTCACTGTTGACCAACGAAGGGGAAGAACACTGAAAAATTAATGAGTAAAAAATATTTATCAGCCAGAACATTATGACTACCTGCTACTATCGGTATAAACCTGTCCGGGCGATAGCAGCGTCACCTGACGAGGAATGACTGCTAGTCAGCACACGCACGGTGCATGTACTATCAGTATGTGTGCTATCCGTGTTTAGAATGGTGAAGGCACGCGATCTATCTCTGTTTGACCGAGGGCAGATGGTGAGGGCGCGGAGGCTCGGCACGAGCATTTCGGAAACTGCACCACTTGTCGGATATTCGAGGAGTGCCTTCAACAAGTGGTGAAACCAAGGTGAAACCACGTCCAAACGTAGAGGGGTTGAGCGGCCACACCTCATTACAGGTGTTGAACGTCGTAGGCTGGGCAGACTGGAAAACAGGACAGGCGGCGAACTGTGGCGGAACTAATATCAGACTTTAATGCTGGGCAGAGTACAAGTGTGTTTGAACACACAGTGCACCGAACACTCCTAACGATGGGCCTCCGCAGCCGACGACCCATGCAAGTGCCAATCTTAACACCACTACATCGGCAACTACGACTGAAATGGGCCCGGGATTATTGTCACAGGATGTTGGCGCAATGGCAGAGCGTTGCATGGTCTGATGAATCCCGACACCTTCCTCATCACGCCGATGGTAGGTTGCGAATCCTTCGTTTCCAGGGGAACAGGTTCTTGACACCTGTACAGCGAGACGGAGACAAGCTGGCGGCGGCTCAATTACGTTCTGGGGAACATTCACGTGGGCATCCATGGGTCAGTGGAGCTCGTACAAGGAACCATGACGGCCAATAAGTATCATACACTGGTTGCAAACCTTGTACACACCTTCATGATGACCATGTTTCCAAACAGCTACGGCATTTTCCAACAAAATGATGTTCCATATTACAAGGCCAGGAGTGTGATGCAGTGGGTCGAGGAACACGGTGCCGAGTTGCAATTGATGTGCTGGCCACCCATCACGCCAGATCTGAACCCGATCGAACACCTCTTGGATGTGATTGAACGTGGTGTCGCCCTCCTCCACGGAATTTGCGGGAATTGGGTGACTTGTGTGTGCAGATGTGGTGCCAACTCCCTCCAGCGACCTACCAAGGCCTCTTTGCTTCCACAGCAAAACGCGTCACCGCTGTTCCCCTTGCCAAAGGCGGACATTCCGGCTATTAGTTAGGTAGTCATAATTTCTAGCTGATCAGTATACAGTCAGATTCCACAGCTGCCAACAAGTCACCCTGACTGGGTGCATTTTTAAAACCAAGTCCGCAATATCAAGATGCTTACTAAGCCTTTACAGACATGATCCTATATAACCTTCAATTCCAATGGTGTATTATTGATTAATTATACAATTATCCGGTTTAATATAGACCTAGTTAACCATCCACGTGCTATTTAAATCTCTGCATTACTTCATATGGGCCTCCAGATTATGTGAAAAACCTTGACTGAATTCATTAATCTCTAATGAAAACTTCCATGTTATATCTGCTTCTAGAAAATAATTGTGTCATCTTTTGATATTATGTTTAAATGACAGTTGCTTTGGCAATGAAGTATTCTGGAGGACGCCGGTTCGAATCCGCGTCCGGTCATCCAGATTTGGGTTTTCTATGCTTTCCCCAAATCACTCCAGGCGAATACTGAGATGCTTCCTTCAAAAGGCCATGCCCGAATTCCTTCCCGTTTCTTGTCCTCAGCCCCCTCCTCCTCTAATGACCTCGACGCCGTCGAAGCGTAAAGATATAATTTTAAAAAAGCAACAAAAAAAGCAAAAAAAAAGCAATGAAGTATTGCAGCTAGTGACGCTGTACTACACTCCATAACAGCTTAAACAAAATTTTATGTATATGATTACCATTGCTGCTGTCTGGTTTTCTATTAATAGCCCAGATATCGAATTCGTAATATTCAATTAATTTTTCCCAGATGCAGCTGCGCGTAGCAGTGTTTGCCGTCAATATTGCTGATCATCAGGCAAAACAGTAATCTCATCCCTTTGAAAGTTATCATGCTCTTCCTGTCTTGTTTTTAAAGTAAAATTTCCTTAACATTATTAGGTTAAAAGCCGAGGTGCAATGCAGTTCCGCTTCAGCGACATATGATGCCATCGCCATTTATCATGCTTAGCTATAACTTTCGGTCAACGGGTCATTAATTTCGATAGTAACTTGGCAGCCATCAATTAAGTGAAACTACAGACCGTGGTGATGCAGCACCAGAACTTCACTTTCACTAGGAAAGAAAGAAGATAATTACGAAAATTGAGGAGATAGGTTTTAATAAAATGAAAGCTTACAGAAAAGGATGCTGACAATATTGAGGTTGCAAATGTGTAGTGCCTTAAACATAAAGTAACTTCATATTGACTTCGCCATCTGTTAATTATAATTTTAGGATATTTATGTAATGTTTATAAAAATGGACTTGGTGATTCTATAACTAACTGTGTGAAAGGTTAAACTACCCATAATAAATAAGCGGTTGTGAAGGGTAACATAACAAATATATATATATCGCTTTCCCAATATATATATATAGGGAAATCGCAAAAATGCCGTGAATATCGAAGGGCCGAGGAAAGAACGAGATAGCTACAGTAGTATTTACATTAACAAGGTAGTAGTGGTAGTAGTGGTACGAATTAAAGCACAGCAAAACTGAAAAGTGACGCATAATTAAGTGCAGGAATGAATAAGGGCGTAGACTATAAACGAAGAAAAAAATAAGATTTATGTTCAAGTAAATAATAGTTTTACTTTTAACGTGTGAATAGTGCATAATATTTAATTACAGATTGTTGTTTTCGTTCTGCACGGAATATATTTGTAGCATCAATTAACCACATTTAATCTGTTCAGTCGGCAGTTTTGTTTTTCAAAATTCCAGCAGATTAAAAAAAAAAAAAAAAAAAAAAAAAAAAAAAACAGAATTTTTATCCGTTTTTGTAGGAACTGTGAGTAGTTTGTAAGTAAGTAAATTCGTTCGATTTACGACCTGCTGAAACAGTTTTGATCTTCCAACCAATCCGTCTCTTTCACGGCTGGACGTACAGTTTAACGTAGATTTCAATCCACAGAACCGTTCATGCGTATTTTACGAGATCAAACGCATCTCTTAAAAATTTTTGCCCACACTGAAATCTGAACCCGAAAGCTTGAATTCTGAGAGAAACCACATTAACAACTGAGCTACAAGACCTCTTGCTGTTTGTGCAACACAGTTTTTGCAATCAATTGATCGCTTAAATGCCGCTTATCTGATCCGTGCAAATGAATATTTCTTACACAGATGAAATGTTTGCATTCTGAATCCTATTTCAATACTGCGTTAGCATCGGAGATAAACGTCAAGAATGTATAAGCAGGCCAGTAAATTTTCCAAAGAAGCAGTTCCACTCCACAAATATAACACTGCTTGCAGCATGCATGTGCGTTTGATCGGTTTGTAAATATTTTCACCATAATTCCACGTCGAACCGAATACGACGCAGTTCATACATTCACATGACTTTGATCCATTTTCATTAGGTGATCGTCCATAAGCGAAATATGCTCGAATAGCTACATCCATTTCCTGGCAGAAGCCTTGCAAATGCCGGTCTTATTTACTTCTCAATCAACTGCGTCGCCCTTTGAAGTAGATCAGACAACAACAGCTGTCCTGCGATGTTCTGAGCTCATCAGCAAGGGACTTATATGATCCTCATTAGCGGATGCATGTTGGTGTAAATATGTCTTTATACAGTACACAAAGTACCTAATATGTTTCTGAACTTGAGCATAATGAAGTAGATACTAAATAATTTCACGACTTCTTTTTCCGAGCCGTATAGGATTCTTGTTACAGAATTTAGGAAAAAAGAAAGAAAGGAGTAGTTACAATTGACCCAAGATTCGAAGAAACTGACATCATTCTATAAATGGACGCATAATGTATTCACGAAAGTTTCACCTATCTCACAAGGGACACATTTGACCTCAAACTCTCGGAATCGCACGAAAACATGTTTAGAATAACAAGTGATCATACACAAAACAGTGGTATGTGTCATTTCCATGCTAAACTCCTCACTTGCCTGTTAACACCATTGAAGAGCCATGAAAAGAGCCTATTGCTGTGTGATTCCTGGTCAGGTCATACAGATCGTACTCTTCTAGATGCAAATTTTCCAAACAAAGATGTTATGCTAAAGATAATGCCACCGAAAACAAAACAAAAAAATATTACCAACCCCTTGATGTTTACTTCTTTTTGCAATATAAGCTCTATATCAGAAGAATTACTGATTTTGTAAGACTACAATGTACCAAACCATAAGTGAAGATACATGATCACTATTTCGTCATGCAACTTCACTCTGTGATTTACAATCTATTTGCTGCAAGCCTATGTTGCAACATGCTTGGCGAAAACCGGGTTGTGACATAGACATACCAAAATCATCATCTGGAAATGTAATTAGTGTTTTTTTTTCGGATGTTGGATTGCGTGAATGCGAAAGTGATTTGGAATGTGATAACGTGACTTTAGTGAGGTGTGCACATTGTTCTGTTCCACTATGCTTAAACCACTTTTTCAAAATCCTGCATCTGCACTTTGAGGACTAATATAAGCACTATCGGGTGTGTGGTACTGCTGTATACGCATGTTTTGCGCTATATTGAGTCCTCTAAGCAGAGAGTTTTTAGCACTTTTGACTGAAAATGTAACGATACACTGACGTCATGGAAATACGTGTAATTACGTTCGTATTGTATTGATATCTTGTTACTTTGTTTCTATCTATTAAAATGTTACTTGGGGTAGAATACAACGTTTTGCATGGAAATGACACACACCACTATTTTGTTTATGATCTCTTGTTATTCCAAGCATGTTTTCGTGCGGTTCCGAGTGTTAGAAGTCAAAGGTGTCCCTCGTCAGCATGCTTAAAGGAATTTGCCACTCGAAAACCAATGCTGCTAGGTTTGAATCATCTCCGTCCTGCAACCATGAAACCATTTTCAAATTTGAAGTAGCCACAGGTACCAAAGTTTTGACAAGGTGATTATCTAGCATCATTTTTGGGACGGTTGAGATATATGGTATCCTCCTTGTCATCTACAATTGCTAAAATTCATCAGAACATACATTATCCTGAGAGCATTGCTGGAAACAACAACTGATGGCAGCCAAGGATGGCGTAATTTTTACTGCATACTGCAGAACACTAATTTTCTTCAACATTTGGTTACGATTAGTCCAAGCTCTCGCACCACGGACAACTTTTACGACGAACACAGTGTAGTCAGACAAAGAAGGAAATTTCATACTTATAGCCGCTTAAATCCACTCCATAGTACCACTAGAAGCAATCGTTTCACACATCAGAGTCCAAATCTGCATGGGGGTGTCACTAACATAAACGTCAAGCAAAATAAAAATAAAAAAGAATCACTTGTTCACTACATGAATTACAAATGCTGATAGGGTTGCATCAGTTCTGCAATACACTTGAATATATGTAATTTAAAATGAAACACTAACTTCACGTACTGAAGGTCGTTGAGGATATGAGTAGTTTTAATTAAATTTGGGTTTCATCCTGTTTTATCTACACTGTGCGATGTATTAATACGAGAAAGAGATGGAGATTCAATTGGTGAGAGAATATATATTTCAAGTTTTAGCTCAATACCATTTTAAAAATATAAACTAGAAAGTTTTTACAAACTTTGTCGTATGTGTGATACTTCTAATATCATACAATGATACTCAGTTGTTTGATGTTAAAAATTAAACGATGAATGCGATCAAATAGCACCGAAGCTATTTACGCGTATTTCATGAAGAAACTACTATCGTGATAAATTATTTAACCATCGTTCGTTGCATTATTATCTGATTTGACACTTGCTCCGGATAAACCAGACACTTTGGTTTGTAACACGGTCTTGTTACCTATTAACTACGTCATAATTCATTTTCTATGCCTTTATCATCATATACACAGACGGAAAAAAAAATCCCAACACCAAGAAAAAATTATTGTAGAGTAATGAAATTTGGACAATGCATTTGTCAAGTTAACATGTTTAATTGATTAAATTTTCAAGATCACAGGTTAATTTAAGCTCAAGAAAATGCATTTCAAATGTGAAATACTGTTAAATTAATAGCCGGTGTAACCTCCAGAATTTTGAATGCAAGCCTGCAAACGTGAATGCATTGTGTCATACAGGTTTCGAATGTCACTTTGTGGTATGGAGTTCCATGCTTGTTGTACTTGTGCTGTCAATACTGGGACGGTCAGTGCTGGCTGTGGATGATGCTGGAGTTGTCGTCCAATGATATCCCATACGTGTTCAATTGGAGACAGATCTGGTGATCTCGCAGGCCAAGGTAACATGTCGACACTCTGTAGAGCACGTTGCGAGACAACAGCGGTATGAGGGCGAGCGTTATCCTGTTGAAAAACTCCCCCTTGAATGCTGTTCATGAATGGCAGCACTACAGGTTGAATTACCAGACTGACGTACAAATTTGCAGTCAGTGTGTTTGGTATAACCACAAGAGTGCTCCTGCTGTCATAGGAAATTGCTCCCCAGACCATGACTCCAGGTGTAGGTCCAGTGTGTCTAGGCCGCAGACAGTTTGGTTGCAGGCGTTCCCCTGGCCTCCTTCTGACCAACACTCGGCCATTACTGGCACCAAGGCAGAACCTGCTTTCATCAGAAAACACAACAGATCTCCACTCCGTCCTCCAATGAGCTCTGGCTTGACACCACTGGAGTCGCAAACGGCGATGGCTTGTAGTCAGTGGAATGCACGCTACAGGGCGCCTGGCTCGGAGCTGTCCTTGAAGTAACCGATTTCTAACAGTTCGTTGTGTCACTGTGGTACCAACTGCAGCTCGAATTTCTGCCGCAGACGCAGTACGATGCGCCACAGCTGTACGCCGAATACGGCGGTCTTCCCTCTCAGTAGTGCCACGTGGCCTCCCGGAACCCGGTCTTCTTGAGGCAGTACCATCCCTTGACCACTGCACCCAACAATCATGCACAGTGGATACATTCCGGCCAAGTCTTTCTGCAATATCGCGAAAAGAAAATCCACCTTCTCGTAGCCCTATTACACGACCTCGTTCAAACTCGGTGAGCTGTTGATAATGGCTTCTTCGTCTTCTTAAAGGCATTCTTGGCTAACATCAACTCACTATGTCAAATCTCAGCGGTAAATAACGTTCACAAACTTTACAGCGCGTATTTAAAGCAAACCTGATTTGCAAGCTCTGAGTAGCGCTACTAGCGCCACACTTATGGGCGAAGCGCGAAATTTGAATCGATGTCATCTTTCAGATGTATAAACACGCCTACCAAATTTCGTTTATCTAACACAAGTCTTTCTTGGTGTTGGGATTTTTTTTTCCGTCTGTGTATCTGGCTTACTAATTTCACTATTGCACTAATTAAGTCCTTTAATTTTTTCCTCCTTATCTCAACAATTTGCACTGGTTTGGTTATCTTTTCCTAGTTGTAGTTGTAGTTATTTATCGTTTATATTGTTTATATTGTACCAAGCATGGTGGGTGAGCGGTTAACGCTCTGGAATCGCATTCAGGAGGTCGCCGGTTTGAATCCCCGTCCTGGCATCCAATTTGGGTTTTCCATGGTTTCCCCAAATCACTCCAGGCGAATGTCGGGATGCTTCCTTCAAAGTACAATGTCCGAATTCCTTCCAGTTCCTTGCCCCCAGACCCATCCCACCTCTAATGACCTCGACGTCGACGAGGCGTAAAGCCATAAGTTAAAAAAAGTTAGTCATAGGCTTCGTATTCTTCGCGTATTTTCCGCATTTGAGACAATTTCTTGCCACGTCTTAGTATCTCCCTGGCATATTGTTCTGAACACTTGCTGTCACTTCCCGTAAACTATTACAGCTCACTTATTTATTTAGTCATTATGGCAAATTACTGGGTTACGTTAACACACCTTTCAAACTACTAGTTTATTCATCCTTGATAGGCCACATATCGATATTGAAGACGAGTTTCTAGCTTTGCCGCACCGAAGTAACTCTTTCTACGATGGAATTGCAGTTATAGTCTTCAGTAGTTACCTCCAGCAGTGTTCCCTTTGCCGGTAATTAACACGTTGTCAATGGGCTTTGCGGCTCGTGTTAACAGAGCCAAACCAGGAAGCAGCGCTGAGTTCCAACGTGGTCACTGACCGCTTCCAGCATCGAGTTTCTAATTAGCGTTAGAGGTCAGTCCGCACGTTGACTAACCTTTGAAGGAGAAACACTTTATTTTCAACCTTACTTCATTCACTACCAATTCCATTATTTGGGAAAAGTTCCGACCGTAATTTGGCAACAGAATCCGTACTGAAAGAAGGCAAAGAAAACAATACACACTTCTCCTTTACTATTTATCAGAGTGAACACGTAGCCATTTAGTCTGAAACGAATACCAAATATTAGGCAAGAGGTTATTTAATTTAATATAAAATGAAAACGCCAATTTCATTTATAAGATTATTAAATCATTTATTCTGCTGAATTTTGAAATCTGGGATGTGTGAAAGCTTACATCATTTATTACCGTTACACACAAGGATAATTATAATACACAGATTATGTTCATCAGAAGTTAACTCAGAGAAATTTTGGATATGAAGCAACAGAATCCGCGATAAAGGAGCACTACAGTTCAAAGTATTGGTCGCCACCGAGTATTAATTCTGAACATCTAGCGAGCTTATCGTGTGGTTAGCTCTTTGGATAAATGAGATATCTTCTCAAGGCCGTTACCAGGTCAGTGAAAATTGTGCAAATTATTAGTCAGTAAAATAATGACCATATTTACCAGCTCTGTCGGCGTGTCGTTCTCTACACACTACATCTCTACTATAAACCGCGTAGTTATGCGAGAAAAAAATCTACTGTAGTGTGAAAATCTTCATTTTTTAGCAACTTCACTAATATTTATTTCTATCTGTACTCTCACCAATCGAATTTGTTGATGCGAATTCTTACAACTAATGGTCGACTCGTAAAAAGTTACAGCATATGACCAAGACGTGCTGCAGAGGAATTCATCTTACCAGCTTGAAGATCGAAGGCAGAACAGAATGCAGAAAGTGGAACAAAATTTCTAATGCTATTTTCCTCTCTTTTCGTTGTCTTTCTCTGTACCAAGCGATAACTGGCCCTTTTATTCGCCTATACATGAAAATTGAACATAAACATTAATATGGTGTATTTATAAATTAATTTCTTATTGGTCCTCATTTGCGCAGCATATTCAGGAAGGCTCCTTGTTATTCCACCGGTGGAACACTGATAGTACACACAGTATCAAAGGGAACATTTCAAACTAGACGTCAACTATATGACATCATTTAATACGTTACGGGATTGATCACATACTGTTAGCTTCAAGGCCTCCTTCGTGCCATGTTTACTGATTATCTGATCGCCGAAGGCGTACCGGATGACAACAGTAGTATCCGTGAAAACAGACCACTCCCGCCATCCACTCGTGGGGTTCCACTCTCTACACCTGTACGTAAATTCGTTAACAATCCGCAACGCAACCAACCACTTCGCATACTTCTACTGTGGCAGTGTTCATCCGTTGCCCTCAATATTCAAGTAATATTGCTAGACAATGATTATATTTCCCAGTTCTTGGATATTGATTTTAAACACCGCGTTATTATTACAATACTAATGTAAGCCCGTGACCGTTGTTTTTGTGTATCATCACGGGTCTAGAATAGTTTCAGTTGTAAGCAACTGAGCGTTTTTTTAGTATCGTCACGGTTCTAAAATGGTTCCAGTTTTTATGGTCAAATATTATGACAGGTTGACCTGATCTGATCAAATACGAAATTGACTTTGTTTCACCCTTGGGATAAGTAAAATCTCTTAAGCTTTAAGAACACTGAAGTATTATCAGACGTAGGCATTAAACACGGACAGGCACGATCACGCTATCGTTTAATTGTTTCAAAGGTCATAGACTCGAACTTGCTGAAACACAAACTTGTATTTGATCCTTAAAGTTCACTCTGCAAAATCTGAAGAATTCCTGTTTGTTTCGAAAGCTTCACGTTGTTTTTTATTGGGGCTGGGCAAACATTCAACGTAATGTTTGGTGATAGTGTCTGTAACGGACAGATAACGTAATATAGATTCCAGATTATTAAACAGATGAGCAACTCCGAAGAAATGTCAGAATACTTGATTCGGTAACATATTTGGTCTGATGTTCTCTTTAAACGAACTAATAACTCAGGTACAGTGAACTTGAGCAAAGATCATTTACGAAAGTGGTCACTGAAATAAATAAACGGTCAAGCAGCAACATTAGCGAAGGTTTTAGTTACAGTAAATACCATGGGTAATTTAAGTTTTTTAAAGTTTTTTTACGATGCTTTTATTAGCAACATGTTACTGAAAATCAGTTCCCCGATTTTTCAGCCATAAAGTTTATCAATATTTTTTTAAACTATTAAATGCTACAAATAGGAAACTTCTACATCTACATATATACTCTGCAATTCACAAAATTGTGGGTGGCAGAGGGTGCTCAGCACCAAACCTAATCTCTTTGTTGTGCATTCCAATCCCTAATGGTACTACCATGCTCATATTAATCCGAACGACCTGAATTGCACATCGCTACATTTCATCTTTCCTGTCCTTCCGACTCAAATAGGTTGGTGGAAGAAGTATTTCACTACACTCGTCATTGAAAGTGGGAGTACGCATGTTTACCAATAAGTTTAAACGAAACGTGTGTCGTCTGTCTACCAGAGACTCCCAGCCTAGTCTACTAATCAGTTCTGTGACGCTTTCATAAGGACTGTAGCAAGCGGTCACGAATCGAGCGGCTCTTTCTGTACTTTCTCTATACTTTCGATCAACCCTTTACGAAATGGATCCCAAATGGCACAACAGTAGTCCAAATGTGGACGCACAAGAGATTTGTACGCTATCTCCTTTGTTTGTTCATCACAATTTTTCAAGATTCGACCTAGGAACCGCAGCCTAGAATTTGCTCTACCTACTAACGAATTAATGTGTAAATCCCATTTCATGTTCCTTTGTACTGTTACTCCCAAGTATTTCATAGAATCGACCATATCAATAACTGTATTGTTTAACTTGTATTTCTGAACAATTGTATTCTTTTTGTTAGTTATGCTCATTGTCTTACACTTTTTACAATTTAGAGTAAGTTGCCACTCAGCGCACCATGCCAAAATAACATCCAGATCACGCTGAATTTCTAAGCAATCGGCCATATTTCTCACTTCCCTATAAATAACTGCATCTTCAGCAAAGAATCTAAAAAGGTTTTTCACTTAATGAATGTATTATGGCAATTTATTTGGTAGCAGTTTCTTAGCTATTAAATTGAGGATATAACCTCAAATTTCTGCTAATCATATCTCTGGTCACTGTTACTTTGTGAGCGAAGGCTGACACGTGACACCGTTCTCCAGCCAATAGCTATCGAGGTGAGTGAACTTAGTATATTATATATTAGATTTTTTCCTTGAAAGGATAAGTCCATAGAAACCTTCTTCCAGCAAGCGGCTCCAAACCAAATATAATTTTTCGATAATGTCATTAGTGGTTCAGAATGACTACTGTGTATATCAGGTTGGATAAGAATGAAACCACACTGTAACTAAGTCAGACGACTGAGGAAGTTGAGATATTGCGTATTGTTCTTGGCCAATCTCTCAAGTAATATTCGTTTCTAGAAACAACAGCGGCATAACAGAAAATCAATAGAATTGTAACTTATTCAATTCACTTGGTGGTCGGCGTATGAGTTCACGACTTTTTGGAATGTATTTATTATCTTTTAAATTGTTGGCAAAATTTTTAATTTGGCCGTAATTAATGAATAACCACTAACCATAAATGAAATCAAAAGTGTTAAAAGTGTTGGCCTTATTGGGTTGAAGATCTCAAAGGATTTTCCGACACCCGAGTGAGTCCATAACTTAGTCGGTAAACGTACTATGTGGGTAGAACCTGTTGATTCACATGAATCCCTGTAATAGAGCATCCTAGGGTACGCCACACGGACAGTGAAATGTTATACTAAAGGTGAAAGAAATTCTTAGAGGTTAATTTGAAACAACTTTCTTCACAGACCATAATTCCAGTCGGGGTCATTTCGATCCCCTAGTGAAGCAACGTGATCACTTACACGCCTTATAGTTCCTGAAAAAATTGGTTTTGAAAAATATCTTTTTCGGATTTAGTTAAAAACTACTTTCCCTATGTAACAGAAAGTTGTGACCAAATATTCACAATATATTCTAGAATACTTTCAGGTGACCAGATGCTGTAGGCAGATGCGGAAGAAGCAAGGGAATTAAATTAAATCCTGTTTCGAATAGAGTTGGAGTAGACAGGGGAAGTAGGCAGGAGAGGACTGTGGTTTTAATTGCGTGGACTTGATTGAGACTCGCCCTCAATCACCGCCCGGAGTCGCGTCGCCTGGGCACCGACCAATTTAAATGCAGACCACAGGGGCGGACAGGACCTGTTGGAGCTCTCCATGAGCCGGCGTGAATACTGAGTAGAACACTCGTAACTGTGGCCACATCCACCTACCTGGACTCAAACAGAGCACTCAGCAGAACGATATCAACAGGGTAGCGTTTAGTGACAAGAAATTTTTATACGCTTTTATTTCATAACTAGCTGATACCCGCGATTTCGTAAGCGTGGATTAAGAATTTCTTTGCCAGAATTGAATATAGAAAGTTGTTGGTAGCGAAGGATTAGTCCCAAACAACACCGGGTCAGAATAATATGACCGGAAAGCCATTACTATATCATTCTACCATCGAACCTGTCTCTTGAAGAGCATCAATTTCAAACATATTCAAAAACATAAAAACAAACGAATGTGAGGGGATTGGGGGGGGGGGGTGTTAACTAAGGGCAGCTTTATTTCAGCTTGGACTGTTCTTCTTTCTTCAGCATGTGCATCCAATTCTTGGGTTCTAATAACTTTAACTGCTCGTGCTCTGCTAGATCTACAAATTAGGCTAGTTTACACCCGCAAGGCATGTCAAAAATGAAGGCAAAATAAACTGTGCCAGAAACATTTGAGCAGACACAAAGTAAAACGACAGAGAAAATTGACATCTATACTAAATAATACTTTTTTTCTCTAAACGAAATTTATTAACAAATTGTACACTAACATAATGCGCTAGAAGCATAGCCTGAGCAAGCGACGTAACATTACAGACTAACACACACATCCGTCTCTCTGTCACCATTCGATAAGTTCTCAAAACTACGTGACTATAACTTTTAAACATACCGAAAAAAAAAAAATGTCCTGTGAACTCCCTAAAGATTTTCTTGTCAAATTCCGTCAATATTGGTATAGGCATTTAGTTGTCAAAACGTAACAAAAGACAGCGATTTACTTTTATAGTATTATTACTGCAGATCACACACACACTGACTCCGAATCACCGCAGAGGGATCAATAAAACGCAAAAAAGTGTACACCAACAGCATTGCAAGACTACCTACGATTTGCCGCGCAATGCACCCCTAACTTTGTGATATCTACAGTTTAACATTCAATCCGAATAACCGACTCCCCAGGTGTGACTCTTACGACCAAAAACATTTTTTTTTTAAATCTTTTCCTCCACGGAGATTTGAACCGGATACCACGACCCAATCTTTATCAAGCAAGCGCTTTAACTACTGAGCTAACTGACCGCTAGACAGAAAAATAGTACAGAGACCTCCTTGTCCAACGCGTCTGTCTATCGCCGTTAAGTAATTTTGCGAAATTATAAGACAACATGTATTATTTATACAGATAATTTTTCAACCAAATGTAGACAGTATTTTTCTCCTTGTTTCAAAGGATAAGTTTGCAAAATTTCATCGAAATTTAATGAAAACTGTGGATTTGTGTGAAGAACATACAATCCAACAAACATACATCCATCTTTATATATATATAGATGGGGATCATCAGATTACGTGCTAAAATCTAGGTCACAAAGTAAACAACTGGTCGTTTTATCTCTAAGATTCTGGTTAGCTGGTATTTTTATGAGGGAACCAAAAGTTGCAGTTTGGGATAATTATACATCGATATGGAAGAAATTGTACTATTATGATAATCTTACATTGTTTCAGTTAATATGTGTACGGGCTGAACTGTGCATATGATCCAACAGTTGTTATTTTTGCGTATGTGATATACGAGACGCACTGAATGCCACCCTTGGCACAAACATTCTTCACCTGGCTATTGTCCGCCACGACAACTCAAGATGAAAGTTGATCATTGTCACCTGTCAGCCAGCAGTATCAACAATTTCCCAAGTGGATATTTATGTGTTCGTAGAATCCCTGTAACTAATTCTGGCTTAGTGATATTTTCAAACCTACGCGTTTTTACGAAGAAATAGGGACAAGACGCAAGTGACCGAAACGAATCGGTATGAATGTGTAAATAGAAATGCGCCAAATTATTCTTCTCGAACGTAAACCCACAAAAGGACAGACTATCTGTTAGACAGAGACCTCTTATGGACCTAAGTTCCAGCCTGAGAAGGAAGCTCCCAGCCAATCAAACAGAATCTCAATGAAGAGGTAAGGTATAAGAGAGAATTACTGTCCAATAAGAGAACTGTCTATGTTAAGTTACTATTAGTTTGTAATATCATTCATATGTTCGGTGCATTAGAAGATAGGAGAAGTGGATTCGAGAAGCGATTGGCACTATCGAACTCTACTGGTGGGAGAACAGCGCCGCCTGAGACATCGAGGGAAGTGACCAGAGACGCAAGACGGACTGTGTTATGAGCGGATATCAGACATCAGAGAGCAGATGCAGTTTATACGTGTTTGTTCTCACTTTCTCAGGTAGGATTTAGATTCTTTTGAGGGAAGATTCTGCTGGTGCTTGGGTTCACGCGGAGTGCTCTCTGAGACGGTAAAAAGACATCATGTACTTCGGAACAGTGATAGTACTAAAATTCAAAATAAGCTTCTCTCTTCTTTCCTGAAAAGAGATTTCCTGAAAGAGATTTCCTGGTAAGAGTTCTCGTTATATGAACAGTTATTATCATTAGCTGGAGCATATGTTTACAATGACATTTGTTTATAATATCAACGCCGTGATTTTGTTTTGTGAAACGTTAGTTTGTTTGAAAAATGTTAAATTTCATGATAGCCGAAGTGATAAGTTTATTTTGTATGTTTATAATCGTAGTTTACTGATGTTGATATGTCGAATAGTCAATGGTGCAATGTTTTGATTAACATTGTCACCAACGTAGCTTAATTCACCTTTGTGCAATGTCGTTTTGAGTAATAAATAAATAAATGGACAGGTTATGGCAATTTTAGAGATATCTGTGACGTTGTGCAAATGGCTGAATGAATCCTCTCATTTCAATTAAATTTAAAATAATTATTTTTTTATTTACCTGGGATAATCAATTTTAAATTCATGCATAAATTAAAGCAGCCAAAAACCCCTCATATTACAGTATTAAAAGTAAAAACGTCTGTATATGTCGATTTGAACTGTGGTTGTACAGGTTTAAATATATGTTCATTAAAAAGCTACAAAAATTGTGCTTGGTGAATTGGGTGCTATTGAAACACGCTTAGCTTTCTCACGCGACACAGAATGTAATATCAATTAATGTCAAACTTGGATGCATAATTGCTCTGTTGGAAGACATACTATGACACTGCTGCTTTTAAGAGCCACAATACCACAACAGTGGAAGTGGCAGATGAAGAGAAACGGATATCTAAAACGTTTGGCAACATCGCCTGAAGTTCTAGCACAACATCGGAGCTTTGAAACTGTTGTCGGATTGTCTGCCACCGCAATTCCATTCCATATCAATTACTAAGGATTGATCACTTGCTTCCCGTTTTATTAACTCCCAACCATAAATTCCTAGACATAAGGAAGTGATTATTGACGAGTCTAGAATAATTTTAGTTGTAAACCGGTGACCTTTTTTTTAATATCGTCACGGATCTGGAATAGTTCCAGTGTTTATATATTCAAACTTTATGACAGGTTGACCTGATCTGACCAAATACGAACTGGACTGTGTTTCACCCATAGGATGAATAAAATATTTTAAGCTTGAACAACTCAGAAGTATTAATAGGCTTAGGTATTAAACACGGACATGCACTATCGCGCTGTCGTATAATCGTAGACTCGAACTTGCTGAAACACAAACTTGCCTTGTATTTGATCCCTAAAGTAACATGTGGAAGCGGCAGATGAAGAGAAACGGATACCTAAAAAGTTTGGCAACATCGCCTGAAGTTCTAGCACAACATCGGAGCTTTGAAACAGGTGTTGGATTGCCTGCCACCGCAATTCCACTCCATATCAATCACAAAGGATTGATCACTTGTAACCAGTTTTATTAACTCCCAACCATAGATTCCTAGACGTAAGGAAGTGATTATTGACGTGAATACTTCTATAGGCGCGTTAGGAGATATTTGGACGGGGGTAAATCTGTGAGTTCGCAACTTCCCGTCACCGACATGCTGTGACGTGTTACGCGTATGATATGCGCGTTGTTTTTATCCGATTTTGATGGAACTTTGCATACGTATACATTAAAACAAAATACTGTTTACCTTTGGTTTATAAAAACCTCTCCTCCTTTCTCACCTCATCTTAATTTCTGTCAACATTCTTCATACAAACCCACAGCTTTCATCCAATTTTGTTAGTACTTATAACACGTATACATATAAAAGGGAACTACTAGCTCAGCGGTAAGGGTGCTTACTTCTGAAAGGTTCTCTCTCCCGTCGCGAATTCAAATTCCACGGTGAGCCGGAATTTCAGGAGACGTATTTGATTACGTAACCTACGCCGTGACGATCCGTCATTCTGATTAAACTGTAGGTCCCTGAGGAAAGGAATTGGTCTTCCTGCATCTGACACAATAGCTTGATACATTTCCTTCGGGAAGATTCGACCAACCTTTGGGTCCAAGTTAGAATTTTAATTTGTAGCATACTGGTGGCTCAGTGTTTATGGTGACTGACTGGGGAACAAAAGGTCCCGGTTCGAAACCCTGTGTCGGCGGATGTTTCTATAGACCCGTAACCAGACCTTCACCTCCCCCGCAGTTTGCTGTCTAATGGGAATTACACCAGAACACTTCCATGGTTCGTATTCGACGTTAATTGTAGGTCCATGCACCTTGTTCCACTAGCGGGTTAGGTTAAAGTGGCTAAAACAAGGGCGGCATGCGCAGCCTTTAGAAACCCTGTCACCACACGGAATTATTTAGTATATCTGTAGCTATAATTGTGACATGTTGTTCGTAAGATATTGATAGTTTTAAGTTTTTATTTCTGCCGGCAGTTCCCAATGACTGCATTTTTTTTTTTTTCAAAATATAATCTAAGAAGTTGTCCTCGCAGAATCCAAAATGTGACCATGGTGGAAGATTTGGCGTAATAATTGATCGTGGTTACTTTCAGCGCAGCTAATTTCAAAAGTGACAAACACACGAGACAACTCGAAGTGGTAAATGGAGAACATCAGATAGACTGGCTTGGATAGACTGTAGATTTCTTGGTTTGATAGAAGAATATCACACATTTAGGGCATACTGCAATGTTGTCCCCTTTTATTGATGTGATACTTGTAATGCAAATACGGGAGAAAAACATTTCATCTGTGATTTTTAGATATTGTGCTGAAGATGATTGTTACCTGCACTCTAGAAACAAAAAATAACGAGATTTGTAAGTAACCAACCAAAATGAAAGATTCGATTATCTCTCATCAGCATGGTACAGTTTTTAATTTCTCCGCAAGACTGTCGGTTGCGTCTAGCTATATAGGGGACTAAGGGAGCGTGCATAAACCACGTAGCTCCATTTGGGCCTCCTGTGAACTCCCCACCACGTAGTTCTAACTGGCATTTGCCTCATCTCCCCCCCCTTTCCCACGTAGAACGTAGCTTTTTTGCTTTTGATTCCAGAAGACATTTTGTATTGTTTTCTCTTGTCAGACGATTGTAATTACATACGGAGATAATTAACTGAGGGAAATAAATATTCACATGCTGTTGTGAGTTCTATTCCTCATTTTAACTGTGAAAAATGTTATGAAACGAAAGCTACGTGGCCTGGCTCGGAACCCCCTGCCCCCCATGCAGTCCAGCGTAGCCTTCCAGCCAACTCCTCCCCCCCCCCCCTGGATTTGCGACGTAGTTTGTGCACGCTCCCTAAGAGTTGATAGTGATGCGACAAAATTTAATAGTTAAACCAAACAAAAAAAACAGAAATAGAGATTGTTTGTAAAAAATCAATTCCATACACTACATATATAACTAAGCCAAAATTCAAAACAATGAAAACATTTGGGGACAACCGTTTTTTATGATTTTTTATTCCCAAACATGATTCGTTTTTACGGTGTGGAGCATTATCAGTGGCTGTAAATACATAGGAATAGTTATTGCGGTGAAATTACAATACCTGTATCCATTACTACGAACCTGGCAGTACATCTTTCTCAGAAACAGCAGTTTTGTTCATTAAGGTTTAAGAAGAAACTGCAGGAAAATCGCAATCTACCAAATTATTTCGTTATAAGTAACAATGTTAAGATCATCGATAAATATAGTATAATATTATGAAAGAATTTGATTGCAATATGATGATATTATCACCTCTCGCAAGAAATAATTCTAACACCAGCACATTTTCAATAATAAATTCAGTCAATAGCCTGAAACTTGGGGCCAAAAACAAAGAGTGAAAAGCGAATACATTCGAGTTGAGAAAGAGCTGCCACAATTCCTAAATCTGTTCTTGGAGTGACGAATCGGATGCTTTAGACTATTCAATGTGACCAGAAAACGCACTCTCACTCTTCTAAAGAGCTGACAGAGGATCAATAAAACGTGTTCGAGTACCTCGGTCTTGAGTATAAATATCAATCTACAAAACTGCTTGAGAATATTTTGACTGATTTATAAATAGTTTGTCTATATTAGATTATTTGTTTGAAAACTTACAGTAATACAGCAGTTAATGATATGATTCTCATATCCATTAGTACTTCCAACCAATGGTTGAAACATACTTTGTAGTCTTAATTACTAAATTTCGATATATTTTAACGCTCTTTTTAACTGCTACAGTTACACATAGTCCTCAAATGAGTAGGCTTAATGATAGTGAAGTAATGATTACTCATTTATAGTTTAGTTAGGCAGGAACTGTAATAAATTTTCCAGTAGGCGGTTAAACATTTAAAACAAACATTCGCTTAGTGCATTAACATGTTCCCAAGGAAATTGACACGGGGAAAAATATCCGTTGTAATTAATAATAACAGCAAAAAATAATTGGTTTTATAGCAAAAACGATCTTTGTGCTTTATTTTCAAAAAAATTTCTGGGCAATATGGTACTTCTTGCGGAAGGATTCCAAATAACGAAGCCACCGAGAATTTATGCATCTCTGTAGAATTTTAAATCACTTCTATTCTTTACAGATGTGATATTATTCCTGTTATATATGTAAGTATTAAGATATTCAATCCTTAGATAAATTATTGGATACTGCCGATGCATAATATATGTAGTTTATTGTTTCATCTATTAATTATAATATTGGTTCACGTACTTATGTCTAATTGTAAGTTGTTTAGGATTTTCTGAAACGAAATTTGGTAGTTAATATGTGTACATACTAACCTGAAAATGTAAAATATAACTCTCAGTTGATCATAACATCGTTGGCAATGCAATCTATGATAGGGCGAGAACTTTTCAGAAAACTCTTTCACCTTGAATCATAGAGTTTCTCTTAAGAGTATTAAATTATCGTGGTGTCGCTTTATCGCAAAAACTGTTGTTGCAAGCAAGGGCATAAATTAAACCACGTTTGGCAGAAATGGTAGAAAAAAAGTGGTTTATAACGTTAAATGTCATTCCATGTCGATACAAAGCGAAAGAGATTGACAAGCGGTCGTATAGAATTAAAAGTGTTAAACTTTTTGAGAAAATGTGTGAATATAGAATATCTCTTTTGTTATTTCGTATTGGACGTAATCGCGAATGTATAACTAAGATCAGCAAGAGATTTATTTGAAAAAGTTTTCCATGCCTTCTACAGTCGCAGAATTGTCGAGATTCCTTAGATTTCGATTTATTTCATTTAGACACGACTACTTCAACGAGCAGAATAAGCGGAAGGTGAAACACTTAACTACACGTATTACATATCAGCATTTTTCAGTAATTTACCTAACAACAATTATAGAAATATGTTCCCCAAAACAGTCTTGTAGAGTCCCAGTGTCAAAAGGTCTTCAGAAAATACAAGACTATCGGCTTCGCAGATCGAATTACTTTTGGCGAAACGAAATATATTTCATTTACAAGGAATTTTATAGTTTTTTTCACACCATAGGAAGTCGTCATAACTTCCGTCAAAGGAACCGACCACGAATCTCCACAAACAGTTCCGAATACACCCGATTATGGCCGGTTACACACTGGGCGGCTGCAGCCGCGGTGGAAAATTTGCCGTCGCCGTTGTTCCACTAGTGGGAGCTTACACACTGGACAGTAGGGAAAAACACGCGGCAGAGCTGCCGTCTACGGCAGGTATGCAGCCACCCGCTTGCCACTACATTCGACGGTAGTTTAGCCGCTCCAGTCCAGGTAGTGGTCCATGCGATCAGATAGGCGCTTACACGATCGGAGGATTTTTAACCGCTTGTACGTTTTCAGTCTGTGTAAAGTTAACATTCTTTTAAATTTAAAAATCGTAATATGAGTTAAGTGGCGATAAATAATGATCTCATTTTGTTAGTGGATGAGAGACCAGTTTTTTGGGACAAAACATTAGATTCTTTTAAAGATCGGGACGCTACCAGAAACGCTTGGAAAGATGTGTGCCTTGAAATTAGGAATGATTTTGACGCACTGGAAAATGGGGATAAAATGCCTTTGGATAGTAAACATTTTGATCACATATTTACATACATTTTTACAGCTTCTCTCAGAACTTGAAATAGGTTGGATCAAATTTTATAGAAAGATTTTGATTTTTAATACTGTGTAACTTTGTCCTTATATCTTACATTATATATCCTTACATTAGAAAAGGAACACTTCCAACACAAGACCGAATTCCTGCTGTTCGATATTATAAGAGTTTTTAAATAACACAGCAGTGACGAATACAGTGAGACAAGCCGTTCAGTAAATTCGGCATCTTCGCAAATTACTATAGATTTTTCTTTGCAAAGTAATAATTATTTAAGACACTCAACATATTACAATCTAACAACAAAAGTTTAACTAATCGATTGTGCTTGTAAGGATAAAGCAAAATAGAGTAAACTCAACTGAGAAGTGTTGATTACACAGTGAAGTATATCGTATTAGTTACAAATAAATGAAAGTCTTGACCATTATATGACTAGAGTATTTTTCAGACTTTTCCTATACGCCTATTCCCTATTCATCTTAAGGAGTTTTCAACCCTAATTAACATACAATAAATATAGTCCGATTGAAATTATATAAAATTAAATGTTTAATATGGTAGGCCCATGAGAAAACTGCTTACTTCAACGTGCTTGCCATCATTTCCACACAGTTGAATACAATTTTTCAACTGGGTATTTCTCCTTTCAATTGTGTACTTTAGTTTCCCAAGTAGTTCGTCAAAATAAATATCCTAAAATAATTGTAAAAACTTGGTGTCGACGTTCCTCAAATACTCTGTTCTCCTTTGGTTGATTTGATGGATCCAAATAAGAGGATTTTTTTTCTCGTATTTCTGCGGCGACCGAACCGTTAAAATAATTTTTAAACCTAACCATCTAGCAATGATCACCAAATTAACTTTTAATTTCACAAAATGAAACTCAATTGGCAAAAGCCAGGTACTGACGCCCGACCATGTCACCTTCCACAAGCTCTTCATAGCAGCGGAAGTTTTACCGCTGAAATAGCAACGGCAGTTCTACCGCAGAATGTGTAAACACATCAAATTCTATAGGCGGTGACGGTTAATTTTCCCGCTACAGCAAAAACCGCCCAGTGTGTAACCGACCTATGGCTGTGCACGTGTAGTGACACCACACTGGGTCGGCGAGGTATCGAATTCGAGTCTACGACCTCGCGTACAGGCCGGTTTTTAGACGGTTTACAGCAATCACCTATGGGAATGCTCCCTTCATAAACTAAACGTTCCATAAACAAAAATACTTATCACAGAGAACACTTGTTACCCGTTTCGCATACATAACGGCGACATAAACATTCCTTCAAAAGCTAAATGCCCCAGATCTAACAAGTCTGAGTCAAGTGATGGTGAAACCTCCTGCTATCCCTCCTCCCTCCCCCGATGTTCTCACGATTCGTATTCGGGTTGTTCTTTGTGGCCCCATCGACGAAAAACAAAAAGCATATAATTAAATTTACGATATCCATTTCAACAGTTGAATCTCAGAAATACTGTAGTGGCTTCTGAATCTAAACAAATCAGAAGAAATTGTATTTCATAAAGCCTAAGTATTTAATCTTTGTGTGTTGCTCCCATTATAAAGGATTCTTTTTGGCTATGCTATAAGTACCACTCGTAATTCAAATATACTGCTAGATTTTGTTTCTGAGTCGTTGCCGAGGGAAGCTATAAGAGAGTAAAGCCTTTCTAACGTCGAGAAAACACAGCGTGTTTTCAAGAAATATTGAGGAGAATTTCACGCCACGCCCTAGCCTAACTTCCACTTGGCTCTTGTCTTAAATTTGTCGGAATATTGCCAAGACTCATATATTTTGACTTGACGCTCTGGCTTAAAATGATATAGGAAATATTAAATCAATGGTTTCAGAAAGTCTTTAAATTTGCGTCTATAGACACACGCACACTGAAACCAGCTAACCGGTAACGACAATTATGAATAATGCATATTATTGTTAATTTGAAATGGTAGCCCCTTCCTGCATAAATTGTTTGGTCTGCTCGCAGGAAAATATTTGAAAAGATTCCAATTAAAACGTAGGGAGGAAAACAATTTGCCGGTGCCCGGCGCTTCCAAAGGTAAAACTGCCATATAGCGCTGAAATTAAAGAGCATTCTCAAACTTAACGAGATGCATACCGCGTAATAAGCGCATCCGCAAGCCTGTTTCCTTAACTCATCAACAAAAATCCTGTGGTGCGCGACGCAATGTGCGTAAAGTGTAAACCTTATTGTTTTTACGTCTCTGTTCTTTTATAAGATGCTAACATTCCCCAGATTCGTCTTCCGTGTGGTCCTAGATATGTAGAGCAACGCGTTCATGGTTTTTATTTTTATTTTCGGGCAGCAATTAGTATCGCCGACAAGAATAATATGTACGAACTGTTTATATATATACCATATATATATACCATAAAAAGCATTTGTTTTAGTTGCAAGACGGAAGAATAACAAAAAATAGTTTCCATAGCAACTAAGGACCTGAGCCAAAAAATCATCATATATATGAAGTTTCGTTTCTTTTAGATATTTTATTATTTCTGGTGCTTCTCCAACTACGAGGGTAATTTGGAAAGTTACCTCCGTTTGGCTATAAATAAAAAAAAAACTTGGATATTAAATATATTTTATTATATACATCGTAAAACTATAGATTGTTACCATTTTCCAACATAGTCACCATTTAATTTTAAGCATTTGTCATAACATATCACTAATTTACAAATTCTTTCTTCATAAAATTTAGCCGCATGGGCACGTAGCCAATCTTTCAAAGCATTTTGAAGTTCGTCGTCGTCATCGAAGTGCTGCGATGCAAGCCACTGCTTCATGTAAATGAAGAGATGAAAATCACCAGGCGCCAAGTCGGGGCTGTAAGGGGGATGATCGAAAACGTCCCATTTGAATTGCTTAAGAACCTTTTGAGTCTTACAGACACTGTGAGGACGAGCGTTCTCATGCAGAAACACAACACCGAATGACAGCTTACAGCAACTTTTCTTTTGAATGGCTCGCATAAGTTTCTTCAAAGTTTCACAGTAGACATCTGAAGTGATTGTGACGCCACGTTTCATAAATTCAACGAGCAAAACTCCTTCTGCATCCCAAAACAGTAGTCATTACCTTCCTCGTTGAAAACGTTTGGCGGGATTTCTTCAGCTTACATGGAGAATTGTTATGGCCCCAGGCAATCGACTGCTTTTTTTTTTTTTGCTTCGGAGTTTACTTACGCCATCCACGTTTCGTCACCAGTCACAATTCTCTTCAAAAAATCTTCTCCTTCCGCGTCGCAGCGTGAAAGGAAGTTTAAGGCAGAGCCCATTCGTTTGGTTTTGTGGACCTCTGTAAGCAATTTCGGTACCCACCTAGCACAGAATTTCCGGTAGCCTAATTTATCGGAGACAACCTTGTACAATACCGTACGAGAAATTTGCGGGAATTGTTTAGAAAGTTCAGAGATTGTGAATATTCGATTTTCACGAACTTTTTCGTCAACTTTCTTGACAAGATTATTGCTCACAACAGAAGGTCTACCACTCCTCTCTTCATCATAAATGTTTGTTTGGACCCATTGCCGCACAACACCTTCACTCATAACGTTCGGACCGTATACAGTCAACAATTGACGATGAATGTCTGCTGCTGAAACGTTTTGCACCAAAAGAAATCTTATTACTGCACGCACTTTGCATGTCGAGGGATATTTTCTATTGCAGCGCTCATGTTTTAAGGTTATAACAAGACAATACGCAAAAGAACGAGGTTCGTACTCTCGCAGCTGGATGCTTATTGAATCGGGGAACATGCAGATGTGAAAATGGCGGCACTCAGAGCACGACTACTAGCGCCACGCTAGAACGGAGGTTACTTTCCGAATTATCCTCGTATAAAAAAGTTTTGGTTTTTTTTCTTTGTGTTTTAACATAATGTATATAAAAATAGCCTTAAACAGAAATCTGTGGAACCTCTCAACATTCACCTGGATAGTTGATAATATGGCCGGCGCTCATAAAATGCCTTACTCACCTAACAACGCCAAAAATAATTACACCTGAATTTTTCAACACGAACTGTTTGGTATCTGATGGGTACTAATACTCGCATGCTGAGTCGTAATAACGGTAGATTTTGATGTTCTCATAATACACAACTACAGATTCTACCTGTGTTTGTATTACGGTCTGAAATGTACTACGTGCCTAATGATGACACAACGATTATTAAGTCATTCCAATGAACGCAAACCATATGTAATAGAAATTACGTGACATAAATTCACCATCAAACTAACCTGTCAAAAGTTAAATAGCGTTGCAAAGGATTATTTAACATCTCCATAGTAATTTCCGATAAATACTCTTGTATTACTCCAATTCTAGAACACAATTATTGTCACAAAATTGTATTGTGGAAATATGGATCATATATTGGATCAAATAGACAAATTAATATGATACTCAACGCATTTACTGACCGTTAATTCATTGAAGTGGTATGGATCTATTCAACATAAGTAACATTAAGAAGAAACCTCTATTCAATGTAAAGGAATTTAGCAGATCATTTTCAACAGTCGGCTTGATTTAATTTAATTAATAAAATAATTGTTTAAAAAACATAAAAAAGCGCTCTAAAAATTTTAAAATATCTTTATACCTTGATTAGAAGAAATTAAATCTAATTGGACAATATTTTACATTACTGTTATTGGAATTTTTACATCAATTAGTTTTTTTTTGGAGTCGGTGACAGCTGTCACATCGCGCAGATCGAATTATTGAACTTTATTTGGTGATCGAGGCGAACCGAGAGTACGAACAAAAATTCCAAATATTTTACAGCATGTCGTGAGGAAGATAGTTTTATTGCGGGAGACACCTTAGGGAAACAAATTAACGGTATGTTATCTGTGGCTCGGCGTCGTTGATCATCCAGGCATATCTCTGGCGCTATAGTGTCAGTTGGTAGGCTGCATCATACAGTAAACACTTTATAGTTAGTATAATATCGGTGTATTATCTATATGTTTCAGTTTTGTTGAAAAATATTTCTAGAATTAATTGTAGGTTAGTAGTAACATGTTTTTATGTATTATTATTATTGTTTTTATCTTTTTATTTTTCTTTGCTTTGGCTGGCACCGACTCCAAAAATAACTAATTAATGTAAAAATTTCAATAACAGTAATGTAAAATATTGTCCAATTAGATTTACTTTCTTCTAAGCAAGGTATAAAGATATTTTAAAATTTTAGTGCCCTTTTTTGATGGCGGTTTTTATGTTTTTTAAACAAATATTGTAGTTTTAAAATTTTAGTGGTATCATAGTTAATTTGTATTTAAATATGCCGCAGCAGTTCTCATTTTCCGAACTTCCTGGTAGCTCAGTGGTTAAAGAGAATGCTTTAAAAATAAAATCTGTCTTTACAACAACTTTCAGAATGGGGTATTGGATGATGTGTTAAGGAATGCCAGTTTACATTTTGGTCCAGGCTGTGTTTCGATCTAATCATAACATCTGTTAAAGCTGCTGCTCGATAATCGAAACATGTAACATCTGAATACATACCACATACACAAATCTGTCTCTGGAATATATCAGTTCGTTCCGGTATCACACAGAAAATATAGATATTTAATTGGTTTTCATAATGTAAAAACTCGCGGTCCAAGTTGAAATCTGAAGTACATGTTGAGAGAATAGGATACACATACATTTTATAAATATTCTGCAATGACTTAAAAATATCTTAATTGATTTTGACGGTACTTAAAACTGTGGATTTTGTAAAGAACATTGGAAATTATAATCGATGGGGGTAAAGGAGAAGAGGCATTGGGCTTTTGTATACCTAATTTAGACTGTCTTTTCTGATTGATTTAAAGTATACATTTGTAAAATTCTATTGATATCATATAAAATTTTTAGGTGTGTATAAAAAAAATAATTAAGGGGTGTGGAGGTGAAGAGTAGTTTGATTTTTGTTAAGGTAGTGTGGACAGCATTTTTCTCTTTGTTTTAAGGTATACATGTGCAAAGTTCCATCGAAACCAGATAAAAACTGTAGAATGTTTCTCTTTGTTCTTAAGTATACATTTGCAGTGTTCCATCGAAATCTGATAAAAACGGTAGGTATCTATAATGAACAGTGGAAATTAGGAGGGGTGGGGGTAGAAGGGAAGGGTGTTGGTCTTCTGCAACCTAATTTAAACACAATTGTTATGTATTTTCTAAAGTATACGTGTGCAAATTTTCTTCAGAATCAGATAGAAACTGTGCTTTGTATAGATTCAAGTGGTGGAAAGGGGGAGAGAGGTTTGGCTTCTCTAAACCAAATGCAGACAGTATTTTTCTATTTGTTTTAAAGTATACATGTGCATACTTCCTTCAAAATCAGATAGAAACGGTAGCTTTATATAATGAACATTGACAGTAATAAAAGGGGTAGATAGGGGAATAGGTTTTGTGTTTTTGTCAAAGTAATGTGAGTAGTATGTTTCTTTTTCTTTTTGATTTAAAGTATACACATGCGAAGTTCCACCGAAATCGGATTAAATGTGGGTTTGTACAAACATTAAGGGATGTAAAAGGAGAGCTAGGGTAGTTTATTTTTTGGTTAGAAATCTTCTCCATAAAAAAAATACATATATGTGCCAACTTTCATAAAGGTCGGTCAAATGGTTTCAAAAAGAAAATTGACAAAAGTCAAGGGGCGGAAATGGGGAAAGGAGTTCAGTTTTTGCAAACAAAAAGCTGACATTATTTTTCTGTTTGTTTTACAGTAAAAGATTGCTAAGTTCTATCTAAACAGGATAAAAACTGTGGGTTTGTATAAAAATTAAACGGATTAATGGGGAGTGGGGGTTGTTTTTTATTTTTTGGTCAGAAACCTTCATCGTCAAAAAAATACATAAAAGCGCCAACATTCATGGTAATAGGTAAAATGGTGGCGACTGTAGCTTTTTATTTATATAAAAAAAAATTGACAAGAATTAAGGGGTTGGTAGGAGGGAGAGGGGTTGAGCTTTGTCAGACCAAATGTTGACAAGATTTTTCTGTTTGTTTGAAAGTATACATTGGCAAAGTTCAATCAAAATCAGATATGAAATACAGGTTTCTATAAAATGAAGGGGTGTAAAGGAGGTTATGGGGTGGCTTTTATTTATTTTTCGGTCAGAAACCTTCTCCATGAAATATTACAAGTATATGACAACTTTAATGGAGATTAGTTAAATGATGTCGACTATAGTTTTGTATAAAGAACATTGGCAAAAATTAAGGGGTGGATAGGGTGAGAGGGGTTCAGTTTTTTCAAACCAAATGTTGACAGCATTTTTATCTTTATTTTTTACTATACATGTCCAAAGTTCCATTGAAATCGGATAAAAAATGTGGGTTTGTATAAAAATTAAGGGAGAGAGGGGTGTTTTTTTGGGGGGTCAGAAACCTTTTCCATGAAAAATTACATGTATGTGCCAACTTTAATGGAGACCAGTTAAATGGAGTCGACTTTAGCTTTGTATAAACAACATTGGCAAAAATTTAGGGGTGGATAGGGTGGATAGGGGGAGAGGGGTTCGGTTTTTTCAAACCAAAAGTTGACAGTATTTTTCTGTTTATTTTTTGCTATACATTTCCAAAGTTCTATCAAAATCCGATAAAAAGTGTGGGTTTGTATAAAACTTAAGGGGTGTAAAGGGGTAGAAGGGGTGGTTTCTCAATTAAATTCATATGGGATCACTTTGGAGGTATACTCTATCCACTATAAAATTTCATTTAAATCGGTTCAAAATTGGCGAAGATATCGCTGAACATACATCAAAAAAAAAAAAAATTCAGATGAATTGAGAAACTCCTCCTTTTTTGAAGTCGGTTAAAACGCAAAGTATATGAGAATTTCACCCATGTGATTTTAACCATCAGGACTATTAATGCTTAGACAACAAACATTTTGGGACTAAACAAAATATCATATTAGTTTTTGCGGTGAGGAAAAGTTGGAAGAGATTACCACGTAGATGTGTCAGTTGTCTCTGTGACGATTAATGACCATAGGATCTTTTCTACAGTGATCATGTTATTGGATGGTAACTCGAGAAACCCAGCCTTCCTTCATCATCGTCGTAGTATTTGTACAATGATGCAGAGTGGTACCGGTTTGGTACCTGCAATGAAAAACGTCGCTTATGCATATGAGACCAAACCCAACAGTACTTCCTAACAACATGAGCTTGGACAAGTCCGAACGTCGAAGGGGATTTTATGAGCTTTCATAATACGTCTCTTTTTATTTATTTATGGATTTACCCCTCCTTCACGTCGAGGTCATTAGAGGTGGGATAGGACTGGGGATAAGGAATTGGAAGGAATTCGTCCATGGACTTTTGAAGGAAGCATGCCGGCTTCACCTGCAGTGATTTGGGTAAACCATAGAAAACCAAAATCTGGATGCCCGGACGGGAATTCGAACCGGCGTATAATAAACACGTCTCACGGTCATGACTACCTAAAATACTTCCCGCTATTGACTAACTTCGAAGCTTGTCAACTTTGTGACTGAACATCAAACATACCTGTCCCCTCTATGATCAAACATCGAAAGATATTGTCTCCGTCACTGGCACAAAAAGAATGTTGAGCTGTTATCGGCTTGTCAGTTCCTCTTATACAATCCCAGATAGGAAGAAAACGGAATGTAGAGTGTTCTTTCATGGAATTTATAAATAACACAATTTAGTTTATAGCAACTATAACACGGCATTGCAATTCACTGTCCATTCGTTCACCTACATCCTTCCAACGTCATCTGTGAAATCTATACACTAACACGTGACCGGAATTTCCTAAGCGTTATTGGGGCTCTCCTCCTCGGCTGATGCGTTTTGCTTTTACAAATAAGATAAAATCTCTCACTTCTTGGCTTGAAGAATAAATAGCTCGGCTGGGCAGCTGCCAACCCACTTAATCCTTTAAGATATGCTATTCTTCTCACTTAATGGAACAGCGGGCAAAAAATGTTTCCACAGCTAAGTGCGGTATCCACTCCTGCGTGGATACAAAACTCTGGCGGTTTTACCAGTTATACAAGGAATTTAGGCATTTGATTGAAGGTGACTTCCCACGACACATGCATTTGCCAGCCGTGCTGGTCTAGCTAGCAACAGCGGGTCGTGGGAAAGGAGCCGCCTCTACTGGCATTGATGGCGCGCCTCTATGCGTCGCCCAGTCGGTAAACATCAAACGCCCTGGTAGCTGAAACGACACTAGTCAATGTGGTGAGGGATAACCAGTGGTGCGTGCTGATCCGTACTATTCGGCTGCATGGCGCGGCCTACAAAACCACGGCCGTGGGTAACCACCATGAGAATGCTAGGGTGACCCGATGCGTACAATTGCTCACGCCTAACCGATATATTATTTGCTATAATATCTATTTATTATTGATATAAATTAAAACAGAAATGAATTATTGATATTTAATGCTTTATAAGATTTATTACATTATCCTTACAGTTATAAATGATATGTCAAATGAAAGAGCAACTCAAACAGTTTTATATACAAGCTTACAAGTGTTCTATGTGGACACCATTTTTCACACGGCACACATCAAGTTTGTAGCCGAGTTCTTCCCAAACGTTGAGCAGTGTGTCTTCAGTAACTGTTGCAACAGCTGCTTCAATCCTCTGTCGTAATTCAAGGAGGTCGGCTGGTAACGGAGGCACATACACACGATCCTTGATGAAACCCCAAAGGTAGAAATCGCATGGCGTTAGGTCAGGTGAACGTGGAGGCCACGCATAGCAAGCTCTGTCATTGGGCCCCTTGCGGCCAATCCAGCGGTCGGGTACAGTTACGTTCAACCAACCGCGTACTTCGTTATGCCAGTGAGGTGGCGCACCATCTTGCTGGAAAATGAAGTTCTCTGGTTCATATTGTTCCAACTGAGGGAAGAGCCAATGCTCTAGTGTATCAAGGTAAGAAGTACCAGTTACAGTCGGTTCATCAAAAAAGAAAGGTCCGTAAACTTTCCGCCGGGATACGGCACAAAAAACATTGATTTTAGGGGAGCCTCGTTGCACTTCTACGATCTCTTGAGGATTTTCTGAGCACCAGATCCGCACATTATGAGTGTTAACATGTCCACTGAGGTGAAAGGTCGATTCATCACTGAAGACAACATGATGTAGAAAATCTTCATCGTCATGTAACAACATTTCGTTAGCGAATTTGGCACGTAAACCATGGTCTGCAGGCTTTAGAGCCTGTAACAACTGTAAACGGTAAGGACGTAGTTGCAAGCGTTTCCTTAAAACTTTCCAAACAGTCGACTTAGAAATTTCTAATTCGCGACTAGCCTTCCGAACAGATTTCTTTTGGCTACGAGTGAACGACTCTCTCACTCGCTCAACAGTCTCTTCGCTAACTCTTGGTCGTCCCGCGCTCTTCCCTTTACAAAGGCAGCCTGTATCTTCAAACTGATGATACCATCTACGGATGTTATTGTCACTTGGAGGATCACGCCCGAACTTAATGCGGAACACACGCTGCACAGTAACTACAAATTCAGTCTTTGCAAACTGTAAAACACAAAACGCTTTCTCTTCACTAGTCGCCATCTTTGCTACTACCGCATTCTAGCGGATCGCAGCGGAAACATTTCACGCACATGCGCACTAGTGCCAACGAACAAAACTGTTTGAGTTGCTCTTTCATTTGACATATCATTTATAACTGTAAGGATAATGTAATAAATCTTATAAAGCATTAAAACCCCGATATTCATTTGTGGACACCCTGTATATTGACTATGGGAAGCTAAGACTCCCCTTCCAAATGGCTGGGGAAGATTTTCCGAATCGTAACCACCTGGCTATGACAAGGGTTGCTTGATATGGAAGTCTCTGAATAGACTAAGATCAGGAGTGGGCAGATCCAGAACCAACTTAGCAAGATGGGGCTATGCGGAGATCGATGATATCAAGAGCGACTGAGGAGAAGACCAGACTGTCCAGCACATGATCCAGTGTCGACTGTGTCCAGCATCCTGCTCGCAAGATGATCTATATCAGGCCTCAGAAAATGCACTGAAAGTGGCCAAGTTCTGGTCCAGTACAATTTGATGTTTGTGATTGTGTGACTGTATGTTTCTGACACGAAATAAATAAAAATTTGATATATATTGATATATGGAACAACCTAATTGGGCTATTTGAAGTGTCCTTTGACCTCAATGCACACACACTGGCGAGAGGTGGATCTAACTAAGCAATTTATTGCCCTTTCTGGTAGTTATAAGTAGTGCACCATTACCTCTCCTACACAGCTGGCGCAATACTAATGACGGATATTTCGTCCACCAACAGAGCATGATAACCTCATGATAGGTGCCGAACACCATCAAAGGGTATCAGTGTAGAAAACAAGGCGGGCAGGGCAGAATGAATGGTACTTGATGAGTAAAAATTTGGCGTTATTAAAAACTACGCTTCCTCAATTACGAAAAGACTAAGAGACTGACACAACTGACGAGGAATATGCCTTCCCCCCACACCCTTTTCCCTTCCACCCGAAAAAAAACACTCATGTTCCACCGAAAATATAGAGAAAATAATCTGTATAAAATAACGAAGAAATAAAACAATATGAAAAATTTTAAACTGTAAGTTATCGTGATGTTGATTGATACTTAAGTATTCGACAGGCTTCAATGTTATTTATAAACGTTTCTCGGGAAACAAGCTGAGTTATATTGTTATTAAAGCACAATATTTCGGCGACTTTAAGCTCCGTCGACATCTTCAGGTGCAGTTGCAAGTCTTGAAGTCTGCCTTGACAGACTTCAAGACTTGCAACTGCACCTGAAGATGGCGACGGAGCTTAAAGTCGCCGAAATATTGTGCTTTAATAACAATATAACTCGGCTTGTTTCCCGAGAAACGTTTATAAATAAACAACGCCGAGAGAAATTACATTCATTCAATGTTATTGTTTATTTATTATTATTTGTGTTGAAACAAATCTAAAAATTTACAACTACACTCAAGTTTTCATTTAGAGGTTGTTGCTGCTAGTTTGGTTTTCCGTCGGACTCATCTGACGTTAAGTTGCTCCTACTGGCACAAAATCACCGTACCGTCGTCTGCTTCAGTTTTGTTGTGCCTGGCAGCATTCAATTATGGAAACTGACAAAGAGATAGCAGAATGAGATTTCAGTAACTTCACAATGGGGTCTTGCGTGCACTCGGTGAACAAAAGAGAGCAGTACCAGAGATAATGGAAAGTTACGTGAGAGGAACGCTTCAATGCTTACTATGCAAATAACCATTAGGATTTTTATTCAGCTGTATGAGTCAGAATGAAGCGTTCAAAATGCATTTAGATTCTACTATACTCTAACAGTTTAATGCAATCGGTCAAAATTAAGTTACTGTTGCTTCAGGCTGCTGAACAAATGCCAAAACTGATATCTATTAAACTAAAATCTGCTGATTGAAGTTAGTTCGGTTATAAATTTGCTGAATTATTTAAATGCATTGTCGTTGAAGTTTCACTAGACATCGAAACTGTGCTTTATCATTAAACATTCAGATCAAAGTTTGGTACTGTTAACAACGTTGCTAAAGTAACAAAAGACTGCCCTTTTTAGTATCACATGCAGTTTGCGTACTATCTTTGAATTTTACTAACGTTGACTATTAATTTCATTACCAATCTTCGAAATGTGGTACTGAATAAAAACGGCTAAGATAAGCAAATTTGAGTATGTCAGTAGTGCTTAAAACGGGCAGTTTGGCAGTTAAATAGGAAGTACAAGGGATTCAGGTTCAATTGCAGTTATTTGACATTTTCCCGTATTCTAGGAAAATGCTGGGATGATCTCCAATCCTTGCCTCAAATAATACATATTTCAAAAACAGTTATCACGCAGGACTCTGCTAACACATTGACGATACTTCAGTTCTTTTTTGCTGTTATCAATCTCTCGACTGGTTTGATGCAATCTTCCAACCCTTCCTATCTTATGCTAGCCTTTTCATTTCGACATAACCCTTACAATCGACGTCCTCAATTATCTCCTTCATACAGTCTAATCTCTGTCTTCCTCTGCAGTTCTTACCTTCGGCTGTTCCCTCCACTAAAAAATTAACCAATGCTGCATGTCTCAAATATCCTGTCTCTTTTTTATGTAAGACTCTTCCACAAACTTCTTTCCTCACCCATCATTTTCAAAATCGTTCGTTTCGTGCTTTATCCGTCCACATAATTTTCAGCATCCTTCTATAGCACCACATTTCAAATGCTTCAATTTTCCTACTTTCTGGTATTTCCAAAGTCCACGCTTCGCTGCTATAAAGAGCGGTGTTCCACCCATAGCGTTTTAAAAAATTTGAAACTAAAAGAGTGGCCATTTTCATAAAGACTCCATTCGCTACTGCTATTCTGCTTTTAAAATCGTTCCTGCTTCGGCCATCGGTTGTAATTTTACTTCCTAAGTAACAAAATTTACTAACTTCTGCTATCGCATCTGAATCAAATTTCATATTTCATCTACTAGTATTGGTAACATTTAATCACTTTTGTCTTGCTTTGTTTTATATTTAGTCCAAGATCTTCCTTCAGTATTTTTTTCATGATATTCAATAACTTCTCAAAATCCTTAATCTGTTATACTAACAAGACAATGTCATCAGCAAACTGTAGAATACTGATTTTTTTCTCCTTAAACATTTATGCCATCTTTCTTTCACTTCCTTCATTGCTTCTTCTACATACAAGTCGAATATTAATGGAGATAGACTAGAACCTTCTCTCACACTCTTTTTAGCTGATGCATGTCTCTTATGATTATCTACTTTTAATATAGCTACTTGATTATTATAAAGATTATAAAGTATTATTCTATCTCGGTATTTCAGAACCAACTTTTTTTTAAAATTTTGAACATCTTGTGCCACCTAACATTATCAAAAGCTTTTACTAAATCAACAAACGCCATAAAAGCATCTTTTTTTATTTTTCTTTATCCGTCCTTTAAGTATTAATCTTAACATCAGAGTCGCTTCTCTTGTACCGCGGTTTTTTCTGAACCCACACTGATCTTCACCTACTATTCCTTCTACTACACATTCCATTCTTCTGTATATTATTCTGGTCAATGATTTTGAAACATTAGATGTTATAGTGCGATAATTCTCACATGTGTCAGCTTGTGCTTTCTTACGAAATGTGAAGATGACACTTGTATTAAAATCAGTGGCAGTCTCTTCTGTTTCGTAACTTTTTGATATAAGTTTGAATAATCTATCTGTTCCTTTTTATCCTAGGGATTTCAGAAGTTTTGGAGGAATCTCATCAATTCCAACTGCCTTATTTGATTTCAAATCATTCAAAGCTCTATCAAATTCTGCCCTCAAAACATGATCACTTAAGCCATCATGTCGACATTAACCTCTTTTTCTAATGCACTGTTGTTCAAATCATCTCCATCATACAGTTTCTCAATTTATTCCTTCCTCTGGTAGCTTTATGGTCTGAGCTTAAAAGAGGTTTCCTTTCGGCAGCTTTAATATTTACACCTCTTTTCTTCGTTTCTCCCAAATTCTGTTTGTTCTGCCAACATGCAACATCTACTTTACCTGTGACCATTTCCTTTTCTACGTTTTCACACTGTTCTTGTAGCCATTTTTCTTTTGCTCTTTTTGCATTTTGTGTTTATTTGATTTTTAAATTGCCTGTATTACTCTCTTCCTGCTTGAGCATGAGCATTTTTGTGCCTTTCCTCTAATCCATCAGCTCCAAATTTCTTCCGTGAACCAAGGTTTTCGGGTGGCTTGATCCCTAAAGCCTAACGAATCTTTACAAGCTTTCATTATTTCGGTCTTTAATGTATTCCATTCGTGCTCGGTCGAGCTCCTTTGAGAGTTACTTCTTAGATCCACGTCTACCATTTCTGCAAACTTTTTTCTCATGTTAGATTGTTTCAGTTTATTCACTTCCAGTCTGTTCTGCTTGTATTTACTTATTTACTCTCTTGAATTTCAGCCTGCACTTCATTACTATCAAATTATTGTCAGAGTCTATGTCTCCTCCTGGGTATGCTTTACAGTTTAGAATTTGATCTTGAATCTCTGTTTGACCATGATATAATCTATCTGACATCTTCCAGTATCCCCTGGACGTTTCCAGGTGTATATCCTTCTAGCATGATTCTTAAATAGTGTGTTCGCCACGACTGGATTATATCTTTCATAAAATTCTAATAATCTGCTTCCTCGCTCATTTCTTACTCCTAAACCAAAACTTCCAACAGTATTCTCCTCTTTTCCTTCTCCCACATGAACTAACGTGGTTGGGGCGGGCTTAGTGTCTAACCTCATCAAAATAATCCGCTCACTAAACTGTTCACAATAACTCACCCGTTTGCTTACTCTCTTATTCATTACAAATGAGAACTTGTGTGCTAATTATCCTGTAAGACCAGAAATGCTGTGCGTCCTTCCATTTAATCTCACTAATCCCAACAACATCTAATTTAAGTCGTTACATCTCCCTTTTTAAGTTTTCTAATGTACATCCCTATTCAAACTACTAATATTCCACGCTTCGACTCTTAGAATGTGTCTATCGATTCTGATGACTACTTGCTGAGCAGCCTCTACGCGGAGATCCGATTAGGAGTCTATTTTACCTCCGGAATATTTTACCCAGGAAGAAGCAATCATGATATATGTAATTTGAGAGGAGTACATAGCCTCTGGATACCCTTAGGGTATTTAATGCAGTGGTTTCTCGTTGCCTTCTGCACCCCCATGCCGTTGATAATTTCTGATTCATCCACCTTTAGGGTCTTTCCAACCCTAAGGGCAAGAGGGTGCTCTGAACCACTCTCCGCTCTTTCGCCCTCCTTTAGGAGGCCTTTGGCAAGCAGTGGGCTCTCCTTATACTGGGAATCATTCAGTCGAGAGAGCCTCGTTCATGGAAAGAGGGTGCACCACGTGAAGGAGAGGTTGACATTTGGTTGGAAGAAGCTAATATAGTCTCTCCCTTACACCCCATACTTCAGTTACACCATTAGAATTGTGCTCACTGCAGATGCGGGAGACGCGATAATTCAAAACTCTGCCACTAGGCAGCCGAACCACACGATGATCTCCCGGTCATAAAGTTCCATACGGAAAAAAACCGGTTGATTAGGTAAAATAGAAGTATGAATGAAAAAAATAAGAGTAACAGCATTAAAACCGGTAGAAAGTGATTCGATACGTGCGCATTTGGTGTTTCAAACTTCCTTAACAGATATGGATGTGGTATATGAAACGCCGTCTCTTTGTGCACAAGTCATGTTTGAGTTATTTTTAGGTTATGTAGCAGACTCCAAACCATTATTCCACCGTAGCACTGTCGCTCTCGCTGTTGGTGAAATGTTACTGTACATATCCCGTGCATCAGGGTGTAATGCACTCTGAACTATTTCGATGAAATAGTATTATTATATGGCGAAATATGATCGCAATTTACAAACTACGTCACCTGCAAGTATGTACTGTTTAATTACAAATTATAGTCGATATAGCAGTCAAACATCAGGTTCTTAGGAAAAATCGTTTCTGAAGCAAATATTGTAACGAAAAAGTTTCAAATTATTATTATTAATATTAATTTAATTGCGATGGAGCACACGCTCCGGTAGAAATTCCGTTAGTCATCAAATTCCCCTTTTTATTTTATTTTTTTATTATGTAATATAATTTGAGTGTTAAATTCCTCCCTCATCTACTTTGGCGATTCACAAATTTTAATTTAAATTCCTTCAGCATATTTTTGTAAATTTTTCATCACTTTACTTGGTAGTCCATTCCAATCCCTAACACCCCTACCCACGAAAGAAAGTTTCCCTCTCCCTTATCCACGAAATCGAACGCCACCTTGTGCTCACGGCCATCTTTCACCTTTCATGCACTACTCCTAATTTTTTGACGAATAAATCTACAAGCTCATCGTCAACAAATGCCTTGTACATTTCCAGCACTCTCTTCACTCTGCTCCTGTCCTCCAATGACTCCAAATCTCGCTCCGTTATCAAATCAAATACTGACTGGGTCCTGCAGTAATTACCACAAACAAACCTAGCCACTCGTCTTTGCACGCTCTCCAACTCCTGTATTTGATACCCAAAATGTGGGTCTCAAACTACACCACCATATTCAAACAATGGTCTGACCAAAGGTTTATAACCAAATTCCATAACTTCTCTCATACATCTTCTCATCACCTTCTGCAGTAAATTTCCACACACGTCCTTATTTTACAGTGAGAAAAGAAGAAGAAGAGTTTGTTGGATGATGGAATTGGTGGATTGAAATCGAAGGACAGCCCCAGATGGACTACCGAAGTATTATGGTCGTTGGAGGGTCAACAAAGAGACAAAAGTGTTATACTGTAAGGCGAGGACAACTGACCAACCATCGTAACACAACGAATTCCTTGGAGATCCAGTCGACTACTACCATCTGGGAAGAACGCCCCTTCCTACAGGGAGACGGTAGACCGTGGTCTTGGTATTGTCGTTGAAACATAGGTTCGACGCACAGAGGCATCTTTCAACCATCAATATGATCATTCAATGATCATTATGATAAGTGATAGGCTATTTATAATAACTCTCCACCCGCTCATATAGGCCTGTAGATCATGAATGTTTTGCACTGAGACTAAAGTCATCAACCATTTAAATGTAATGACGTATTTTTAGATTATTTTCTTACTGAAGTCAACACGCACGTAATGCAACAGTAAAACATTTCTCTGTAAATTATCTAGATTTTATTGATTAATAAATATTGTGAGCCCTTTTCAGTTATTCCTTGAGGTTCCTACATGATGAGTCAAGTGGTTAAAATTCATAACTATCTGTAATCAGTGCAAAATTCTTAGCAGTATGGCGCCCAGTAAAGAATGATCAAAACCGAACAATAAAACTTCATTACACACTACATAAAAGGAAAAATATTGAAAGAGAATTTCATGGATGATGACGATCTCCGCAAAGAAGTGTCGCGTGCCAGCCAGTGAATTGCGCTAAGCCGGTGACCCAATTACATCGATCACTGTTTTAACGCATGTTTACCCCAGTCAGCGCGTGGTAATGTATATAAGCCCGGCGCTGGAGGGGTACAGATAGAGATCGCTCGACCCACGGAATTAGTGCACTCCACTGGCTGGCGGCTCCTCACCACTCACAAACTAAGCTGACTTATTGTATTTTCTATCTTCGGCCTTAAAGATAGCTCAAGTTGTTCGGCTGCTTAAAGATTGTGACGGGGGGCTGTCAATAAATTCCTAAGACTATTAATTGTGGGACTTAGTCTGCTTAACCGCCCCCTCCCGCTCTGAAATTGTCTAACCCGAAGGTTCTAGCACCTCTCGGCAATAACCGGGGTTAGTTATAGCCACTGTAGAGGCGTTGCCGGAGTTCTAAGAGAACCGGGAACGCGACAGAAGAAATACAGTACATGACTGAAGGATTTCAGACATTGGGTTAATAGAATTACCAAACGCCTATGCACCGTGACAGCAACTAAAATAAAAAATCGTTTTGTTTAATCACTTTTGGAAAATAATTAGACATAGTGTGAAGCATAAACATAATTTCATTTAGACTGATGACAAAGATTAATTAATAGGGTTTATCCTGCTGTTATAACTTGTAACCGTGTGTGTGTATGGTGGGTTTTCTGTTGTTGTGCTGAGTGAGTCTTCGGTTGTCGGTCGCTACCCTTTAAGGCGGCGCTCGCGGGGTGGGTGGTGGTGGGTGGGGTGGCGTGATCATTGTTGAATGCCGGCCTGAGATAGTGGAAGAGGCGCCAGGCAGACAAGCTATTGATCGGCGATGGAACGAACACGCAGGGCGAGGAATGCGGCAAGCAGCCCCAACGAACCTACTTTCCGATCTGCGAGACACCCAAAGAGCCGCTCGTAGGTACATGATGAGATACCTCACATTCGTAGATACGTCAAAGATTGTGCTATAATACCGAAAGTGCAAAGCAATATCAGCATCACCCTAACAACTGCTAAATGTAAGTTGACATACACTTCGAAAAAAAAGTTTCCTTTCCTGAATCCGAAAGCCTTAATGTCATTAATTATTAATAAATATTATCGGACTTACAACTACATGCGTAAGGCAAAGACATTTCGTTTTCATGATCAAACCGAACTGTATAATTAACAATTTTTACAAAATAGTAAAAATCGTCTTCAAAAAAACACACTAAAAACATTCAAATAACTTTATACCTTGCTTAGAAGAAAATAAATCTTAATGGACAATATTACATTAGTATAATGGAAATTTTTTACATTAATCAGTTATTGTTAAAGTCGGTGCCAGTTGTTACATTGCGAGAAACGAATTACTGTACTTATAGTGAGGCGGAAATTGTTCTTGCGAGAGACAGTTTAGGGAATCAAATTAGACGGTACTTAATCTGTGGTTTGGTCTCATTGGTGGTCGAGGCATATCTCTGGCACTGCATTGTCAGCTCGTAGGCTGTATCATGCGGTAAATGCTTTACAGTTAGTATAATATAGGTGTACCATCTGTATGTTTCAGTTTGGTTGAAACATGTTTTTAGCATTAATAATCGGTAGGTAGTAACATGATTTTTAAAGTATTATTGACAATCCTTATAGCTTTCATTTTTTAGTTTTTCTTGCTTTGGCTGGCACCGACTCCAAAAATAACTCATTAGTGTAAAACTTTCTACAATAATAATATTAACTATTAGATTTATTTTCTTCTAAGCAAGGTTCAAAACTTTTGGTGTTTTTAAAGCTGTTTTTATTTTTTATAAAAGAATTATTTTGTTATTACATTTTTAGTGGTACTGTAGGTTTTTAATAAAAATATTGGACAGCAGTTATCAACAAAATCATGCAACTGAAAGATATCAGAGGCTTGAGATACGTTCGTGGTTTCACAATATGCTAACGTATGTCTTTTAGGCAATATTTCTTTTTTGTATAAATAGTTAATCACGGGCCAAATTTCTTTTTTCTCGATCACATGTTAAATATACATATAATTTCAGTACCTGTAATAAAATAAACTTCTTTCCAGAAAGTTTATATCTTGGACAGTACATCTACAAAAGGCCAAAGAATTATGAGTTATTTTCTAAAGGTCACACAATTTAGTTAACTCGGACAAGCCTCCAGTTTATGGAATGAAACTCGTACACTTTAATTTTCATTTTCAGCTGGTACAATCAAGTAACCTGCAGTCAATGAAGTTTGCTATAATATGTCGGATAATAAATGCTTCATGTCGCTATTCGTTTACAGATACGATGCAATTTTCCAATAATTGATTTATAGAACAGGATTGTTGAGCGGCGCTATAAATGTCGTGCTCACTAAAAGTATATATTTTTGGACACTGCACAGCTCGTAAAAAAACTGTAAAACTTCCAATGTATTATTTGTTATTACTTTTTAAGCTTCGATTTTTTCCCTTCTAGCGATATTCATCGAATTACCTCCATTTGATCCCTTCGGCGGGAAATTTTGTTCGTCGCGTTACCATCGGCTGTGTCGGAGCTGAGTGGCCGTTGTGGCATTATTCCCTTTGTCCGCGCCGAGAGCCGGGCCTTGTCTAGCACGGTCTTTTCGGACACACACACAAGTTTCCGGGCGAGTAGAGCGCACGAGGAGGCGTTAAATAATGGAAGCTTCATTACTGGGGCCTCGCTGGACTCGCGTTGAAAAGCGGCCTCGCTTGTTTCCACGGCTCACAGGCGCTACCTGCGGCAGATTACTACGCGTCACTGAAGACGTATGCCAACAACAGGTATTAAAACCGACACGTATTCACACTTTCACTTAACATTATTATTTTTTTTTTCTCAGTGAATTATGTACACAAGTGATAGTAAATAACTGAGTGTATAATGAAAATATTACTAAATAATCACGATAAAGCAAAGGAATTATCTGGCGGCACATAACTCTATGAATTTTTTTATTACCACTGTCAACGTTTCGAGCACTGCATATTCAGCAAGTAGTAGTATCAAGACTAATATATCGAGATAGAAGAATACCTTATCTCATATATATAAAAATTGATGTTGGCGTATATATATATAAACATCAACACCGTTTGACAGATCACCAATACAATTAGCAAATACATGTATTTTTTCATGAAGACCTTTTCTGACTAATAAAATTTAAAATCTACACCATCTCCCACTTTACAACACTTAATTTTTAAATAAACCACCATTTTTCATCTGATTTCAATGGAACTTTCACACGTGTAGTTTCAAATAAAGAGAAAAATACTGCCAACATTTGGTTTGAAAAAATCCAACCCAGCCGGCCTCGGTAGCGTAGGGGCTAGAGTACTGGCTCCTCGTGCCAAAGGTCGCCGAATCGAGTCCAGCTCATGGCATGGGTGTTTAGTGTTGTGTATGTGTGAATGTTGTGTTTGTCGAGTTGTGTTCATGTGACCATTCTTAGTCTCAACATTGTACTGGAGAAATTGAAACACTAGAAGAGTAAAATCACATTGAGCTGGCTGTATAACCTAAGTATCCGAAGGGAATTAAAAACCGCCCCCTTAATTTTTGTTGATGTTCCTTTTACAAAGACAGCCGACACCGTTTGGCCTACCACCATAAAAGTTGGCGCATATATTTTTTTTTTAATGGAGACGGTTTCTGACCAAAAAAAAATGCAAAAACCGCCCGCTCGTACCATTTATATCCCTTTATTTTATATAAACTCTCAAGTATTCATCCGATTTCGATGGAACTTTGGACGCGTATACTTAAAATAAAAGAGAAAAATGTTGTCTATTTTTTGTTTGCAAAAACGAAACCCCCCTTCTCCTTTCAACCACCTTAATTTTTGTCAAAGTTGTTTACAAAAAACTACAGGTATAGTCGACAATGTTTGACCGATCACCATGAAAGTTGGCACATATAAGCATTTTTTCATGGAGAAGGTTACTAATCAAAATATTTAAAAAACCACACCCTCTCCCCTTTAAAACCTGTTAATTCTTATACAAATGAAAATTACACACACGCATTTTTTAAAACATAGGGAAAAATACTGTTCACATTAGTTTTACGAAAACCCAACCCCTCTCCCCCTTTCCACCCCCTTAATTATTGTCAAATTTCTTCATACAAATATACAGTTTCTATCCGATTCTGAATGAAGCTTGAACACGTACATTTTAAAATAAAAAGGAAAATTCAGTCTACATTTGGTTTGCAAAGGCCGAACAACTCTCTTCCTTTACTCCCCACCCCTCTTAATTTCCAATATATATATATAAAGAAACGTACAGTTTTTATTTGATTTCGATCGAACACTGCATACATATACTTTAAAACAAAGACAAAAATAATGTCCACATTAATTTAAGAGAAAATACTCTCCCACTTTATTCTCCCTTAATTAACATACCCACAGATCTTATCCGATATCAATGGAACGTCGCACACATATACGTTAAATCTAACAGAAAAATGCTGTGTAATTTTGGTTCACAAAAAAACCAACAGATTTCCTCCTTCACCCCACCTCTTTTAATTTCTAAGGTTCTTTATAGAAACCCACAGTTTTATATCCCATCAAAATCAATGGAGCTGTTATTAATTTATGCTAGAATATTCATGAAATAAATATGTCCTATTGGCTCAATATGTACGCCACATTTTAACTTGTACCCCAAGCTTTCACTTTGTGAGAACCCATTAAAATTATGTATTTTCTGTGTGATGCCGGAACAAACAGACATATTCCAGATGCAGGTTTATGTATATGTTATGTTTAATGCCCGGATGGTACTACCATGCTCATATTAATCCGAACGACCTGAATTGCACATCGCTAACGTTCCTCCTGGGAATTATTCAACCCATTATACACAACTGCAAAGACAGTCCTATACCCAGTAGGTGGTACACTCACGCGACTATGAAAACTTGACACTTACTCGACCCACAAAAAACGAAATACTTTTCAGTTTATTCGGTTCATAAACTTGATTAGTGATTACAGTAAGGCAATAAATGTATTACACAGACATGAAATGAGTTGATTTGTACTTTTTCAATACATTTGAGAGTAATTTAGTGTCAATAACTAGTAAAAAAAAAGTCACAGCTTTCAAACAAAATGTTAGTTTTGAACAAGACGTAGCACACAAAACATTTTATGTATTACATTCGTCTTCAAGAACATAAAATAACAAGTAATTTAATACAAAAATTATGTTTTCACTGGATTAAAATTTTTGGAAACGATACAGTACTTAAAAGCAGCTGTGTGCTACATGGCACATACTAAATTTACAAAATTAATGACTTTAGTATTAATTTAACGAATCTGTTTGCCATAGCGTTCTGTTATCCGGTTCTACTCATAAGTCTATTTTTGGACCGACAAAACGTAAAAAAACATAAAGGATTATTAAATAAACGTTGCCGACAGCGTTAGATGGAATCAGAGTGATATGAGTTGGAAAAAAAAGTTTATGGATGTATTTTAGCGAAAGAAAACTGATTTTCTCTCACTACAACTAAGAAAAACTCCTTCAAATACTGAACATTCCTACTTTATTTTAAAAAATAAGAAAAAATTAGCTTATAAAAAAGTAATTTAGAGTCCAGCTTTTTCAGTATTTGATTGAAAATCAACTTCATACGTGAATATGGCAAAATATTACACATTTCACTTCCGTATTCGACTGCTGTTGCAAAGGTGGAAGGTATATCAAAATTGATGGACTGGGAGCTTCCGTAATTAACAATATTGTGCGGCTATTGGTGGTCACGAGAGGAGTTACTGATGTATATCATGTATTATGTTTCTATTTGTGGTATCAAGTTATTCTTGTAGGCCAACCTCATATTCGATCTAATGCTAATATTACTCCTACTCCTGCCGCAAGTAGATGGTAAAAAATTCTCACTGAAGTGAAAAAAAAAAACTACAATCCGGAGCAAAAGATAAAAAAAACTAAACATCAATAGTGCATGGATGAAATTTTACAAGTTGATTCTAACTCCTAGTTTAATGATGTACAGCTATCTTTTTGAACGTGTAGGTAATGTTTATCGAATTTAATGCTTCAAGGAAGTAAAAGGACAGTTCTGCGACGCGGAAAATGTCCGTGAACGAGTAGTTATGAGCCGGTAAGTCTCTAACGCTGTGGGTCGCTCAGATTGGCCGGTGCCGAGCAGGAAGATTAGTGCTAGGAAGCGCCCTGTCTCGCGGAAGAAAGGTACGCGGTTCGAGTCGGGCTTCGGGCACGATTGGTTTAATGAAGTGTTACGTTCTCTTCGTGTTGCCCGTACATCGGAAGACTAACAGCACATGATTGACTGATTGGGAAGTTAAAATAACTGATTTGTTGCCTGAATAGATTAAATAATCCAAATTCCTTTTCGTCATTGTTTTTTCAGTAGAGTCTTTAATATATCTTTGTAATGGACACGGGAACTATTAGCTGTGTAAGAACAAATTTAGGTCTCACTATTTAAGTAGGATCGATTCCACGTTCACTAAAGTCATTCTGGGAACTCTACGAAAAAACCGAAGTCTCGATGGCTGGACCAGTGAATTTGAAATGGTTACTACCTAACTTCCGATGCAATTAGTTATGAATCACCTACTACGCTGGGATTTTCATTCATGCATTTTGGTTTGAAAGTGGAGCTCTGAATTTTTTATAATAATAGAACCATAAAAACACAGAATTATTCCATGTAAGGTATAACTCAGTCTTTTAACTGAGGAATGCTTGGAAATGTTTTGATACAATTTCAAACTAGTCTGCTTGGCAGTTGTTGACTGTAATGCAATGCAGACCTCTTTGTATCTGTAGATTTTGATATACTGAATCCTGTGTGTGGTGAATTAAAAGCCGAATTAATTTCATAACCATGGAATTTGTAAAACTTTTCATAAAAATCAGCTTGTAAATATTTATTTGAAACACTGAAAGAAATGCGCTTCATACTGGAAGTAAATTATTGATTGGTATTCGTTTACCTAAACTAACCACTAAAAGATTTGTTTTCCACTGTCTCAGAAGATCGAAATTTAGTCATATTAACCAATAAACATTTGGAAAAAAGAGGAGCGCTTGTATACGAATCTTACGTTCAATTCATCCAGAGCAAATTTTTGTCAGATACCAAATTACAAAAAGATTTCGTCCCAAGGTGAAAATATAATGGTAAAAGAACTTGTTAAAACACTGATTCTTGCTTTGTTTGAAGTTTTGGATAGAAAAAGAAATATTATGTAATCCAGTAAAGATTACGTGCCAGATGAGAAGACAACACTACGTGGAGCAATAAACTATAATACAGTTTTATAATGTATCACTCTTACTCTCCACAAGTGGTGTGTGAAACGGAAATTGTGATCGAAAGCAGATATTTTGTTGTTTACATAGAGCATTAAACCGCTCAGTGTTTCCTCGTCCGAAATTCGTTTCCTGCGACGATATTCTAGCTGCCTTAATAGCTCACAGTGTTTAATCTCATGGAACTGTATGTTTGTTATGATACTATTGCTGAGAGTAGCATCATTATGTCTCTGCGCTAGTTTTGAATAAAACTAGTAGCTACAGAGTAGTGAAAAATTTGATAAGCGAGGACAAACGATTGAATTTTGTAATTACTGTTGCAACATGATGATAAAATGATAGCTACGTAATATGATTAATAAATCGTTTTCCGATGTTTGCATAGATATATATATACTCAATAATGCTGAGTGATTTCTCAGTAGCTGTACTGTAATCTCATTTCTGTTATGTGGATTTTTTGCGGTGCAACTACGACGGTTAGATTCAGATGTTTAAGCAGTAAAACGGTTTACATTCCTACTTACAGTTGCAGTGTTCAGTTAAAAATTTTAAAACGTGGCTTGTAGTCTATTTTAAAACCTTCTTAAGCCAAGCATATTTTATGCCACCAGAAATTATCCACCACAATTATTTGACGGTATATTGCAATGCCGGAGCGTGATATAACCGGTAACGTTCTGGTCTTACATTCGGGAGGACGCAGATTCCAATCCCTGTTCGGTCATCGAGATTTTAGCTATCTATGATTTCACCAAATCACTCCAGGTTAATGTCGGGGTGGTTTAATCAAATAGCCATGAGCGAATTTCATCCTTGCGTTAAGTACTTTCCCACCTCTAATGACCTCGACGTCGACGTTACATATGAGTTGATGTATGATACTAAAAGGTTTCACATTTTGAAGCTTCCCTGATTTTGAGATAATTCTTGTTCTTGTTCTTCATCTTCCAATGTAGTGTTAGAACAGCTGGGCTGTTACAGTCTCAATATAATTCTTGATTTGATCAAATGGAATCATATAAAGAGAATCACTCGAAACAGAGTCTCAATAGTTATGCCGCCGTATCGCTCTCGGACTAGAAAAAGAATGAAAAAATCATTAATTTTAAAACTATATATAGTACCCGTAAGTTCACGAATATTTGAGGAAGAGCAAGACAAATGATTTTCAGGAGAAGCTTGTTTTCCAAAAAAACTTCAGATGATAGGGAAGAGATCCATAGTCAGGTGGGAGCGATCGGGTGGTACCGGGTTCATTTTTTCCCCCTTTAACATTTTGGTTAATGTTTATTGTTGAGAATATATACTTGTCATTAGTCATTACCAACGGTTCCTCACATAAATATGTTTATAGTAATGTAGACCACAGCAAATGTGTGTTCTTAAGAAGTACATTTAACTGAAAAATGAAAGTTCAATACAAAGGATTAGAGCAACAGACTACAGAGCATATTCCAAGAAGCTTAACCACTACCGAAAATCCTCTTTTCTGTTATTCCTCTAAAACTATCAATATTAGGATCTTATTGATAATCCAGAAAATTACTCATTTTTTGATTGTTTTTGCATTCCCGCTAGCCCGCCGAAAGAGATACAGAGCTATGAGCCTAGACTTCAATATCTTTCTGTTTAGATAACTCTGTTGCGTGGTTCCTTCCAATATGTAGAAAGTGGTTTGTCAGAGATCGCGACCATGCCTTATCAGTATATATTGACAACTGCGACAAACTTTTACTCTTCGATTTATCACATCTTAACGTTTCAGCCAACCTGTCGTAGCTTGAATGAGTCTATCTTTTGCTCGGTTACACTGTAGCACTCACACTTGAACCTTGATTCAAATAATTTTCAGTGCCTTTCTTACATTCTCAGACAGAAAGAATATTTGTATGGAATTTATGGGCTTATTTCATACACAATCTCGACAATAAGCTTTAAAACAGGTGACGACTGATAAAAATTCCAGCGCTTGTTACTCATTCAAAGAAAGAGTTGAATATTTGAGTGAAGTAACGTGTGACTTATGTCTGGTAGCAGAGTATCAGGAAAGTGAAAACAAGTTATTTATAGAAACGGGGAAGAAGGAAATTCTTATTTCCGCAAAGCGGAACGATTAGCTAGTGACCTAGAATTTAATCATTCCTCGGGATAAGTTACTAGTTGAAAAGATCTTGGACATTACAAATACAGGAGTGACGAATTTCCTAATTATGAATTGTGAGACACCTTCATTCTTATCGTTGAAATTAGCAGTTTGGTATTTATTGAAACAAATAAAACTAAGTACTCTAAAATCTGGAAATAACTCTTTAAATCACTCAGGATGTCCTAAATTATAAATGAACAAACTTTTTACCTTAGTAGGAGTGGAAGCCTTTGGAATCGAGGTTCAATTCTTGTAATTTCACATTAAAATAAATGACTTTCTCCTTTAGTTTTCTGTCTCCTTTATTTAGTTCTGTCGCGATCTAATCGCTTCGTCTCCGCAAACCTATTATAACAACGCGGTCTGCTTTATATATTTTAATCTTCGTTCCTCAACTATTCCCGCCACTAACAGATGATCCAATGACGTTCTGAACTGTGGTAGTAAGAGAGTCCTCTTTTTGCGGTGAGACCTTCCAACAAATTGCTTTCCTCGGCCATCTTACACAAAAAAAATGTTATTTCATACTTCACCTGTCCGCATGCATGTGAGTATGAGCGCATTCTTCTATGACGATACATTTCGGTAGTTAAAATTGTCTTACTTAGCAGTTTCTCTACCGCGACTCACTGTGATCGATCCATGCTGCGATAGCAAGATTTTCTGGATGCTAACTGTATTGTTGTCAGTCAGAGGTTGTTTGATATTTGATCTTTCAAGCTATTGTGGTTTATATATAATCTGCAGTTTATGATCCTTTTAGTTTTTTTGCCAATACACAACGCTTAAACAAGCTGTTTTTAATGCAAGCTATTATTCATATCAGACCGATGGGATAAGGACATACGCAGGGTTGTCGGAGTTAACTGGCAGAGGATTGTCCAAGATCGTGCGATTTGGAGAAGACTGCTCAATTTATATCTGAAATCATGACTTTAAGAGGCCACATCAGAAAATGACTGAACTGACTGATAATGGTTATTCATGTCTATTTCTTTCTGTCACTGGGTACTGTAACACTTAAACTTAAAATTAATAAACAAGAAATTGATGAATGAGGAAAGGAAATGCTATACAGCCAAATGTGTGGCTGTTAACTGCCATCTTTGGCAGTTCTCACGTGCTGGCGCTTTCCGAGTTCGGTTAGAGGTCTCAGATGCGGACCCGGATGTAGAGTAGCTAGCGCCTAGCTCTTGCGCTCCGATAGTAGACGGTTCGAGTGCGGCATCAGACATGATTGATCTTAATAAAGTGTTTTCTTGTATGGACAAAGACGCTTTAGCAATAAAGTAACTTTTATCACTTAACTGAGAAAATTGCTCCTTGTTAGGGTTCAGTTGAGTTATTATTATGTGTGGTATATATCGCAAAGTCGTTGATAAGGTTGGTTGACTAAGAAAGAAAAGGAATTCGACAACAGTATTTATAGAAGTAATCAATTCTCTATTCGCCTGAAGTGATTACGGGATTTTATTTGAAAACAAAAATCTTGATTGCCGAAGGATGAATTTAACTGAAACTGTTCTCTTCCTAATGAAATTGCCCAACGTTACCAGTTACTCACTAGTTTCAGTTTATTTATTTATGAATGTTAGCAAAACGTTTAATACGGCTTTCCGTGTACTCCTCTGACCTTCCGTCTATAGGCTTAAAAGTCCCTCACAATGTTCTGACTGAGTGCTTCAGGAGTTCCCAATATTTAAACGTCTGACAGAAAGTGTTTCTGGTTATTCAGACGGAGGCATCATTACAAGCGTTTCTTGTTTTTTTTTCATGTAGTGTACTAGGTTTTTAGAAATTAGCTACATGTGGGCAGTTTCTAAAGTTGTCTAGGCTTTTTAATCGCTGTTCGTACGTAATTTCTGATGGAAGTACAAATACTTTATCAAATACAGTTAAAAACGGTGTTAGAAATTTTGCTGGTAGAGTAATGTTAAGACGATTCAAAATATAAATGTGGGACTGTCCATGTTTTTGCGGTACCCATTCTGTTCTATTTATCTTATGTACGAAAAAAGGAAAAAAAAATTACTAACAATATAAAGCATCTTTTTATCCACTTATTAGAACTGTATTTGAAACAATAATTTCGATCCGAATGACACTGAAAACAATTGTACTGGAGCTCATTAATATCCGCTATCTCTCCACGAAAATATAGAAATTCCTACGAAACAGAATATTTTGTGAAATATTGCCATGATGTGTTTTTTTCAATGTCAGAAATTAACTTATTGTTAGTTCAAAACCCTAAAAATTACTGACTGTTTATCACAGGGACTAGTGGTATAATAAGAAACTATGACTGGCTTGGAATGCGATCGAAGTAAAAGTGATGTTTTGAATGGTTTTAGGCTGTGCAGCTATAATGTTATACTGCGTCTGGAAGGAAGGCGGAAGTTTGCAGCGTAATATTTGGACATACACGTCAAGTGTTATCTTTCCTCTTTCAAAATCGCCTGCCCAGCTGAGACATTAATTACCCCGGTACTGTTCCACCCGTGGCTTGAGGAGTTAGGACTCTTCAAATTTCTATACGTTCTCCTGAATCTCATTAGAATGTATCAAATGTAGGACGGCCAATCCTTTTCTCCAGGACCTGCAGTTCAAGGTGTAATCCTAGCCATGAACGTTCTGAGATAGCTCAATTGACCAAACACAACTTGAACGGAGAATATAAATTTATATAGCAGGTGCCTTAATCACTGAGCTACCAGAATGCTCAATGAGGAGATACTTTAAACTATAGGGCGTGTCTTGAGATTTCATTGCGACAAGTTCGTAATTACAGAAGGCAGTTCTAGAACCAATAAATGTTAGAATATTTCATCTTAGCTATTAATCTGTAAATGACATTCTTTCTGGTGGATCTGCTCCTTGATCAAGTAGAATAACATGTAAGAGGCTTTTTTTTTTTTTAGTAATATATCTTTCAAAATTTGACTCTCGTTCACACATAAGCGAAAGATAGGGCCCACGCTTCCTCCTTGAGCCGTATTTCTTTTCGTTTCTTTAAAAAAAAAAAAAAAAAAAAAAAAAAAAAAAAAAAAAAAAAAAATGAATATAAGACTTCTGGAAATTATTAACATTACTGATATTAAATCGTTAGTTAATTTATTTTTACGAAAAGATGGGAAATTTTCACGTTTGTTGATAAGGAAACTGATCAGCACTGCTTTTTATTTTGGTTTAACGTCGCTTCAGTACACAGTGAGATCAGTACAAGATCTGTAAGAAAGAGGGAGTTTAAATACACTTCAGATTTGCGAGCTAATAACATGAAAAATGTTCAAATGGCGTACCGTATCTAATTTGAAAAGTGTCATTGTAAATCTACTTCTTTTTATCAAATCATTCCAACTTTACAGTTACATGTTTCAATAACAATAGATTTTTCAGTAATTTTATGGATTCCATCATAGACAAAATAGGAAAATAAATGCTTTTTTCTTTTTGGATGTGTCCTTAGGCACAGTCAACGTCCAGGTCACTAGAGGCGGAAAAGGACTGGGGGCAAGGAATGGATAGGAAATCGGTCATGGCGTTTTAAAGGAAGCATCCCGAAATTCGCCTGGAGTGATTTGGGTAAAACCAAATCTGGATACCCAGACGGGGACTCAAACCCGCGTCCTCCTGAATGCAAGGCCATGGCGTTACTGTTCATCCACCACACTCGTTTAAAAAAAAAAAAAAAAAAAAAAAAAAAAAAAAAAAAAAAAAAAAAAAAAAAAAACTGAAACTAGTGAGTAACTGGTAACGTTGGGCAATTTCATTAGGAAGAGAACAGTTTCAGTTAAATTCATCCTTCGGCAATCAAGATTTGTTTTCAAATAAAATCCCGTAATCACTTCAGGCGAATAGAGAATTGATTACTTCTATACTGTTGTCGAATTCCTTTTCTTTCTTAGTCAACCAACCTTATCAACGACTTTGCGATATATACCACACATAATAATAACTCAACTGAACCCTAACAAGGAGCAATTTTCTCAGTTAAGTGATAAAACAGTTACTTTATTGCTAAAGCGTCTTTGTCCATACAAGAAGAAAATAACACTTTATTAAGATCAAGCATGTCTGATGCCGAACTCGAACCGTCTACCATCGGAGCGCAAGAGCTAGGCGCTAGCTACTCTACATCCGGGTCCGCATCTGAGACCTCTAACCGAACTGTGAAAGCGCCAGCACGTGAGAACTGTCAAAGATGGCAGTTAAGCACACATTTGGCTGTATAGCATTTCCTTTCCTCATTCATCATTTCTTGTTTATTAATTTTAAGTTTAAGTGTTACAGTACCCAGTGACAGAAAGAAATAGACATGAATAACCATTATCAGTCAGTTCAGTCATTTTCTGATGTGGCCTCTTAAAGTCATGATTTCAGATATAAATTGAGCAGTCTTCTCCAAATCGCACGATCTTGGACAATCCTCTGCCAGTTAACTCCGACAACCCTGCGTATGTCCTTATCCCATCGGTCTGATATGAATAATAGCTTGCATTAAAAACAGCTTGTTTTAAGCGTTGTGTATTGGCAAAAACTAAAAGGATCATAAACTGCAGATTATATATAAACCACAATAGCTTGAAAGATCAAATATCAAACAACCTCTGACTGACAACAATACAGTTAGCATCCAGAAAATCTTGCTATCGCAGCATGGATCGATCACGGTGAGTCGCGGTAGAGAAACTGCTAAGTAAGACAATTTTAACTACCGAAATGTATCGTCATAGAAGAATGCGCTCATACTCACATGCATGCGGACAGGTGAAGTATGAAATAACATTTTTTTGTGTAAGATGGCCGAGGAAAGCAATTTGTTGGAAGGTCTCACCGCAAAAAGAGGACTCTCTTACTACCACAGTTCAGAACGTCATTGGATCATCTGTTAGTGGCGGGAATAGTTGAGGAACGAAGATTAAAATATATAAAGCAGACCGCGTTGTTATAATAGGTTTGCGGAGACGAAGCGATTAGATCGCGACAGAACTAAATAAAGGAGACAGAAAACTAAAGGAGAAAGTCATTTATTTTAATGTGAAATTACAAGAATTGAACCTCGATTCCAAAGGCTTCCACTCCTACTAAGGTAAAAAGTTTGTTCATTTATAATTTAGGACATCCTGAGTGATTTAAAGAGTTATTTCCAGATTTTAGAGTACTTAGTTTTATTTGTTTCAATAAATACCAAACTGCTAATTTCAACGATAAGAATGAAGGTGTCTCACAATTCATAATTAGGAAATTCGTCACTCCTGTATTTGTAATGTCCAAGATCTTTTCAACTAGTAACTTATCCCGAGGAATGATTAAATTCTAGGTCACTAGCTAATCGTTCCGCTTTGCGGAAATAAGAATTCCTTCTTCCCCGTTTCTATAAATAACTTGTTTTCACTTCCTGATACTCTGCTACCAGACATAAGTCACACGTTACTTCACTCAAATATTCAACTCTTTCTTTGAATGAGTAACAAGCGCTGGAATTTTTATCAGTCGTCACCTGTTTTAAAGCTTATTGTCGAGATTGTGTATGAAATAAGCCCATAAATTCCATACAAATATTCTTTCTGTCTGAGAATGTAAGAAAGGCACTGAAAATTATTTGAATCAAGGTTCAAGTGTGAGTGCTACAGTGTAACCGAGCAAAAGATAGACTCATTCAAGCTACGACAGGTTGGCTGAAACGTTAAGATGTGATAAATCGAAGAGTAAAAGTTTGTCGCAGTTGTCAATATATACTGATAAGGCATGGTCGCGATCTCTGACAAACCACTTTCTACATATTGGAAGGAACCACGCAACAGAGTTATCTAAACAGAAAGATATTGAAGTCTAGGCTCATAGCTCTGTATCTCTTTCGGCGGGCTAGCGGGAATGCAAAAACAATCAAAAAATGAGTAATTTTCTGGATTATCAATAAGATCCTAATATTGATAGTTTTAGAGGAATAACAGAAAAGAGGATTTTCGGTAGTGGTTAAGCTTCTTGGAATATGCTCTGTAGTCTGTTGCTCTAATCCTTTGTATTGAACTTTCATTTTTCAGTTAAATGTACTTCTTAAAGAACACACATTTGCTGTGGTCTACATTACTATAAACATATTTATGTGAGGAACCGTTGGTAATGACTAATGACAAGTATATATTCTCAACAATAAACATTAACCAAAATGTTAAAGGGGGAAAAAATGAACCCGGTACCACCCGATCGCTCCCACCTGACTATGGATCTCTTCCCTATCATCTGAAGTTTTTTTGGAAAACAAGCTTCTCCTGAAAATCATTTGTCTTGCTCTTCCTCAAATATTCGTGAACTTACGGGTACATATATAGTTTTAAAATTAATGATTTTTTCATTCTTTTTCTAGTCCGAGAGCGATACGGCGGCATAACTATTGAGACTCTGTTTCGAGTGATTCTCTTTATATGATTCCATTTGATCAAATCAAGAATTATATTGAGACTGTAACAGCCCAGCTGTTCTAACACTACATTGGAAGATGAAGAACAAGAACAAGAATTATCTCAAAATCAGGGAAGCTTCAAAATGTGAAACCTTTTAGTATCATACATCAACTCATATGTAACGTCGACGTCGAGGTCATTAGAGGTGGGAAAGTACTTAACGCAAGGATGAAATTCGCTCATGGCTATTTGATTAAACCACCCCGACATTAACCTGGAGTGATTTGGTGAAATCATAGATAGCTAAAATCTCGATGACCGAACAGGGATTGGAATCTGCGTCCTCCCGAATGTAAGACCAGAACGTTACCGGTTATATCACGCTCCGGCATTGCAATATACCGTCAAATAATTGTGGTGGATATTTCTGGTGGCATAAAATATGCTTGGCTTAAGAAGGTTTTAAAATAGACTACAAGCCACGTTTTAAAATTTTTAACTGAACACTGCAACTGTAAGTAGGAATGTAAACCGTTTTACTGCTTAAACATCTGAATCTAACCATCGTAGTTGCACCGCAAAAAATCCACATAACAGAAATGAGATTACAGTACAGCTGCTGAGAAATCACTCAGCATTATTGGAGTATATAATATATCTATGCAAACATCGGAAAACGATTATTAATCATATTACGTAGCTATCATTTTATCATCATGTTGCAACAGTAATTACAAAATTCAATCGTTTGTCCTCGCTTATCAAATTTTCTCACATACTCTCTGTAGCTACTAGTTTTATTCAAAACTAGCGCAGAGACATAATGATGCTACTCTCAGCAATAGTATCATAACAAACATACAGCTTCCATGAGATTAAACACTGTGAGCTATTAAGGCAGCTAGAATATCGTCGCAGGAAACGAATTTCGGACGAGGAAACCTGAGCGGTTTAATGCTCTATGTAACAACAAAATATCTGCTTTCGATCACAATTTCCGTTTCACTACACCACTTGTGGAGAGTAAGAGTGATACAATTATAAAACTGTATTATAGTTTATTGCTCCACGTAGTGTTGTCTTCTCATCTGGCACGTAATCTTTACTGGATTACATAATATTTCTTTTTCTATCCAAAACTTCAAACAAAGCAAGAATCAGTGTTTTAACAAGTTCTTTTACCATTATATTTTCACCTTGGGAACGAAATCTTTTTGTAATTTTGGTATCTGACAAAAATTTGCTCTGGATGAATTGAACATAAGATCCGTATACAAGCGCTCCTCTTTTTTCCAAATGTTTATTGGTTAATATGACTAAATTTTCGATCTTCTGAGACAGTGGAAAACAAATCTTTTAGTGGTTAGTTTAGGTAAACGAATACCAATCAATAATTTACTTCCAGTATGAAGCGCATTTCTTTCAGTGTTTCAAATAAATATTTACAAGCTGATTTTTATGAAAAGTTTAAAAGTTTTACAAATTCCATGGTTATAAAATTAATTCGGCTTTTAATTCACCACACACAGGATTCATTATATCAAAATCTACAGATACAAAGAGGTCTGCATTGCATTACAGTCAACAACTGCCAAGCAGACTAGTTTGAAATTGTATCAAAACATTTCCAAGCATTCCTCAGTTAAAAGACTGAGTTATACCTTACATGGAATAATTCTGTGTTCTTATGGTTTAATTATTATAAAAAATTCAGAGCTCCACTTTCAAACCAAATACATGAATGAAAATCCCAAGCGTAGTAGGTGATTCATAACTAATTTCATCGAAGTTAGGTAGTAACCATTTTAAATTCACGGTCCAGCCATCGAGACTTCGGTTTTCGTAGAGCTCCCAGAATGACTTTAGTGAACGTGGAATCGATCCTACTTAAATAGTTAGAGACCTAAATTTGTTCTTACACAGCTAATATTTCCCGTGTCATTACAAAAGATATATTAAAGGACTCTACTGAAAAAATAATGACGAAAAGGAATTTGGATTATTTAATCTATTCAGGCAACAAATCAGTTATTTTAACTTCCCAATCAGTCAATCATGTGCTGTTAGTCTTCCGATGTACGGGCAACACGAAGAGAACGTAACACTTCATTAAACCAATCGTGCCCGAAGCCCGACTCGAACCGCGTACCTTTCTTCCGCGAGACAGGGCGCTTCCTAGCCACTAATCTTCCTGCTCGGCACCGGCCAATCTGAGCGACCCACAGCGTTAGAGACTTACCGGCTCATAACTACTCGTTCACCGACTTTTTCCGCGTCGCAGAACTGTCCTTTTACTTCCTTGAAGCATTAAATTCGATAAACATTACCTACACATTAAAAAAAGATAGCTGTACATCATTAAACTAGGAGTTAGAATCAACTTGTAAAATTTCATCCATGCACTATTGATGTTAGTTTTTTTTATCTTTTGCTCCGGATTGTAGTTTTTTTTTTTACTTCAGTGAGAATTTTTTACCATCTACTTGCGGCAGGAGTAGGAGTAATATTAGCATTAGATCGGAATATGAGGTTGGCCTACAAGAATAACTTGATACCACAAATAGAACATAATACATGATATACATCAGTAACTCCTCTCGTGACCACCAATAGCCGCACAATATTGTTAATTACGGAAGCTCCCAGTCCATCATTTTTTGATATACCTTCCACCTTTACAACAGCAGTCGAATACGGAAGTGAAATGTGTAATATTTTGCCATATTCACGTATGAAGTTGATTTTCAATCAAATACTGAAAAAGCTGGACTCTAAATTACTTTTTTATAGCTAATTTTTTCTTATTTTTTAAATAAAGTAGGAATGTTCAGTATTTGAAGGAGTTTTTTCTTAGTTGTAGTGAGAGAAAATCAGTTTTCTTTCGCTAAAATACATCCATAAACTTTTTTTTCCAACTCATATCACTCTGATTCCATCTAACGCTGTCGGCAACGTTTATTTAATAATCCTTTTTTTTTACGTTTTGTCGGTCCAAAAATAGAATTATGAGTAGAACCGGATAACTGAACGCTATGGCAAACAGATTCGTTAAATTAATACTAAAGTAATTAATTTTGTAAATTTAGTATGTGCCATGTAGCAGACAGCTGCTTTTAAGTACTGTATCGTTTCCAAAAATGTTAATCCAGTGAAAACATAATTTTGGTATTAAATTACTTGTTATTTTATGTTCTTGAAGACGAATGTAATACATAAAATGTTTCGTGTCCTACGTCTTGTTCAAAACTAACATTTTGTTTGAAAGCGGTGACTTTTTTTTACTAGTTATTGACACTAAATTACTCTCAAATGTATTGAAAAAGTACAAATCATCTCATTTCATGTCTGTGTAATACATTTATTGCCTTACTGTAATCACTAATCAAGTTTATGAAACGAATAAACTGAAAAGTATTTCGTTTTTTGTGGGTCGAGTAAGTGTCAAGTTTTCATAGTCGCGTGAGTGTACCACCTACTGGGTATAGGACTGTCTTTGCAGTTGTGTATAATGGGTTGAATAATTCCCAGGAGGAACTTTAGCGATGTGCAATTCAGGTCGTTCGGATTAATATGAGCATGGTAGTACAAATGTTCAAAATTTTAAAGAAGTCAGGTCCAAACTACCGAGATAGAAGAATATTTTATAAGAATCAAGTAGCTATGATAAAAGTAGAGAATCATGAGAGACACGCATAAGTTGAACAGGGTGTAAGACAAGGTTGTAATCTACCCCATTAATATTCATCTAGTATTTAGAAGAAGCAATAAAGGAAGTGAAAGAAACATTTTAATATGGCATAAGTGTTCAAGGAGAAAAAATCAGTATGCTACGATTTGCTGATGGCATTGTCCTATTAGCAGAACAGGCCGAAGATATCGAGAAGATTCTGAAAGTTATGAACAAAATACCGAGGAAGATTTTGGACTAAATATAAACCAAAGCAAGACAAAGTGATGAAACGTAGCAGAAATGATACCAATAATAGTATATTCAATATAAAAATAGGCTCGGATGCTATAGAAGAAGTTAGTGAATTTTGCTACTTAGGAAGTAAAATTACAACAGATGCCAAGAATGATGTTAAAAGCAGAATAGCACTCGCAAAAAGAGCATTCATGAGAAAGAGAAATCAGTTTCAAATATTAATCTAGAACTCAGAAAGAACTTTTTAAAACCTTTATGCGTGGAGCACAGCACTTTATGGCAGCAAAGCATGGATTTTGGGAATACCAGCAAAATGGAAAATTGAAGCATTTGAAATGTGGTGCTATAGAAGGATGCTGAAAATTAAGTGGAAAAATAAAAGTACGAAACGAATGAGTTTTTGAAATGATTGGTGAGGAAAAAAGTTTGTGCAACTTACAGAAAGAAGACACACGATGGTAGGTCATATTTTGAGACTTGCAGAATTGTTTAACTTGTTAGTGGAGGGAACAGTTGAAGGTAAGAACTGCAGAGGATGACAGATATTAGTATATATGAAGCAGGTGGGTTGTAAGGGGTATGTTGAGATGAAATGGTTAGCACAAGGTAGGAAGGATGGAGGATTGCATCAGACCAGTTGAGAGACATACCCTGCTAGGTAACTTGGCCACGTCATTCTGCAGCTGTTCACAGTTTTCTACCGTTTTGACACTGATATACAACATTATACCATCTGCAAACGACCTAAGGGAGCGTGCACAAACTATGTGGCTCTGTCCGGGGGAGGAGGCGAGGGGTAGGCTCGAAGGCTACTCTGGGCTACGTGGGGGGAGGGGGGTTCCGAGCCAGGCCACGTAGCTATCTTTTCATAACATTTTTCACAGTTAAACTGAGGAACGGAACTCACACACCAGCATTCCCCTTAGTTAATTATGTCCGTATGTAATTTACAATAGTCTGACAAGAGAAAACAGTACAAAATGTCTTCTGGAATCAAAAGGGAAAAAAAAACTACGTGCTACGTAAAAGGGGGGGGGGTGTAGAGGTAAAAGCCACGTAGGGCTATGGGGGAGGGGGGGGAGGAGGAGTTCACAGGAAGCCAAAAAGGAGCTATGTGGTTTATGCACGCTCCCTAACTTCTGACTCTAAACCAATAACACTATCATTCATTAGAATAATGATTAGAAATAGTATCAATACACTATCCCGTGGCACACTCATTTTCACCTCTTGTGATACTGTATTTCCTACCATATGACCTTGCTTTCTATTTTTTATGAAATACTCTACTCAGCGAGTTACTTTTTCATCCACTACAAGGTTCTTACCATTAGCATGGAGTGATATCAAGAAACTGTGCACAATCTAAACCTTGATTGTTGGATCGGGGATCAAATCATGATCGGCTCGTTTAAAAGTAAACATATTTGGTTACATGGTAATGCTCTTTGAGTACTTCCGAAAACCACTGCTTTGCCTTCCGAAGCAGTCTGTTAGTAGAACTGTTTGTTAGCTGCCTGAAGAACGAGTCATTCTGCAAGTGGACACATTCCCAGTCAGCTCACCGCGTGCCTGGATCCATTACACTAACTGCGTCACCGGGGCAGGCAGCTGCGTGGTGACGCACTGCTTGTGACGTATCTGTCGTCGTTTTGTGTACCGTACACGGAGGGCTTCCCCGCTATTACAGCGGCGTAACAAAACGGCCATGGCATTCCTCTTACCTGGTGGAGTTCAGTGAAGCTGAGATGCTAGCACTCAGGTGTTGATTTTGTCTAGAATTAAAAGTGTGAGATGAACCATAGGTTTCCCCAGTACGTTTTTTTTTTTTTTTAATTTAATGGCATTTGGCTTCCTTGGGCCATACAGCCAGTTTAAGTATGAGTTTTAGTTCATCCAGTGTTTTTCAGTTTATCCATGTGTATATTGTCTTTCAAGTAATTCTAGACACTCCACGGGACGGACATGACAAGTACACTCACACACAACACTTAAACACCCATGCCCTCGGCTGGACTCGGACCGGCGATCTTCGGCACTTGGGGCCAGTACTCTAGCCCCTACGCTACCGAGGCCGGCAGTTCAGTATGTTAAAGAGCCACATATTGGACACGGGGAAATGTCACCAGGTTACACACGAAATTCTTGTTAGTTTGTAAAACGTAGAATCGAGGCTTGTTTATTAACATCTAACCATGTTTAAAATAACGTGTTTGTCTTCCCAGTACTCGTGCCTACAAAAACATCTGCTTGTAGTTACAACGTTCAATTTTTTTAGTCAAAAGATTCTGTTTAACAAGTAATTAAAATAAAGCAATTTACTGATTACACGCTTCCATACCTACATGTGAATTAATTACTTTGATTAAGAAAGAACGGAATTTGGTACTGATTAGCCCATCCAAATTATCGAATTGGATGGTAAAGGCTGGGGAAACGCATGTAAGTTTAAATCTCAACGGGAAGTTGCTGAAGAACTCATTCAATGGTTACAACCTACACCCGCACAAAATATGATTTTGGTCAAGTTATTTCTCCCTCCACATCCGTTGCTATGCATCTCAGTAATTACAGCGTCAGATATTCACTTGTAGACTGTTACAGCAATGATCAAAATTACTTAACGGGAATGAGGCTTTGGACTTGTTGTCATATTTCTATTCCTGTTTGCACATACCAAGTTGAAAATCTCGCTCTCGTGCCCCGAAGGTGAATGGTTAGCGGGCGGGTTGCCCCACATTCTGAGGGCTGAGAATTAAAGTCAGGTATACAGAATGCGTCACTGTAATTAGCTGTGGAGCAGTTTTGTTTTCTTTTATTCCTTTTTTTATCTTGATGGGGGAAAAAACCCCTCGCCTCACCGTTTTTCCATCATTGTGAATGGCTAAAGAAAAGGTTATCAGACGAAGGAAATGGCACAACAGTACCAATATAATAATACGTGGAAATTTACTGAGTTCAAATCCCGGAACTGGCGTACCGATCATTAGGATGGATGTAGGCGGTTTTCAGTAATCGTCTAGGCAATGATTGAACGAAAATACCTCCTAAATACAGATTCTATAAACAGAATAAAATAACACTCAGACCGCTCGAAGACAAATGGCAAGTCATTTGCACCCCTAAGATTAGATTGTACTTAACGACAGCTGGGTTGTTGGGAGGAAATTAAAACTATCATAAGTAGGCTGCACTAACGACGATTGAAATCTACTCGAACAGGTTTCCACTTTCGCAAGTTTCCCCTAGTCATTTCCATAGTCCTATTTTGTTGCTGTTCTTTGTACCTTTCTGTAAATAAGAAAAACCTTATCAGCTAATTATCATGTTGATACAGGGAATATTCTTTTTGATAAACTTCTTAATAAACATGATTTATGTATCTGAGGAACACCTGCTGCTAAGCCTCACCAGAAGATTATCTTGAAGACGAAGCCAGGCTGGGAAAGAAACGTTTGGCGAGTGATAGATCGCAAAGCAGTTTTATTAATGTTATGACGGTTGCTAAAATCACAAATGTTTTTATTTGTTCTCCAGAACAATATAAACGAGCTCCTACACTTACGGCTCAAAGACGCCATGGAAGCATTGCTGTTTCTCACTTTTGTTATGTGATGTTAATTAATTAATAAGAGAATGAATTGGTACTCGTCTGGTTCAGATAGACAGTGCATTACACATAAAACCATAATAAATTTTTCACAATCTTACTCTTCAACTAGTCTTCTTGGCTAATCGTAGGATCGGAGTGGGTGGTTGGGAGAGGGTGGGGGAATCTACGCTCTTTTCGGCACCTCTTGGCTTGAACGATATGTCCTAAGGAAGGGCAGTGGTTACGGCCTGTAAACAGTGTAGCCTCTGGGCTAATGTGTTTCTTTTAATTTTATTTTCTCAACGTAACACACAGTTGTTTAGGCTGATACTGCGGAGCCGTCCGTACATTCGCCTATATGATTGCTGTAAATGGCTTAAGAAGGATAATCAGGGTAGCCGAGATTTGGCATCGCCTTTTGTGGCCCATCGTGTCCATGACTGTCAAGTTTGACGGTTATCATCTTAAGTTTCTGACATCCAGCAAATAAGGATGTCTGAGCTTAGTTGCAGTACATGTTAACAGATACGACATAGTGCATGTAGAGTGTATACCTTATCTATCATAATGTTCTCCGTTACATTGAAATTTGTTTAGGACTGTTAGTTATATTTAAGCACGGGGATGCTGATAAGGCACTTGGTGTTCCTTGGCTATTTCCTATCTATTAATGCGTCATTTCTCCTGAGAACATATTAGTATGTAGGTCTTCGGAAGACGGTAGAATGACAGTACAGAAAATAAAAAAATTATTTGATTGTAATTATAATTGAGTTTTATGATATTCAATGTCCCCCAATTAACTTGTTTACTTTGTGTACATTTAAACTTCATTTGAGTTATTATTAAAGAAAAGTCATAGTTTTTACATACTATTGCTGTGTCTTTATTGTTATTTATAAGATAAAAAAAGAGTAGTTGCTGTATTGTCTTTGAGCTCAGTGAAAATGAAATAATACTGTGCGAAATATATTAATCAATATTAAGGTTCGTGACATGAGGTCTGTGATTAGGATTTTGAATGGTACGAATATATGGAGTTAACGGAGAAAATTATTTGTTACTGAATGTATCTCGATTTTTTACTAATGTAAATTCGAAATAAAATGCATGATGAGTTTACAAGTAGTAAAGGACTATTTTTGGCAGGAAGTTCAGGATCCACTTCTCATCGTTAACTGAGAAGTAAGTTAGGAATAACGATTTTGGTGAGATGAGAGATTGCAAAACCTAGGTACGTAGCAAGTAACAATGGAAAAGTCACAATTCTGTGACACCAGTAAACAAACGCATCATTCGAGGTTGCGAAGTTAACCGCTTTAATAATTTAAACACCGTTTAAAACTAGTTTAAATTGATATTTTTTTAAAAAAATATTACTTGTATTCCTTTTTAATAATATATGATTTTCGCACAACAACCAAGGAAAAAAATTCATAATGGATGGCGTTTTTGATCTGGCACTGATTTCCATCCAAGTCGGACTAACCTTCACATTCCAGCCTTTTAGGGTCTGTTTGTTATAAACTGAAGAACTCTATAATTTATCTGTTGAGTTTTAAAGCACTTCCAAAAACTGAAGTGATGGGTGAGCCGTGTAATACTCTGTCCTCGCATTCAACAGGACGAGAATTAGAATTCCCGTCCGACCATCCATATATCGGTTTTACATGGTTTCCCCAAATCACTCCATGCGATGGTTCCTTCATGGTTGAATTCCTTCCCAATCGTTGCCCCAGTCCTTATTCGACTGTAATGATCTCAACGTCAACAAAAAAAAGGAATGTGGACGGTTTGTTTCCATTGAACCGTGGCAGTAGAAACCTTTTGCTTGTTGGACTCGTGCAGCAGAGGTTGCGGACTCGAATCATGAGCAATAGCCACGGCTCTAACGACCTCAATGCTGACAAGGAGTAAAAGCTAATTTCTCCCATCGAGCAGTATAACACTTTCATGGTTCTGCATTACGAGGTACGGTGTCATAATTTAATTCATCATCATAACATCATTCTCAGTCTGAACAGAATATCAAAAATTTAGATTCGCCAAACGGAGCGTGGTGGGAGAACGGAAACGCCCCGGCTTCACAATCGCTCTGCTATCCAGATTACGGTTTTCTATAGTTTCTCTAAATCACTCCAGTCGAATGCTGGGGTAGTTACTTCAAAAAGCCATGGCTAAATTCCTTCCAATTCTTTGAACGCAGTCCTGTCCCTCCTCTTATAACATCGACGTGGACGATGCAGAAAGCAAAATGCAAAATGATTCACCAAGGCTGCGTGGAAATTTGTTCAAACAAGTTTGGAGATAATATATCTTACTCCCATATTAGTTTCTAAACTTTAAAGTTCATTACTGTGTTTCACATGCGCTCTTCATTATGATTTGCTTTATGGTTTCCCAAGAAGTTTTTACAATAGAAACAAAACTACATCATGTCTTATGTAAAATTTGAATCATTGTTTAGCTTATAAATTTGAGGGCCGTGAATGATGTCTGCTTTTAATTTTACATTTTGGTCTGAAGATGTATTCGAAGAAAGCGGAAAATATAGTAAACCTATATCTGAATGGCAGCATCGGGAGTCGAAGTGTTATCTCTAGATTCGAACATTGCAGATTATTTACCAGGTTTGGTAACGGATAATGATGGCAGTATAAAAAAGTGTTCCTGCCCCCATACATCGATCTACGCAATTGGGATTTATTTAAAATTGTTAACAATCCGAATGTACGTATGGAACAGAAAGAGCTATTGTGGAACAACACAAAATGCGAACGGTACTATTCCATCCGGGCAACGTGATTCTATAACCACTCAGTGAAACCGAAATTTTATTGTCTGCTCAGTCATTGTATTAACTTTCCTTTCTAGCTTTCAGTGTGACATTATATTAGAATAAATTAAAGTTATTCATGGGCGAGGATGGTCTCAAATAGGGGAACTTTCAATCTCGTGGCTCGATGGAACACATCTATTGTTGCGAAGGAAATGTCTCCTTCGGAATTTCTCTGAGTTGTTATGAATCACTCTATCCCGTGCTGCTACTTAAGCATGGGCAACTCAGTAACGCCGTAAAACTTGTTAAAAACATTCATATTCGAGCTAGCATTAGATTGGCGACTCGCAGATTTTTTTATGCCATATCCAGCAAGGCAAGACAGTGGGACTGAATTACTGGGCCTGCGACACGGTTTTAATTTTAACAGTAGAAGCCTGCTGCATTTCGAAGTCCACTTGGGACTTAAACTATTGCAACAAAGCGCTTCCCAGGATTCCAGACTTTTTATACAGTAAATAACGTTATATAACCATATTAATAGGTAATGTAAAAGCAAAAATTAAATGAGAGGCTAACTTTTTCATCCCGGTTATGAAATAAGTTTTTCTTTATATAAAAATAAAGATTTCTAATAAAAGTTTTTATTTAGGACCCGTTGACATTGATATCATTAAAGCCCGAAGAGGATTGTGGACAAGAAACGCGAAGCAATTTGGTCATGTCCTTTTTAAGAAACCATCCCGGCGTTCGCCTGGAATAATTCCGGGAAATTACTGAAGGAACGAAGTTTGGATGGCAGGACCAACGATCGAATCCGCGTTCTCCCGAATGCCAGTCAGTACCGAAAGTTAACCAATCATACACGAGGTTCGGTACTCTGATCATCATACCAGGTGACTGCTAACATCGTGGCTAAACCACATTATCTTTGGTTTCTTAACATTTACCCATCAAGTATAAAACAAAGCCAGTTAACTGCAACTGTTAAATCGTTTGGCATATCATCGAATCGCGGTTGGACCATCCGAATTTTCTGAGATCGGTTGAGGAGAAAAGTTTATTGATTAATTAATTTATTTAATTAATTAATTAAAGCATTCCTATCGGCTTGACTAATATGATTTCGGTTTCCCATTGTTTTCAGAAATCAATCCACACGAACGTCGGGATAATTCATCCATAAAGATCACATCCACATAAAAAACTTTTTTTTTTTCTTTTTTCTGGAGTTATTTGTTGTGATTGTTATGGAAATCGAAGGGCTGAACTCAAATCTACTTTCAGATTTTATCGATCAGGCATCGATTTTTAATAACGGGGATTTTAACTTTTTTTCTATTTTCTGAAAAACGTTAGAGCTAGTCATTTTAAAAGTTACTGAAAACATATTTAAATCAATAGATGAACTAATAAATACATCGGTTATTGTATTTAAGAGTTAAAAAACTGAGAAAAAAAATCAGACAAAAATATGTATTATCCTACTGCTGAGTGTCTTATTTCCTCCTTCTTTGGTTAATATTTTTGCAGTTCCGAATAATATTCCAGCGATAGTCAGACTGCATGTAGGCATCCACTTCCATTCGTACTGCTGTTCTAAAGTCATTCACCGTGTTTATCAGACACGCCGTTGCAGCTTTACGGGAACTAATCCATACGAGAGTGCAAAAAATGCACCTTCAGTGACTTATTGCATCTCAACTTTTTGCATGAAGCATTTACCAAATCTTTATAGTTTTGAGCTCTTTGTTTTCCCAGACAATTGCTGATGATATTCTTGAAACATATCCATGCCCCTTTTTCTTCTGCCATCGGGGTTTCTTCAAAATTTGGGTTTCTCTGAATTTGTCTGATTTGGGGGGGGGGCAATAAATACACCTCCTTTTCCAGTTTTATCCATGTCCTTAACAAATTGCTTCATTAGGCCTGAGTGGAGGAAGAAGCAAATCTCCAATAGCTACCAGTTTCATAAGCTGACAATTGTTTTTCTCCCAGTTTCCATTTTCAACGAGGCCATTCCTTTTCCTTATAATAGAAATTTTTGTCACGATTATCCCACTCCCATATGAAACACCCATACTTGGTATAGCCTTGTTGCATACCCAATATAATAGCAATAATTTTGAGGTCGTCATATATCTTTCATTTACGTTCAAAGTGTTTAATACATGTGAGCATATATTCCAAAATGTCATATGACTAGTTATACTATCATAGCCAACTGGGATGGAAGAAATAACGTCCCCATTGTGGAGTAGAATTGACTTTAAAGTAATATTGGATGCATCTATAAAAAGTCTCCAGTCCTGTGGAACCAGTCTAACACAAACTCAATTATTAATTTCTAACAATGACTTGTACATAACATAAAATAATTGTTTAAAAAAACGTAAAAACCGCCTTCAAAAAAAGCACACTAAAATTTTTAAAATAACTTTATACCTTGATTAGAAGAAAGTAAATCTAAATTGACAATATTTTACATTACTTTCATTGAAATTTTTACATTAATTAGTCATTTTTGGAGTCGGTGCCAGAAGTCACATCGCGAAGATCGAATTACTGAACTTTATTTGGTTTTCGAGGCGAAATGGAGAGTACGAACAAAAATTCCAAATATTTTACAGCATGTTGTGAGGCAGATAGTGTCATTGCGGGAGAAAGCTTAGGGAACAAATTAACCGTATTTTAATCCTCCAGGCATATCTCTAGCACTACAGTGTCAGTTGGTAGGTTGTACCATGCAGTAAACGCTTTACAGTCAGTGTAATATCGACGTATCATCTGTATGTTTCAGTTTTATTGAAACATGTTTCCACTATAAATTGCAGGTAAGCAGTAATATGATTTTTTATGTATTATTGTTATTCATTATTGTTTTTATCTTTTTGCGTTCTTGCTTTGGCTGACACCGACTCCAAACATCACTAATTAATGTAAAAATTTCAATAAGAGTGATGTAAAATATTGTCCATTTAGATTTACTTTCTTCTAATCAAGGTATAAAGTTATTTTAAAATTTTTAGTGTGCTTTTTTTGAAGGCGTTTTTTTTAAACAATTATTTTATTTTTTAATGTTTAGTGGTATTATAGTTTGTTTTGAATTTTAAATATGCCACAGCAGTTCTCGTTTTTCAAACTTCCTGATAGCTCAGTGGTTGAAGCACTTGCTTTCAAAAAAAAACCTATCTTTATTTGCCCTAACAACTTTCAGCATTGAGTGAATTATATGTTAAGGTATGTCAGTTTACATTTTGGTACAGGCTGTGTTTCGATCTAATCATAACATCTGTTAAAGCTGCTGCTTGATAATCGAAAGATGTAACATCTGGGCATTATTACAAACCACATACACAAATCTGTCTCTGGAATATATCTGTTTGTTCCGGCATCATACAGAAAATATAGATTTTTAAATGGTTTTCACAACGTGAAAGCTTGGGGCCTAAGTTGAAATCTGAAGTACATGTCGAGACATTAGGACAGATTTATTTTATAAATATTCTGCCATGACTTAAAAAAAGCTTAATTGACTTTGACGGGATTTAAAACTGTGGATTTTTGTAAAGAACATTGGAAATTAAAATGGATTAGCCATATTCCATTTCTATTAAAATCGTTTTTAAAACAAATTTTAATTTCATTACAGTTATTGCGTCTCCTTGGTATCATTGATATCTACAACACATGTACACTACAAACCACCACACCTGCTGAACAGATGTTACGTGTTGTTTTCTTATCTCGGTGCCCTTACAACAAGCAACGGGAGAAAAAAAGTTTAAAAATATTCCTCAAAGAGGCACCGAGCAGCATTTTTGAGTTATTGACAGTGGCGACAATAAGCCGTTATTGCCTAGCCGTGGCACGTGCATTTGTCTCTTTGTGTGGGCCCGGAGATGCGAGCTCCTTTATGAGCGCGGCGCGTCCCTTCCGTCTGGAGACGAACAATAGAGGCTGACAGGACACGCGCCGAGAGACGCAGACACAACAAACCCGAGATGAGGACCCTTCTTCTGCCGGCTTATCGTTCTGCGACTCCGCCGCGTAGTGCATCCACAGTGCCGACTGCAGGGACGGGGTACTTCAGACAAGAAACCACGTAGCCACCAACACAACAGAGATTATAACTAATACCCAAAGATTTTAAACAAAACACTAGTTTGGCAACACAAACTTTAGGCTTCCGGTAGTTGATAACCTGCAATAACAAACATTTGCATATACTTGAAAGTTGACAAGGTGCCCAATTTCTTTGATTCACGTATAGTGCCACGAAGCAGACGACACTATGGTTAATATATCGGCGCGATGAATCAGTCCGATTCATCTCAGTACGCATACGACAATACTACAAAAGAATTTGAGATAAATAATAGCGTGAAACGTATAGCTGGAACAGAATTTCGAACTTGCACATATTGATACATAAACAAAAACTGTAAATAGTAATATGAGTCATTGATTGTACAAAACACAAATGAACATTATTTTTTATATACAGCTATGTGTGTATGTTACACGAGACACTGACAATGTCTTAAATAAAGACGAAACGAGTTTGTCGCATAAAAAGAACGTTCTGTTTTGTTGCAAGGCAGAAGACCAATAACAAAAACAGTTATTCAGAAGTCAATTCGCCAGGTCCCTACTTAATTACATTATTGTTTTAGGTTATTAGACTAGTTGTGTATGCGCGCAGATTCCCCTTTAACGTGTGAGAAGCTAATGTATGGCCCCTAATGTCTAGCTGGGAGACACCCATCGTCTCTAATTCACGTATAGTGCCATGAAGCAGACGATGCGGTGGCTAAAATATCGGCGAGATGAATCAGTGAGCTTCAGCCTTTGGCAAATACTTTCGGTTTCTGCCACTACTGGTATTATTACGCAACTTTGCCTACTTGGTAAGTTGTACCTACCAGGAATCGTAGGTCCGCCAGTTTCATTCTGCTAGTCTCCAGCAATGCGTTGGTGATCTGGCTATGAAGTTGTAGGATAGCAGCAGGAAATGATGATGGATTATGTCTCATCTCTCCTTTTTTTTTAACTGCTTTACGTCTTTCAACAGCGAGGTCTTTAGAGACGGGAAAGGTTGGGGGGCAAGGATGGGGGGCAAGGATGGGGGCAAGGAATGGGAAGGAATTCGGCCATGGCCTTTTGAAGGAAGCATCCCGGCATTTGCCTGGAGTGATTTGGGAAACCATGGAAAACCCAAATCTGGATGCCCGGACGGGGATTCGAACCGCCGTCCTCCCGAATTCGAGGCTAGAACGGTCTCATCTCTATCACGGAATTCAGCCAAATATTTAAACCATAAATACGGTTACTGGATAACGCTATTATCAATAACTACAGATTGGATGATTAATCGGGATACCCAAATAGTTCGTCGTCTAACAAAGAATCACTTTGCCTCGCAGTACGCTTGTCATTGCCACCTAGCCTATTTCGACAGTCCAACCAGGATACTGTTTCTAAAAGTTATCGCTTTACTTGGTATTTAAGCTACGTACTTCACATGAGTAAAGATAAAATCTTTCATTCCACAGGGTAAGATCAGCTTTTTTTTGTGTCACCAGTTCTCGAATGATTTGATGCAATCCTACATCCCTTCCTATCATGCGCCAATCCCTTACAACGCACGTCCTCAATTATCTGCTTCTTATATTCTAATATCTGTCTTGCCCTACAGTTCTTACCTTCGACTGTTTCTTCCTCTAACAAATTAACCAATCTTGCATGTCTCAGAATATGACCTACCATCCTGTCTCTTCTTTTTGTAAGACTGTTCCACAAACTTCTTTCCTCACCCAGCATTTCCAAAAAAACGCTCATTTCATACTTTTCCTGTCCACTTAATTTTCAGCATTCTTCTGTAGCACCACATTTCAAATGCTTCAATTTTCCTTTTTTCCTGGTATTCCTAAACTCCATGCGTCGCTATAATAAAGTGCTGGGCTTCAACGTAGAATTTTAATTAGTTGTTTCTAAGTCCTAGATCAATATTTGAAACTAAAAGAGTTCTCTTTTTCATGAAGGCTCCTTTTGCTAGTACTTTTCTGCTTTTAACAACATTCCTGCTTCTGCCGTCGGTTGTAATTTTACTTTCCAAGTAGCAGAATTCACTTAATTCTTCTATAGCATTCGTCCTATTTTGATATTTAATCTACTATTATTCACATTTCATCATCTTTGCCTTGCTTTGGTTTATATTTAGTTCAAACTTTTCTTTCGGTATTTCGTTTACGCCGTTCAGTAACTTCTCAATATCCTCTGCTAAAAAGACAAGCAAACTGTAGCGTACGGATTATTTTTCCTTGAATACTTAAGTCACATTCAATTTTTTTTCACTTCTTTTATTGCTTCCTCTACATACAAGTTGAATATTAATGGGGATAGACTACAATCTTGTCTCATACCCCTTTTAACTGATGCATTTCTCTCATGATTCTCTACTTTTGCTACAGCACTTGATTCTTATATACTATTATTCTGTATCGATTGTTTCCGCCTGACTTCTTTAAAATTTTGAATACCTTGTCCCACCTAAAATTATAAAAAGCTTTCCTAAATCAACAAACGCCATAAATTTATCTTTGTTTTTCTTGATCCGTTCTTCAAGAATTAATCCGGAATTGCTTCAGGAATTAAGCCAGTTTTTTCTAAACCCTATTTGATATTTACCGACTATCTCTTCTACTACCCTTTCCATTTTTCTCTATATTATTCTGGTCTGTAATTTTGAAGTATGTGATGTTAGACCTACGGTGTGATAATTCTCACATTTGTCGGTTTGTTCTTTCTTTGGAAGTGTGAAGATGATACTTTTACTCAAATCAATTGGAGCTTCTTTTTGATATCAGGTTGAATATTGTTTGATCCCAGGGATCGTAAAAATTCCTTGCGAAATGTAGCCTCACTTAGAGCTGAGCCACAAAACCTCTTCATTATTGCAAATGATAACTGTAAACGTTCTGGTAGCTCAATAAAGATAATAGTGGTTTAAAAAAAGCTTTTAAAACATTCGCTGCTCCGGTCCCGGGTTCGAATCCCGGCACGCGCATTTATGTTTGATCAGAAAGCTCCGTGGTTCGGATTCCACGTTAAACTGTAGGTCACAGAGGAAAGGAACTGGCCGTCCTACCTCTGACATAATGGCTTAGTATGTCTCCTTCGGGAGGATCCAACCAACCTTCGGGTTGTGGACTAAGTTCAGTTAACTGTAAACTATGCACGAATACTTGTATCGATAAACTCGGAATACCAGAGGCTTGATAAATGATCAATGTAGCTTTCACATCTAGCCGCTGAGAAAGAGAATACCACCTCTACTACTCTCCATATTTTTCTAGACGTTACAAGCTAATTAGGTGAACAGTTTGAGATGAAATGGTAAGCATGAAATCCCGTGACTTCTGAAATATAAGATGTTATTTTGCGACTCAGCGTAGTAATAACTCACAAATTCCAGTGCTTTGCAAATTAACCACTGATATGGATCACTCACTACAAATTGGTTGCTTGTGTGCATGCTCGCATCAGTTCAAGTATGCTGTGCAGTGTGCGAGCATTTTTAATTGTTTCGTGTTTTAGCCATTATATTGGACACTGCAGTACTACTTTTCTGTCTGGTTCTAACTACAGCTTCTCATTTGTTTAGTAATGTCAGTCGGAATGACAAAAGAAGTTTCAGAAAGTGTGTACCATTTACATTCAGAGTAGACTATTAAACACCTTTTCTAAACCATTTAACAAAACTGGCTGAAGGAAATTTTTTAGCTAAACTTCAGTCTTGGGAATGGGTGCTACTAACAGAGTTCTGCTGTATACTTGGTTATCTACACTGTGTAATGAGATGTAATCGATATTGAATGATATTCAATGAGCAAATAGAAATAAAGAAAGAACGCAGCAGGCTATATGGCCCAAACTAAACGAGAGTCAGTTTAAAACTAAACTATATACATCGTTTTCTCGGCAGAGATATGTATTAACAAAGGAGTCAACAACATCTATTCTTCAGTTTCTCTTCCTCTGCGAAAAATTGGGAGATTTATATTCTGTTTCTCGTTTCTGCAAGGTAAACCAGCGAGTTTTCAATACGCTCAGTTTTTGGATCACTTTCACCACTTTACGCCCACAGCAGTGTCGCCAAATCAGGTCACTTGTCTCACTAACTACTTTTCACAAACTGGCTCCCCGGTGCTAATATGACGCCTGTCTCATATACCATGGACTCAGGAGTTCTGACGCACTGTCGAACTGTCACTGCGCTCTAATCGTAAGAGTAAACAGTCACCAGTTATTTTGCATGTTTTTTTAACTATTAATTATTGAATTAATCATGGATTATTTTTGCATAATGAACCAAAAAAAATAGCAAATGCGTATGACACCGTTTGCAGGTAAGCGCAACCGAATTACAAAGTTTTGATTTGTCGAGCATCCCATCTCTGTCACAACGTACTTCACATAAACAAAACAGAGGAAATTTCATCTTAAATGTCTGTCGATTCGAATCCAAGACATTGTGTTTTCAAAGTAGTCACCTAAACAAGTCTTTAGCAAACATATTTAAATATTACATAGTTCTGAATTTGAAACAAAAACAGATGATCTGTACTTGAACGTTTAATACAAGTTAAATAAATTCAGGTCAATCTAACCATAAATATGAACTAGAAAGATCATCTTAAAGCATAAATCTCTTCGAAACTCACGAAAATAAAAGCTACTTCTAACCTTTTTATTTTAAGGGGGTAGGTACACTTATCAGGATTCAAAAAAAATTTTTTTTTATTAATCACAAAAACAGTTTATAGTTTTGGCTTCATTTTAGTGAAAAAATTATTTCAATATCTTCAACAGTGTGGGAATTGTGTGATTAAGCAATGCCCTGCACGATTGACAGCCATTTAAATCTTACTGCACTTGAAGCTGATCCAAATCTTTAACCATAAATATCTCAAAACGGCAATTCATCAAATGGTTTTAAAGATAACTTTTTTCCATATGCTTAGATCTTTTTCAAATTTGCAGGACATGTTCTTCATACTAAGTACTACAGTCTGAACCTTTATTGTCAATGCAGCATTTCCCAAATGAAAAATATGCCTTTATATTTAAGCAAAAATTTTAATTTCTTGACAAAAAAATTATTAATAAAAAATATAGAGTTAAATATGTTATATTATAGGTTCAACTTTTTTGCCTTGATATTAGTTTACAATATTAAAAGAACATTTCTGAAAAAATTCAAATACTATGCCTTTCATCTTTAAAACCCTTTACAACAATATATTTTTCACTGTAATTTTGGATGGTACATTATCCTATTGTTAAACAATATTTTTTACTTTTAAAAATCAATTTTTATATCTAGCTATAACAGTTCTATGGAGCTATGAAATTTGAACCCTAATTTAAATAGATTTGGAGAAAATGACATCTCAATTTTATCAAATATTTGTATGTGTTAGGTGTACCTACCCCTTTAATGCAATGTTGTTGAAGGCCATTTTTCCGCAGTTGCTCAGTAAATTAATTCATAAAATAACGCCAATGCAACTGTATTATGTAGGTTTATTGCCGTACGCGTTTCGCCTCTCCTCGAGGCATCATCAGCGACGAATCTATTTTAAAGTTTACATTTGATTTACAAACTTATTTGACATAACGCTAAATTTATACATTTTCTTATTATTTACACTTACTATTTACATTAGTGGATTTCAGGATAGTAACCACACATCTTTGCTTTCTCTCCAAAGCATGTTTCAATTACAGCCATTTGTGGCTGTAATTGAAACCTGCTTTGGAGAGAAAGCAAAGATGTGTGGTTACTATCCTGAAATCTACTAATGTAAATAGTAAGTGTAAATAATAAGAAAATGTATAAATTTAGCGTTATGTCAAATAAGTTTGTAAATCAAATGTAAACTTTAAAATAGATTCGTCGCTGATGATGCCTCGAGGAGAGGCGAAACGCGTACGGCAATAAACCTACATAATACAGTTGCATTGGCGTTATTTTATGAATTAATTAACTTTTTATTTTAATTTTTTTGTTGTTTGGTTGCAGTTCTAATATTTAAATTTCAAATCACTCTAAAATCTATACTGCGCTAACTTACTCGAAAAAAAAGAAAAAGTAAGAGTAATTATACCTTTACCAAGATTCCCTAAAATAAACCACAAATATTTCATTTTAAAACACTACACAGCAACTAGCAAAATGATTTTGAATGTTGTCTTAGTTACAACAATTACGACCAATTCTTAAACTAATTTTTGTATTGTTACTCAGTGGTATTATGTGTTTTCCCCCCTTCTTCTGTGTATGTACATCTAAATCTCAACTCTGCACTTGAAGGCCGCAAATGGAGACATGTTGAAAAGGTCGTTCTTTGGACGGGGGAAAAGAAACTAAATTTTATGTTACATATTATTCGTCCCACGTTATTGACACTTATCTGAGTGGATAGATGAATCATTCACTTTATTTCCTGTCAGACTGCGGAGTTACGATTTGGATCTAAGTAAAAAAGTTATTTTATTAAACTTATTACTTTGAGACATTTTGAGGCAAATCTCATTTTATATTAGGTCTACTCCAGACACAAGTTTATTTCATTTACTGAAGGATTTTCACCAACTACACAGGAAAGATATTTTCTATTTTATTTCCAGTAAATGGAGTAAATTTGAAGGTACCATAACATGTTGTGTAGTGATATACGT